>JAJJMC010027712.1:4209592-4307443 GCA_023531435.1 Papaver californicum | reverse complement strand
GTTTACGGGTAGTCCTAAACTAATTAACATGGCATCCATCATCTCCTTAAGGGTTCGGTTTTTCCGTTCAGCCACACCATTAGATTTTGGTAAATAATGATGGGTTACTTCATGTATAATGTCATGTTCTATGCAAAAATATCCTATAGGGATTACATATTCACCACCACGGCCATACCTAACAGTTTTAATGGTAGTACTCATTTGGTTTTCAACTTCTAGTTTATATATATTAAAGGATTCTAAGGCATCATCCTTTCCTTTAAGTAAATATATGTGACAGTACCTCGTACAATCTTCTATAAAAGTGACAAACCATTTCTTACCACCTCTAGTTTGAACTGATTTCATGTAAACTAGGTCTGAATGAATTAATTCTAAGGGTTTAGAATTTCTCTGAATATTTTTCTTATAGGATTTTTCAGCATATTTTGATTCAACACATATTTCACATTTATGTTCATTATCTAAACTAAATTTGGGTATGCAGCCTATGCTAGCCAGTTTTTTCATTGACTTATAGTTTACATGACCAAGTCTACCATGCAAAACATTCAATGACACACAAATATAAGCAGAAGAATCAAATTTATTCATTTCAACAAAGGTTACATTAAGTTTGTAGAGACTCTCAGTCTAATAACCCTTTCCTACATAATCCTTACCCTTAGAGCAACCACAATGGGTCGACTAGAGTAAACGACCAAAAACTAAAAATTTTAGTCTTTGGTCTGGCGCAAGAACATCCGTGTATAGTTGGGCGGTTTTCTAGCGATGCACCTGGTGTTGGGCGGTGTCCCAGCGATGCGTTAGGAAACACGGACGAAATCCTAGGATAACGCTTATACGAGACGGAATCTTAGGGTAACGCCTGGTGTGGGGCGGACTCCTAAAGTAACGCCTGGTGTTGGACGGTATCCTAGGACCACACCCGAGAGACGGGCGATATCCCAGAATCACGCCTGATGGGGCGAAGAGCTAGCAACACGCCTGAAGGAGTTGCACTTGTGCGAATCGACCATGCGAGTAGAATGGAACGGGTGGTGTGCTAGCGCCCCGCCTGGAATTTTAAGCGAGATGCTAGTAGCTGCCCCATTATCATTTGCTTCTTCTTCAGCCGAACCCTATTTTCTTTCTCCTGAACCCTTTGTTTTTCACCGAACCCTCTTCCGCCTCCCCTCTTGAACCCTGATTAACTGTAGGCGGTATCCTAGGATTACGCTCCAACTGAGCGGCATTCTAGCGTTGCGCCTGTTGATGTGCGTGAGCCTAGAGCACCGTTTCGTTAGGCGTTATTCTAGGCTACCGCTTGATCAGGCGCATTCTTGGGATACCGCCCGTGTTTCTAAGCGTTGTCTTAGGATAACGCTTCGTTCCATACGGTACACTGCGACGCCGCTTGATGCCAGGCGGTACACTACGATCCCGCCCGTGTAAACCATGTTTACTCCGGAAAAATTCCTAAATCTACTATGTTATAGTGGAATTTGGCGACTAAACCTCAAATACAGTCGCGCCTCTGCGCTACACATTTACGGACCAAAGAGGGTATTTGATCTTTGGTCCGTTTTTTACTCGCGCCCTTGTGGACGCTCTTAGTGACAATAACTTCCCAGATTCAAAAACAAGTTTAAAACCCTTATCATCTAAAACACCACAAGATATAAGATTTTTGCAGATGTCTGGAACATGAATAACTTCATTCAATGTGAGAGTTTTTCCAGAAGTGAGCTTTAGCCCAACCTTGCCTTTTCCCGCAACCTGTGATGCGTACGAGTTACACATGTAGAGTTTTTCTCATTCCCCTACCTTCTGATAGGAGGTGAACATATCTCTGTTTCCACAGACATGCTTGGTAGCACCAGAGTCTACCCACCAGTCTCTTACATTGGATACCAAATTGACTTCAGACACCGTGCTAAAAAACTGGTTCTTGTTGTTTTCAACCAAATTAGCATTGTTTTTCTTATTATAAAAGTCCTTACGTTTTCTACAATGTATTGCCATATGGCCAGGAATTCCACAAACATAACACGCACCTTTAATTTTACCAATGCTAGATTTGGGTTCCGGAATGTACCTTTCTTGTGATGACCGGGCTTGTGGTTGCGTTTGCTGTCGCTTGCGGAAGACTTGTGTTCACTTACATGAGCCTTGTTGGACATGTCCCTTGCGGAAGATACATTTTTTCCTTTTGAACACAGCAATTCTTCCACTTGAATCTTCTTACCCAATTCAACCATACTGACTTTACCAGTTTCATGTCTCAATCTTCGTTTGTATTCAGATCATGAAGAAGGTAATTTCTCAATTACTGCGGACACTTGAAACGTTTCATCTATCACCATACCTTCAACAATACTTTCATTGATAATGCGCTGAAGTTCAAGGAATTGATCAACCACTGATTTGTCATTTGACATTTTGTATTCCAAGAACCTAGCTACCAAAAACTTCTTACTTCCAGCAGTTTCCGCTTGGTATTTTGCTTCTAAAGCAGCCCATAAATCATAAGCAGAGAAGTTTTCTTTTGCATTATAAAAGTCATACAATGCATCTTCTAAATATTTTAGAATATGATTTTTGTCCATATAATTCTGTCTACCCCAACTTTCCAACTCTTTCATTTCCAGCATCATTCAAACTCTCATCAAAAGATTTAAGAACTAGTTCATCTAACATATGGAAACTCAAAAAGGACAACATCTTGGATTGCCATCTTTTGAAATCTTTGCCACTGAATTTTTCTGGTCTGTCTACATCATTCTTACCCATTGTTACAGAAGAAATAGATATTGTGTTAAGATTGTTGGATCTGCAACAATGGAAATACTAAACAGAAGAAATTTTTAAGGTTAAGAAATCACTGAATTGATATCACAATGGACAGAGTCACCTGCTCAGCAAATTGTCCTTAACACAATAGTCCTTGGGTACTCCTCAAGAATGAGGATGCTATACCCCAACAGAGGAGATGTGTCCAGGATAGAACTGTCAGTTATGACTAGTATAAGCACAATACGAGTCACCCTCAAGAACTTAACAACAAGACAGTGGAAGGGAAATAAACAAGCAATGTGCGCAAAACAAAGAAAGAAGAGGGGAAAAGAAGATAGGATAGTAGCTGCTTCTGGAGTGAATTCAAATGGAGAAATTCTTTTTCTTTTATAGGTAGAAGAAGAGAGTATGGCAATCAATTTCGTGCATGAATCACGGTCATTATGGTTGAAATTCAATTCCACGCATGAAGCACGAAGATAATGGTTTAAACGGATTTAAAACGGTTAAGAATAATTCTCTCCTAAAATCTCGCCGGGTCATACGCCCCCACATTTAAAACAAAGTTTGATTTAGTCTTAAATTCTTTTAAGAAAATATATTCTGTTCAAAAAGGTAAGTCTTGGTTAGTCCGCAGCCGCAGCTACGCCCGCTCCCTGCAACACATACTTAGTCTCGCAGCCGTAGCCACAGTCACAGCCGCAGCCACAAGTCTGCAAGCGTGCGTGTTTCGGTGCGAAGTTATCCGTCAGTATTCTGTGTTAATTTGACATGCTTTGAGGTCAAAATTCCGAAGTTATCTGCTGCAAGCTCGTGGGATGCTTCATTTCCTCGACTAAAATCTTGTTCTATTTTAGGTTTCCTCTGACAAACTTAAAACCATAGCATTCATATATTGCCACTTGCTGAAAATGCTCAAGAGATAGATTTGTCTTTCCCTCTTATGAAACTACCATTAGCTGTAGTTTTGTGGTACTCATGTTTCAAACCACAATTTATATACAGTGGAAAAAATCCTTCAACACAAGGTAAGCCGCAAAAGAAGCTCAGTGAGGGGCCGGCTTCAGATTAAATGGCATAAATTGGATTGATATCCGAATCAGAAATTTCTGATTGATTCCATGAGAGATTTGACATACTCCTCCTCGAATATTTTTCTTTCTTCCGAATTGTTCGATTTCGCTTGGACTTCACCACACAATATGTCATGGTCCCAAGAACGCTCGCCATAATAACTCCTCCGACAACTGTAATTAGGATTGCTGCCCACTGATAGCGGCGTCCTGTTACTATATAGGCAGATGCAATAAATGCCACTGTAGTACACACAGAGGCTAACCACATCATTTTGTTAATAACTTCTACAACCCGTCTCTCTGATTTTGTCTCACCTCTAACTAATGTGATCTGAACCACCACAACAGCTAAGGATGTAAAGAGTGCAACAGCATTAAATATGAAAAAGATCTTGAAAGAAGGCTTGGCCACTGCTACTGCCATCCCAGTGTCGTCGTCCCCACCAGGTACTGTGAAGATTGCCGCAAAAGCCACCGTCGCAAAAAGCACTGCCACCACTGTTACAGAATTGGTGGCATTATTGATCCCTTCCCTATGCAATTTTCTCAGCTCCTTGGCGATGCCATGCACGTTTTTGTTAGTTTTCCTAGTTTGCTCGAGTTGAATATGGACATCCTTCTTGATCTGTGTTACTGTTTTCCTTAGCTCGTCCCTTGGCTGGTTAAGGTCATTTGCCTTTACTGCACCATAACGAGACAAGCATTCCTTTATCTCTGATGATTCTTCAGACAAAGGGAGTTGTTCGACTATGTCAAGGGCTGTCTTGTGATCTCTGGTAAGTGCGTTCACGTTGGTGTCTGGGAGACGTAATAGCTCGTGCACAATCTGCAAGAGCAACAAAGATCTGGTGCTCAATTACAAAACTAAATCAACATGATAAAGTTATCACACTGTAAATTTCCATAACTACGGAAAGTGTGGAAAAAACAATGTCATCAAAATTCTGCAAGCAATCCTAAATTACTAAACAGTTGTGTTTTAAGTTACTCAGGGAGCCATTTTTTGTGAAGAGATTAAGGGTAACAAGAAAACAAAGGTCATTTAAGCCTAAGAAGTAGATTTAATGACACATACAAAACAGGCTGAAACCATCTAAATGAACTGATAACTCTGCTTTTTTTAAGTTTGCATTGTTTTAGAGAGAGAACTTTATACCTCCGCCCGCTTTTTCCTTGTGGCTATGTGTAAAGCTGTGTTGCCGAACTTGTCAGGAAGCATCACAATTGCTGCATCAGCATTCAAAAGAAACCTCACCACTTCACAGCTAACTCCTTTTACAGCCATATGTAATGAGGTTTGCCCTTTTTTATCAGTCCTTCGAGCCAACTGAGGATCCCTATCGAGTAGTATTTTAACAATTTCAGTGTGCCCTTGTCTCGCAGCTAGATGTAAGGCATTTTTCCCATTTGATCTTGAGCTCTCTACCAAGCTAGAATCTTTTGATAATAATTCATTAACTACAACTGTATGACCTCTTGTTGCTGCAGATATAAGAGGTGTTGCATTTGAAGGTCCCACTGTTTTGCTTAATCCTGGATCAAAATCTAATAGTACCTGCACAATGGCTATATATGAAAAGTCAGGGCAATTGACCTCCCTTGCTTAAGTACAGATATGAATTGAAGAAACTTTCAAACAAAAATGAGAAGATATACATATATTCAAAATCATATTTTTCATCAAACGGTCATAATCTTAAGAGGTTAGTTTCATAGCAATTATCGACATTCTATACCGTAAGTGCATCCCCAATACAAACCCAAATTTGCTTAAAACTAGCTATTACCCAAAAGCTGAGAATACTAAAATACACATAAACAAAAATAGGAGTTGGATGCAATCCACATCCACCCACATCAGCACCTAATTGATCGAAAAAATAATCAAAGATTCTCAAAATGACTTGTTACCTTGATGACCTTGACTAGCAGCTATGTGTAATGCATCAAAACCAGACTTGTTCTTCGTTGCTATACTTTCCTTAGTAGAATACTGCAACAATTCCTTAACAACATCAAGATGCCCTTTTTCCGCGGCAGTAAACAATGGCGTTTCCCCCAATTCATTCAACTCGTTCACAATGGCTAACCTAATTTCTGCAACCTCAGCATCAAAATCAACCCCACTTAACGTACCAACCATTTGAGCATTAATATCATGTAAAATTTGTTGAGCTGCCATTAAATCTCCTCTCTGTGCAGCTAAATGTAATTCTGTATCGTTATGGCGTCCCGTTACCTGTTTTACATATTTCTTCTTCGCCGATTGATCCATTCTCTTACCTGAATCCGATAAAACCAGAGCAGGGGCAGCTGAAGCTGTTGGGGAAGGCGTTGGAGAATACTCGGAAAAATGATTAGGACTCATTCTCGGATTCATTGATGTTCGGGTTCTTAACGGGCTAAATCCTTGTTCTAAATCCCTCTCACCTCTTTCGTTAACCGCCATACTTATAAAACGATCATAGGAAACAAATATACAACCCCTTGAAAAAATTTAAAATTATGAAAATCCTAAAATTTATGCACCTTCTCCAATTCAAACCTATCTATATAAACAGATAGGGGGAACCCTATAATTTAGTCATTTTAACATAAATTAGGGTTTCGGTGAATGGAGAAGGTGGTAATAAGGATTTGAGGACGGAAAAGATGTTTTTTTCTTTCTTTCATGTTCTCTTCATTTCTCTCTCTCTTTTCCTAGTTCCCTCTCTCCCCGTTAATT
The DNA here is from genome assembly GCA_023531435.1 of Papaver californicum. Lineage (NCBI taxonomy): Eukaryota > Viridiplantae > Streptophyta > Magnoliopsida > Ranunculales > Papaveraceae > Papaver > Papaver californicum. Next base: position 4,300,864 of record JAJJMC010027712.1, on the reverse strand, counting down.
TGTCTTGATAACTTGCTACTGGGAGTTGGATATACTCGATTACAACGCCTCCGATTGAGCCGTAAAAACTTCAAGATTTAAAATATAATCCAACGTGGCAGTGGAAGAGAGGTGCGACTATCTTAAATCTGTACACCTTAAAAGGATAACATCAAGAATCAACTAATAAATCTTTCAAAAGTTAGTTTGTTTTTGTTTATGCTAGCTAGGGATATAAATGATTTCTTTTCTGGGAGTCTAATTCCATTTTGGACAATATATACAAAGTATGATCTTACGAGAATTACCAGGATAGTTCAAAAAAAAATAAAAAATCAAAATATCGACTGACCGAGAATGTCACCATACGTGTGTATCTTGTTCATCTATGTTGGATAATATTATCGGCTCTTCTAATAAAAATCTGTAAATACTGAATGATCGTCCAAGGTAGGGTCACAAATAACATGACTAAAGACCAACAATATAGCCACCGTCATCACAAATGCCACAAACCGTATAGTCTCGCTTCAATGGCCCTCAGAGTAAGGAATTGTTCAGCTGGTGTGTCATGTGTGCATTGGTGACTTCTGTAAAACAATACATAGGTGTCGATATTTAATCTAATTATGATCGGAATAGGAAGAAAACATGATCAAAAATGATTTTTTTATATATATAACCAAAGAAAGTCGACATTTATTTTATTTACAAAGCAGAGAAAAAGAAGAAGTAAAAATAAAACATCATAAATAAACAAAATTTCTACAATTCTGTGATTGCAAAGATGATTGATTTGCTAGGTCTACTGACTTCATAACCTGTCATTTTCATTGTAGGCATGTGGGGTAACTAAGAAGCTGTTTTTCTAACTCTATTACCAACAAGTGGCACAAACTGTATAATCTAATTCTTAGCCCAACTGATTTTACCAAAATAAAAAAATGTATCAGTTGTCTCACCCTATCGGTAAGTTTGGATCAACTCTTAACTTTTGGCACACCTTAAGTTGTCATCAACTATTCGCAGCATACTTTGGATTAGTAGTTGATCTCACCAAGGGTCGGACTAAGAGTTATGTAATCATCAACCTTGATTTTCTGTAGCAAATATAAAAGACTTGATTTTGTATGATTTCTGTAACCATATAATTATACCATTCAGTGGAAATCTTGATAAAAGGAATTTGTGGAGTTAGTTTGGCACATTTTCATGTATTTTTCACAAACAATGGTACTTGAGAATGACTCTTGAATCCACCGAAGGCAATTCCCTTCCAAAAAGGGTTGTTGATATCTATTGACCTAATGTTGCAATGCTGCAACACCCATTGACTAATTGGCATGGTAAGCAAATAGGAAAATATACAAATGAAGAAAATAATTATTGATATTGAATTGGCACATGCGGGAAACAGTAACAACACGATCTCCAGAAAGAAAAAAGTCTCGCGCAAGTGCTTCTCTGAATCCCCTGGTATCAAAAACAGACATCAAATTGCCTTATAAATAAACATGGGTTGTCACCAGAATATGCCACTAATACGCCTATGGTCATTTTAGAAAACCCTGAAAAATCATATTAATCGGAGATACGATTAAGAACTTGTTGGTGCTGGTTTAATGTTTGAATGTCTTAGTTACAATTACTCACCAGTTTAACTTTTCAGTTCAACAATGCAACAAATATACATGTAACACTTTAACGTGAAATCTCATCCTTTCTACAATTCGAGTACTCATCAACCAAAATTGTCTATGAAAAACAAAAAACTTTATCAGGCATTTCATCAAACAACTTCTGAGCAATTGACAAACCGCAATTAACATACCCATTGTCCATCGTATTGCTTTATCTCAGAGACATGATTCTATAAGTATATAGCTATTCTTTGTTTTATTATACTTAATAGATGTATAAATTATTTTATTTGATCACTTTGATCGATCTGGCAAAGTAATTGAGAATTGATTTTTTTTTTCTATTTTGAATGAAAAAGATACTGAAATCGATCGAATCCAATCAATCTAATAGATATTTTCAAGAATTTTAAAATGAAAATTTGTTTGTTAGATAGTATTTGAAGAACTTTGAAATGAAAGTTTGTTTGTTAGATAGTATTTTAAGGAAATTTCTTTTCAATTTGTTTGATTATCTCAAGTTTAATCTCAATTTCATGAGATTGTAAAAACCAAAAAGTTAATTTTAAATTTCTTGCACAAACTTTATAACGAACAGGAGAGCATTTTTTCACCTTATGGATGGCCTCCCTTTGGTCAGCCGGTAATCCCATCTGCAAACCTAGAGATCAAGTTAGATAACAAAATACAAACTTTTTTCTCTAATATGTTTATGTTTATGTGTTTTATTTTGGGCGTTGGAAATTGGGCCTACCTTTTCAAGCAAGCACTGCGGTGCTTTTTTTCTTAGCTTAAAAACTGAGTTATAACTAAACTAAGGGAGAGGAAAATGGAAACCACTATGGTCCTTCGTTAACCGGAGACAGAAAACTATCTTTCGCCTAAATAGTACTCAGCGGAAACAGAGTTGCCATCGAGGTCAAAGGTTATATTCCTTCGCTAACCGGAGATAAAAATATATCTTTTGTCTAAATAGTACTCAGCGGAAACAGAGTTTCCATCGAGGTCAAAGGTTGACCTTGAATAGGCACTCTTTCATTTTCCATTGGTAACAAAAATCTAGAATTCTTTAAATTTATTTATAATCATTTGATTTTTACCATGATGGTGAAAGTACAATTGTCAATCATAAAAATTAGAATAACATCAGCATGTGAGATTTTTATTAAGATGATAACGATGATGAATCTGATGAAGATCGAAGCTTAGATTTGCTTGTTCGATTTGTTCATTCACATAAACATGATATTGTTAACATTCAAAGAACTACATTGTGAAAGAGTTTGTATTGAATCAATTGAATAGAAATTCATTTTCTGTTTACAGGACTGACCAAGGTATATATACTCCTACCAAGCTTACACAGCACGCTCAATCCTCACACAATCACTTCACACATTCACCACACACACACACGTGCACTTGGCACACACTCACAATATGCTACACTCCACAACACTCATGTTATTACCCTCCCTCAAGCTCAAGGGGGCTTGTAGAGACCAGTTAAGATTGCCTGCACACACATTACACTCCACAACACTCATATACAATAGGATTAGGTGGTGAAGAAGCATGAATACAAACAAGCACAAAGATAGATCACAGCAGTATGTGATTCGTTGCAGCAAGGAAACTTATCGCAGAGATGAGGTTAGAAGGAGCATATGTGTAGAGGAAGACGTTTGAGTTGTGATTGAAACACCTTGTAACATTCCAGTACCAACAGATGTGTTTCATACCCGCAAGGAAACAAAAGAGCAAAGAGCATCAGTAGCAAAGAACACCAAAAGGACACGATATCTGGTGTAGGTTGAAGAAGAAGAAAACCAGCAACAATTTCAGCCCTGCATTATTTATGTACACATACCAGAAACACAACACATAGTTTGACAAGTGAAATAAATCACTTAATGCACTGGAATTTGGCTTATTGATGGATATACAACCATCCATCTTGAGGAAGTATTACACACTCCCAAACTAGCATCAGCCATAGCCAACATGTAGTCCAGTAGAATCCGTTTTCACAGAGTTTAATAAGTGGACTGACCACTTACTGCAAATATAGAGAACCTATTGCAGAAAGAAAAATGAAGAAAAAGTGTTGTACACAGAGAATCAAAAAGTGTTCTGGCAGGGAACCAGAACAAGAAGTAGGAATTGAAATGGATGTAGAGAATGATTTGATTGAAGAGAGAAGAAGATTGGCAAGAAAATGAATTTGCAATTGAACTTGAACTCGAGGCAGGTGTTAGAATTAAAAAATCATCTGAATATTATCCGAAAAACAATGCTAGTGATCTTTGCACTAGTCTAACAGGATTGAAAAAAACATTGAACAATACTGAGGTTACTCAGTCTTACATGTATTAGATGAACAATAATAGTGATTTTTGCACCAGCCTTACATGTAGAAGGCACATCAATGCTGATGGGACAACATCAGACTTACATGGAAAATAAAATAAATGTTGAAATCATTCAGGATTATATGAATTTGATCTGGAAAGAACAAGATCGAATCTCAAACAAAACGAAATTGAATTGGAAACACAAAATCAGTGAGAATGTTACCGTAATTCATCAAGACAGTATCAGGAACAGAAATTGAAGGAAATCTTAGCAGCATCAAAAGAACACCATTAGAAGCAACTTGAATCAGAAGAAGCAAGCGTACCCTAGGATCAGTAGAGCAGTAACATCAGAGAACAAATGAATCTGTAGTAGTAGCAGAAACAGATCAGATCTGAGACAATCACTGGTAGCAGTAGAGAACATGAAATTGAGAACAAATTGAAATCGAACCAAACTCGTCCAGAATTGAACTGAAAGAAGAAGAACATTCTTGTCGTTGTTGTTGTTGTTGCCGTAGTAAAAATTGTATACTAAAACCCCTAAATTTCTACCAAAGCAGCAGGAGAAGAATTATCAAAGAACAAAGTAGAAGGATGAAGAACTTTTAGGTCAAACATCAAGGATCGAAGCGGTTAAGCCAGACCGCTCTGATACCATGTGAACATTCAAAGAACTACATTGTGAAAGAGTTTGTATTGAATCAATTGAATAGAAGTTCATCTTCTGTTTACAGGACTGACCAAGGTATATATACTCCTACCAAGCTTACACAACACGCTCAATCCTCACACAATCACTTCACACATTCACCACACACACACACACACGTGCACTTGGTGATGTGATAAAATATAGTGGTAAAAAGAGGTTCGATTCTCAGACTTGTGAAGGTTTAATTATAGACTTAATTTTAATTAAAGAAAACAAAACAGAATAAAATCAAGATGACTTAAAAATATGGGGAAGAACTAGGATTCAGGATTCCACTTTTAACCAATAAATCAAGTGATAGTAATTTTAATCATGCAATTAAAACATTTTATTTTGATTCTAAAGCATTGCAAAAATAGATTTTCAAAACAACAACTGTATAACACAAGCATGGAGCATCTAGGGACCTAATCCGAGGCATGCACCATCTAACGGAATCACAATTGCTTAATAAAAATCTTTTAAATCAATTTTTAATCAAGGCAATTAATCATAAATAAATTGCATAAATAAATTAATTAACTACATACCACTTAATTATTGGAGAAAAAGCTTCCTCCGGCATCCCAGTGATGGTGATTAGCTCATTTTAGAGAAAACACACTCAAAATAATCTTTCATTGCTCAAAAAGTGTTTACAAAGGCTAAAAGGAAGTAACACAGCTGATTTGATACGCTTTTAAGCGTTACAGTGAAGTGGTTCAGCGTGTTACAGCAGCAGAAAAGCAACAGGAAACAAGCAACTGATATAAGTGTCTCCGTTTAAACAGTTAAGCAGCTTAAACTGCGACTGTTCAGCAACAGTATCAGTGACATAATCGTACTGTCGTCTGTCTTCTTCTTCTCCGGCAACAGCAGCAGCAGCATAATTGTACGGGAGCTCTCCAAGCTTTTTCCTTCGATTCTCTTTGCTATTTATAGCCTTTTCTAACCCTAGGGATCTTCCTTAATTGATAATGACTCAAAGAAGAGTCCAAATCCAACTTGAATACGTGTTTGATCTTGTTACAGCGTCAAATTTCCTTCTCCGGCTACAACACGGTTTTGAAGCACTTTTCACGGTATGAATCACTATTGTTTGATGTGTTTGATCTTGTTTTGATCTCTTCTTGTCTTTGGGTCAAATAGAAGTATACAAAATCCCTAAAATCACGTACAAATAGTCATCAGAAGTTTCTCTTCGATAAGATTAGGGTTCCCGCCAAAATCGGTTTTTGAAATGTAAAAAGGGGTGCCCCCAATCCAAAGTGTGGGTGCCTTAATCCATTTTCCTGGGTGCCTTTAACATTTTTCGAGCCAATTTTTCCGCAAATGTTTATTTCTCAAAAATACCTACAAAGACATAAAAAGACATAATAAGTGTAAAATCGAGTACTATCGAAGCAGATATTCGGGCGCAATATAGACACAAAAATGTGCCTATCAAATACCCCCAAACTTACTATTTTGATAGTCCTCGAGCAAACTAATAAAACAAATCCTAACTCACTTTCGCAGGAATCGCGACTACATTTAGCATATGCAGTAAGCCGTTAACGATTAAGGATAGACATTAAACAAGCTATTTAGTTGGTTTACTCAACTCATCGGCTATGGGAATCATTACCCGATATTAGTCCAATTGATGTACACGAGTGTTTACTCAAGCATACTAAAATTCATAAGACAACAGAGCTCTACTCATATAATTGTTCAACCACAAGACTCAGAATCTATCCCAATTAATCACATGAAAAGATTTAGAAGATGGACATAGAAATATGAAGGTTGCACATGTTGGCTAAGGTGAACGGTGTTTCCCATATCTGTCTGAAGGTCAATGCCAGGATGAATCCTAATAGATTGAGATACATGGTCTTAAACTTAATACTAATATCGACTCAACTAGTATATACAAGGGTCCCAGCGATCGATTTATTGAAAATAAAACGATAAATATATTGACAACATGATTGGATCAAATAGAATCCAAGCGCATGGTTCTTATCAGCATCTTACGTGATAGTTCCCATGGATCCTGCGTTCCATGCTTGCTTAGGCGACGGAGACAGGGAGAACACACACATATTGCTATCAAAGTGTCAATATTGTTTTTTTTTATTATTATTATTTTATATATTTTTGTTCGTTTGTTTTTTGTTTGTTTTTTTTTTTTTAATAAAGCAAGAATCGGGCTTGATCTCAAACACTCTATTTCATCCTAGCGGCGATAACAATTTGATACTGGGCCCCACCAAATCACTTAGAGAAACAAAAAATTGCAAAAGTAAAAACAGAAAGTGATATGGTCGAGATAGACTCCAAGATGTGGTGACGAATATCATGTTATTTTCTAACACCTGAACTCTGTCCTTTTATGAATAGACCATTTTAACTGGGCACACCAATTCCTATAGAAAAAGAGCTAAGTTTCTATCTACCTAGAATGGTTAGTGTCACCCTGAAGTGTTCACAAGCTTCTAAATTCTGGAGCTTTATTATTTAACTAAAAAGTTTCTCCCTTACCCCCAAACTTAAATCAAACAGTGCCCCTCAATGTTTCTAAAGATGAATGATTAAAAATATGAACAAGGAGAAATTGTTACCACTTCAGGAAAAGGAGTTAAGGAAAGATATTACCGTGTTTCATGAGCATGGGTTACCTCCCAAGAAGTGCTAAGTTTAAAGTCTTCATCCAGACTAAGAAAGAATTAGTCACCTCATTAAATCATATAGCAATCGGAACAACTGTGGGTCGTCTGAATCAAATAGTGTTATCCAGAATAGAAGGAAACTGCAAAAAACTAGGAAGATAAACGAACCGAGCACACTTTCATCCCTCTCTAGTTTTCTGTTTAAGATAACTACTTCTAGCTGTGGTTCAGGTTCTATAGAAGGGTCTTGATAAACTATTTCCATAGGCTTGATTACCTTGTAGGAAGAATCAACAAGATCAGGTTGTAGAGTCTGTAAAAACTCAACTAAGAACTTAGAAACACATAATAATAACCTGAATAATTGTGGATCTTCAGAGTCAATCAGATATGACTCACACAATTGACTATAATGAAGGTGGTCATTCTTAAACAAATGTGTCGATTCTAATTTCCTAAAGTAATTACGATCAGTCTCAAAACTTAATAACGGACACATTTGAAATTCTAACGTTCCCACATATGGACGAAAATATTTTGGTGGGAAAACAAAGTCAATCTGGGTATTGTTGTCTGGGTAAACCAGATCGACCAGAGGATGGGTTTCTAAAATCTGAACTTCTTTCTGGAAGTCAACATGCTCAGGGACTCTAGTTTGAAGATGATCTTGTAAAATGGTAGAGGTACATATGTCAAGTCCCAAGTTAGGAACCTTTCTAAGAGTCAATGGTAAAGCACATGGAGAATGATAGTCACCCCCAAACTTAGAGTTTGCAGTGTCTCTGGATAGACTCATTACACTTTCCCCATTTTCCAGATCGTCCGGTTCCCGAAAGTTGTCAATTTCTTCTTCTAAATGATGATTAGCTAGACATTCCTCTAATGTATCTTCTAACAAGGTGTTTGGTAATGACTCCTGAAATACCGTTTCTATCATGTTTACCTCCTCAATGCACGTGTCACCTAACTCAGAAGATTTCTAATATGGAAAATATTAAGTTCAATAGTCATATTACCAAAAGAAAAATTCATAATACCAGTTCGACAGTTAATGATCGCATTAGATGTAGCTAAAAACGGGCGACCTAATATCACAGGTATCTGACTTTCTGGGTCATGGACAGGTTGAGTGTCAAGGACAATAAAATCTACTGGGTAAATAAACTTATCGACCTCAATAAGAACATCCTCTATGATACCACGGGGAATTTTCACAGACCTATCAGCTAATAGTAATATTATCTGAGTAGGTTTCAACTCTCCAAGTCCTAACTGAAGGTACACATGGTACGGAAGTAAGTTCACACTGGCTCCTAAGTCAAGTAAGGCTTTCTCAACACGGTAGTTACCTATTGTGCAAGAAATGGTTGGGGACCCTGGGTCTTTGTACTTAGGAGTTGTAGTATTCTAAAGAATTGAACTCACATGACTAGCTAAAAAGGCTTTCTTTGGTACACTAAGCTTTCGCTTTCGCGTACAAATATCCTTAAGAAACTTGGAATACGCAGGAATCTGCCTAATTGCATATAATAATGGAAGGTTGATCGTGGCTTGCTTAAAAACCTCCAATATGTCATTTCTTAGTGGGTGCAAACAACTGTGGGAATGGGGCTCAGGGCACAAATTCTGGCTTATGAGGAGCTTCCTCAGGCTCTTCAGAGACTTTATCAGTCTCCTTAGCTATTAGATCAAGGTGAACTACAGTGTGTTCACTATCAGTCCTAGTTACCTTGTTGTCTAACACCTTACCATTCCTAAGGGTGCTAATTGCATTCACGTGACTTGATGATTTCTCACCGGAAGATATTTCATTAACTCCTCTAGGATTGGGTTGGGGTTGAATAGGGAACCTACCTTTTTCTCTTTCTCTCAGAGATTCGGCAATCTAATTAACCTGGGTTTCTAAATTCGAAATAACCTGACTATTCGCCTGAACAATCTTTTGATTTTCTTAGAACTTCTGGTTAACATACTGCTTGAATTCTTCATCTCTCTGAACTAATGAGGCAACAGTCTCAGCTAAACTCATTATCGTCTTTTCTATCGAACTCTGACTATGTGTTGGTCCAGAAGGGTTCTTAGCATAACCAAAACCTGGGGGAACCTTAGAATTACTAAACTGACCTTGATTCTGGCCCTTGGACCAAGAAAGGTTAGGATGGTTTTTCCAACCAGGGTTATAGGTTTCTGAGTAAGGGTCGAACTTCTGATGATTATCAAACCCAGTGTTATTATAAAGAGCATGGGCTTGCTCTTCAGTATTCTGTTGTTCCCAAAACGATTTGGGCTCAATACTACTAGATTGACTTAGTTCTAAAACTTCTAACCTCTTTGATATAGCAGCTATTTTGGCATCTGATTTAAAAGATCCTTCTACCCTATTGACATTCCCTTTACTTAGAAGGATTGTTTTCTGGGGCTCCCTACTGTTTTCCCACTGTTGGGTTTTTTCGGCGATTTCATTCAAAAATGTCATCGCACCATCGACAGTTTTATTTTCAAACCCACCTGTGCATAAAGACTCAACCATGGTTGTTGTCAAATAATCTAAACCCTCGTAAAGGATTTGAACTTATTTTTTCTAAACCATGATGAGGACATTGGGATAGTAAGTCATTGAACCTTTCTAAATACCTATATAAAGATTCTCCCTCTAATTGAGCAAATGTACAAATCTGCTGTCTAACGGATGATGTTTTGTGCCTAGGGAAAAACTTCTGGAGAAAGACAGACGTAAGTTGTTCATAGGTTTTAATTGACTCAGAAGTCAAACTATATAGCCAAGATTTGGCTTTGTCTCTTAGCAAAAAAGGAAACAGTCTAAGTTTCAATGATTCATCATCTAGGTCCTTGATCCCGATGGTACTACATATTTCCACAAAATCCCTAACATGGAAATAGGGGTTTTCATTTTCTTTCCCTAAGAAGATTGGGAGCATCTGTATGGTCCCAGGTTTCAACTCATAGTTTGCTTCAGTATCAGCTAACTTGATAAATGATGGACGAGAACTCCTAGTAGGGTTCAACAAAGCTTTTAAAGTTGCCATTGTTGGCGTTATCAAAGAACTAGAAGTAACTTCTTCACACAAAGTCAAGTTTTCAAAGTCAAAGACAAGGCTCTCAAAAGAAGAGTCTTTGAGGTTCTCGTTTCCAGGGACAGAACTACTAGGCTTGTCACTAATTAGGAGACCTAAAGCGTCTCTTCTCCAAGTCCGCTTGAAGAGCGGTCTTGGCATACACTAAATAAAAACTAAAAATAAATAAATCCTAAACGGAAGGAAATTCTAACAATCACAAGCAGGGATGACTCAACCAAATCAAACCAGTTGAATCTAGCAAACAAAAAGCATGATGGCTCCACTTATATTGTTTCTAGACCAGCTTCTATTCTTTCGAAAGGAAACTAGTTACAATTTTAGCAAACCTCTTAGAGCGATCCGAATTAAATTAAGTCGAAGAGAAACATGATAAGCTCTAAGGAGCTTTGATAACCCTGTCTCTTTGGCACTTTTCCCTGGGTTACAAGGCGGCTCTAATCAACTTAAAATAATCTTCCTGAACTTCGAGTTAGGCTAATAAAGTAACCAGTACAGTCCTTTTGAATGATTTTCCAATAAGCTCGATACCCTATAGGTCTCTTTCTAGTCAAAATTTTAAGGTTTTAGGTTCGCGTTTGGTAACGTGTTCCTAAAGCGGGCAAGAAGGAAACGGTGATGAAATCCGAGTCCTTATCTTGTATGGCCAGTTCTTGCCCTTTACTAGAAAATTAAATCTGTTTTTAGTTCCTCAACATATATGCATACGAAGGAATACAGTAAACCCACTTGCAGGGGAGTCGTGGGTTGATCGAGTCTTACCTCCCGTACCAGACGGGGGATGATTCAGTTGTAGTCGACTCGGGCCACCGACTCCTGTGTCAGTGGGCGAACCCAAGGGGCCGAGACAATATCGTAATTGTCGTCCTTCCCTGTAGCAGTTTATATTTAATAATACCCTTCCGTAGGATTTAAAAATAAATAAAGTGTCCAAATGTCCAAAAGAAAGTCCAAAAAGTGTCCGAAAATAAAAGAAAAATTACAGAAATAATAAAACCCTAATACAATTTTCTAAACGAATTAAAACTAATTAAAATAAACTAAAAATCTAATTCCCTTTAACTCCAAGTCTTTAGCTTTAATTCCAAAACTTTGGCTTCAACCTGTAGCAAAAAGAGAAATACCAAAAGAAACGTAAAATAGAACAAAGTAAAATAATAAAACTAAAAATAAAACCTAAAAATAAATCTAAATCCCTAAACCTAAAAACAAGTCCGCGTCGGGGAAGAACTAGGATTCAAGATTCCACTTAGTGGTAAAAAGAGGTTCGATTCTAAGACTTGTGAAGGTTTAATTATAGACTTAATTTTAATTAAAGAAAACAAAACAGAATAAAATCAAGATGACTTAAAAATATGGGGAGGAACTAGGATTCAGGATTCCACTTTTAGCCAATAAATCAAGTGATAGTAATTTTAATCATGCAACTAAAACATTTTATTTTGATTCTAAAGCATTGTAAAAATAGATTTTCAAAACAACAATTGTATTACACAAGCATGGAGCATCTAGGGACCTAATCCGAGGCATGCACCATCTAACGGAATCACAATTGCTTAATAAAAATCTTTTAAATCAATTTTCAATCAAGGCAATTAATCATAAATAAATTGCATAAATAAATTAATTAAATACATACCACTTAATTATTGGAGAAAAAGCTTCCTCCGTCATCCCAGTGATGGTGATTAGCTCATTGTAGAGAAAACACACTCAAAATAATCTTTCATTGCTCAAAAAGTGTTTACAAAGGCTAAAAGGAAGTAACACAGCTGATTTGATACGCTTTTAAGCGTTACAGTGAAGTGGTTCAGCGTGTTACAGCAGCAGAAAAGCAACAGGAAACAAGCAACTGATATAAGTGTCTCTGTTTAAACAGTTAAGCAGCTTAAACTGCGACTGTTCAGCAACAGTATCAGCGACATAATCGTACTGTCGTCTGTCTTCTTCTTCTCCGGCAACAGCAGCAGCAGCAGAATTGTACGGGAGCTCTCCAAGCTTTTTCCTTCGATTCTCTTTGCTATTTATAGCCTTTTCTAACCCTAGGGATCTTCCTTAATTGATAAGGACTCAAAGAAGAGTCCAAATCCAACTTGAATACGTGTTTGATCTTGTTACAGCGTCAATTTTCCTTCTCCGGCTACAACACGGTTTTGAAGCACTTTTCACGGCATGAATCACTATTGCTTGATGTGTTTGATCTTGTTTTGATCTCTTCTTGTCTTAGGGTCAAATAGAAGTACCCAAAATCCCTAAAATCACGTACAAATAGTCATCAGAAGTTTCTCTTCGATAAGATTAGGGTTCTCTCCAAAATCGGTTTTTGAAATATAAAAGGGGGTGCCCCCAATCCAAAGTGTGGGTGCCTTAATCCATTTTACCGGGTGCCTTTAACACTTTTCGAGCCAATTTTTCCGTAAATGTTTATTTCTCAAAAATACCTACAAAGACATAAAAAGACATAATAAGTGTAAAATCGAGTACTATCTAAGCAGATATTCGGGCGCACTATAGACACAAAAATGTGCCTATCACTTGGCACACACTCACAATATGTTAAACTCCACAACACTCATGCTATTAGACACATGAATTGGTTTTAGGTTTGAGTTCATTTTCAGAAACATGAGTTAAAATAATTACTCTCCCATTTAGATTTGCTTAGATTTACTTGTTCGATCGGTTCTTCCTATTTCTCTTTACCAAATTGGTTTTAGTCGTTTGAGTTCATTCACAAAAATGTGAATCATAAAATTACTTTTAATACTTTCAGTTGACTTTATTACTTTGTAAGGAGGTGGTAGAGATTATAGAAAAGGTCAAACATAAAATATATTTTGGCGGAAACCATGCATAACGGAAACACGATTGTCACGCGTTAAGCCATGGCTTACCAACACTACAAATCTGTAGTTCCCATCAACTATGGCTTACCTAACTGCTATAAAAGGGAAAACTTTGCTATCATATTTGGTTTTTCATTGTTATATTGTAGGAAAGAAAAGTAAAATATACCTATATAGTGTTTGCTCTTAGAAGCTAGCAGTTTTAAAATTTAACCTTGCAAAAGTACAATCGGGAATATGAGCAAACGCCAAGCATAGAGCCATAAGTTTATCTTAGTGGAAACAAATTTACCCACTAAAACTCAGCTCCAAAATTAAGAAAGGTGGGCGAAGGTCACGTATCCTTTTTAGCTACCTGATGTTATCCTTTGGATTGAAATATCCATACTTCGCTTAAACTATAATGCATTTTTAGTATTATTTTCTTTTTTACTTATTGGAAGCGGGATTGAAAATCTATGTGCGCTAAAACAATAGATAAGCTAAGAATTAAGGGGCTCTTTTTATTTATTTTTAAATATACGCTTGAAAAAACAAAAAATATGTAGGTTTTACAAATTTCGAGGTGGCTGAAGCATTCCATTACCATTTTAGACAAACTCATTACGATTTTTTTTTTGACAAAGGAACAAAAGAACAATGCGAGGAGGGGAACATAAATGCATAACCTCAAAAAGAAAAAGACAAGATAAAATTATTTAAAAAGAAGAAGATACGAATAGAAAAAAAAATACATCTCCATGCTCACCTGAAGCATTTAATTTGATGTTTTGGTGTATGAGCTTTCAAATATTTCCTTGTTTAAGCTTAGCATTTTCTTGGTAGTAACCGTAAATCTAGAGAAGAACTTGATGTTAAAATTTTCTGAAGTATGTTATACCACCATATTCCCCATACGAACGATAATGGGAACGTTGAGTAACCATTATATGCTTTATTTATATCCATGGCGAGCATTCTAAATATATAAGCATTTACTAGCAACCACGGTTGACCGTGAACAAGAATGCATCATACATTGACGTTGATTTTTTTGCTTCTGCTTATGCTCTAGTAAACTTCATTTTCGTTCTCGGATGAATCCGACCATCGATTTCTTTTCAAATTACTAAGATACTGATTTAGATACTTTCATTTTCACTTTCACCTAAAGAAGCAACAATTTGTGGTTGCTCAATTTCTTTCGATATTTTTTCTTTGATATTCGTAAAATTTTGAGTACGAGCAACTATATTTACAGTCTCAATAGCATTTTGAGCTTCTTTCATTATTACATAGTCGTCTCTAACATCTTGAGTTAGTTCTCCATTAGTATCAACCGCCAAACTTGGGTTATCTTGTTATGTTAATATGGAGCCTGGTAGTGCACGACCCGGTTTCGCACTTGACCCGATTCGACTGGCGGCTCGTTGAGAAATTAAATGAAACTTTTGAGAGGTTTGTTTATGGTGAAAACTAGGGTTTGTATCAGGATTATTCGACTGGCGGCCCAAATTTTTTGAGTAGTCCCTATATATATTGAGTTGCCCTATCTAGGGTTTGTATCAGGATAATTATCATCGTTGTATTCCTCTGGAACTCTGATTTTGAGATCATAGTGAAAACTGCAGCCTCTCCTTGGACGTAGCCTAATTTGGGTGAACCAAGTAAATCGAGTATGTATTCTTGTTTTCATTTTGTTTTCTTTATAACATCGATCCTAACAACTGGTACCAGAGCTAGATTCGTGAAGAATTCTGGGAAGAATCGATAGAAGGAGGAGAAGAAGACAGAACGACATAGAAAGGGGCATCAACATCATCTGCGATAGCGTTCGGATCTGCAAACGCAATTGAAAATTTGATGGGTCAGATTTTACGTACTGGAGAATGCAGATTGAAGATTATCTTTATGGGAGAAATTTGCAACAACCTCTATTGGATTCAATGAAGCCAGATGGGATGTCCGAGGCAGATTGGAAACTCCTGGATCGACACGTTCTAGGGGTTGTTCGATTAACCCTAGACAAGTCAGTTGCACAAAGCGTTGTGAAATAAAAGACCATTGCTGGTCTGATGACGGCCTTAGCGAGTATGTATGGAAAGCCGTCGGCGAACAACAAGGTGCATCTGATGAAGAAGTTGTTTAGATTGTACATACCAGAGGGCGCTTCAGTTACAAAGCACTTGAATGAGTTCAGTGAAATCGTCAATGCTCTATCATCTGTCGAGATCGAATTTGATGATGAAATTCGTGCCCTAATCCTTTTGGCTTCTCTACCTAACAATTGGGAAGTTGTGAGAACTGTCGTAAGTAATTCCGCCGACAAAGAGAAGCTAAAGTATAATGACATACACAATCTGTTTCTGGGTGAAGAAGTTCGAAGGAAGGATTCTGTTGAGTATTCGAATAATGATGTGCCTTTAACGTCGAATCAAGAGGCAGATGATCTCAGAAAAATCAGTACAGAGGAAGATCTAAATCAAGAAGAGGAAAAAGCAAGGGACAATCTAGAGGTCCACGGGGTCCGATTGGATGCTGGAACTGCTGCCAGATGGGCCACATACAAAAGTTTTTTGGGATGATGCAACCAACACTGCAGCTTATCTGATCTATAGAGGACCATCAGTTCCGTTGAATTTCAAATTGCTATAGGAGGTATGGAGTGGTGAGGAGATAAAAAATCTTTCTTTTTTGAAAGTATTTGGTTGCTTGTCATATGTACATGTTGATGCCAATGCTAGAAACAAACTAAATCCCAAATCCAAGAAATGTTTCTTTATTGGCTATGGAGATGATGCTTTTGGTTATATATTTTGGGATGCAGAAAATCAGAAAATTATCAAAAGAAGGAATGTCATGTTCAATGAGAAGGTTATGTACAAGGACAAATCAAATGCAGTTGAAGAACCAGAGGCACCAGAGGTAAAAAATTCTACTTATGTTGATTTGGGTGAGATTTCTAAAATCAGTGGAGAAGGTTGTCCAGAACCAGGAAAACGAAGTGCCTGAGATAAAGAAAGGTAGTCCAGCTTCTCCAAACCCCAGTACTCTGGTTCCTACTCTTAGGAGAAGCAGTAGGGTACCCAAGGAAGTGGATCGTTATTCACCCTCTATTCAGTACATCTTGTTGTCAGATGGAGGTGAGCCTGAAAATTATGCTAAAGCTTTGCAAGTTGAGAATTCGAGCAAGTGAGAGTTAGCTATGAAAGATGAGATGGATTCTTTGCTCAAGAATCAGACTTGGAAGCTAACCGAGCTACTAGAAGGGAAGAAGGCTTTGCATAACAAATGGGTGTATAGAGTAAAAGAAGAGCATGATGGGAGTACAAGTTACAAGGCCAGGATTGTTGTGAAGGGTTTTCAACAAAAGAAAGGTATAGACTACACCGATATTATTTCTCCAGTTGTGAAGCTAAATACAATCAGATTGGTTTTGGGAATTGTGGCTGCACAGAACTTATATCTTGAGCAGCTAGATGTGAAGACTGTATTCCTTCACGGTGATTTGAAGGAATATATTTATATGGTGCAACCACATGGCTTCGTAATACAGGGAAAAGAGAATCTGGTTTCCAAATTGAATAAAAGCTTGTATGGTTTGAAACAAGCTCCAAGGCAGTGGTATATGAACGTTGATAGTTTTATGGGTACCAACGGCTTCACTAAGTGTGAATCAAATCATTGTTGCTATATAAAGAGGTTTTTAAACACCTTTATGATTTTGCTGCTATATGTGGATGATATGCTTATTACAGGGCCTAGCAATGAAGAATTAAATAATCTAAAGAAGAAGCCGTCAAAGCAGTTTACAATGCAAGATTTGGTAGCTGCAAAGCAAATTCTTAGTATGAAGATCACAAGAGATAGCAATCATGGTACCTTGAAGCTGTCGCAGTCAGAATATGTGAATAATATTATGAAAAGGTTTAACATAGAGAGTGCCAAACCAGTAGGCACGCCTTTGGGTGGCCACTTTAAGCTAACCAAAGACCAGTCACCTAAGACAGCCGAAGATGAAGCTTATATGAAGAAGATTCCCTATGCATCGGTGATTAGGAGTCTTATGTATGCCATGGTTTGCCCCAGACCAGATATTGCACATGCAGTAGGAGCTGTGAGCAGGTACATGAGTAATCCAGGAAAGCAACATTGGGAGCCAGTCAAGTGGCTACTTCGTTATTTGAAGGGTACTGCAGATACATCACTTTGTTTCACAGGTTCTAGTATGAAGTTGCAGGGTTATGTTGACACTGACTTGGATGGAGATGTTGATAGTAGAAAGAGTACTAATGGGTATGTTTATACTTTGGGTGGTACTTCTGTGAGATGGGGTTCTAATTTACAGAAGATAGTAGCCTTGTCTACTACAGAGTCAGAATATGTTGTTACTACTGAGGCGAGCAAGGAGATGATATGGTTACAACATGTTTTGGGTGAATTTGGTATGAAGAAAGGAAATGGAGTTTTGCATAGTGATAGTCAGAGTGTTGTTTTCTTAGCGAAGAATCCAGCATACTATTCCAGAACCAAGCACGTGGATATTAAATATCATTTCATTCAAACTTTTATAGAAGATGTTCAGTTGACACTTGAGAAGATTGATGGAGCAAAGAATCCAGGAAACAAATTGACAAAACCAGTAACCCTTGAGAAATGAAGTTGTGTGCAGCTACAGTGGGTCTTTGAGCTTGATGATCGGTTAAGATAGTTGCTGCGGTGATCGGTGTGTTTTGAAGTTTGTTCAGAGTGGATTTAGGGCGTGTTGTGTTGTGACCAGTCCCCAAGTAGGAGATTATTATGTTTGTGTGGAGCTGATAGCGCACGACCCGATTTCGCACTTGACCCGAACCGACTGGCGGCCCGTTGGAAAATTAAATGAAACTTTTGAGAGGTTTGTTTATGGTGAAAACTAGGGTTTGTATCAGGATTATCCGACTGGCGGCCCAAATATTTTTGAGTAGTCACTATATATATTGAGTTTCCCTATCTAGGGTTTGTATCAGGATTACTATCATCGTTGTATTCCTCTGGAACTCTGTTTTTGAGATCATAGTGAAAACTGCAGCCTCTCCTTGGACGTAACCGAATTTGGATGAACCAAGTAATTCGTGTGTGTTCTTGTTTTCGTTTTGTTTTCTTTATAGCATCGATCCTAACACATATTTCGTAGTAATTGTCCCGGGGTTGAAGCTCGAAATAGTATTTTTTGCGTCTACCTTGGAAGATTCAACAGAAGGAGATAAAGCCACCGCTATCTCAATAATATTATATTTTTCTATTGGCGACATACTGAATTGTAACAAAAAATTTCTATGCTTCTGTTTTCGCATTGTTATTAGGTGATGATCTACGCTTGCATTTACCTAACCCATGCCATTGGATTTAAGAAAGGTACAAAGGAAGGTAGTTTTTCATCACGAAGTGGATTATCAAGATTAATCGCTAAAATTCTTGCATATCGACCAATATGACGTTTATGAGATATCTCATCATTCCTTGTTGTTACCCCTAATGCATTTTCAGTCAAATAAAGTTTTCATATGCCAATATTTTAATCCCATATCGTAAATACGAAATTAAATCATAATCCATTCGGGTTGAATTCAGGAACCTATTTACTTAGATCATAGATCAATGACTTCAGATTTTAGGTGATAAGCATTATCCATTATAATATAAATCAAATAATCGGTCAAAACAAGTAATTTATTTAATTAAAACATTTAATACGTTGTTCTAGATGTTGACACAATAAATAACATATTTTTTCAGCGTTCAACGATACTTTAATTAGGAATTCCTCGTACCAGTTCAATCAATACAATAAATAAACGTAAATTGATATAACACACATTGTTTTAATGTCTTCAACCTTCCGAAGAAGAATATATATATATATATATATATATATATATATATATATATTTAAACTATGTGACTGTTGGGGCAATTCCAAATTGCTTGTGATCAGTCGCATTTGAACTAGTTTTTGTTATATCTATTGGATTGGATCCGATTAATCCAAATGATAGATCTCATCCCTTAGATCAAAACTATTTGGGTGGATCGTATTTTATTTATCCATTGAATCTCGCTAATTATTCACATGCTAGATTCGACATTGGTTGTTAAACCATATCTTAACTACCATAAGATTCAATCTTGTCCATCTATTCGACTCCTATCATATAGAATCTAAGTTCCCATAGTTCCTCGCGACCTGCGAAGTGAGTGGGTGCCTAAACGCCCACACCATGTGCATACGGTTTAACGTGCCAAGCCAAGGGTGCACCTTAGCAATTGTTGGATTTATAAACAATTAGGATTTCTTCAAGAAGTATTTAGTATTGAGGCCTTGGTGGTTAATCTCCCGGTTTCAAGAGTTTTCAAGCAGTATAATTGAGGTTTTTAACGAATGAACAAGCGCAATTCTTATCGCATACAATATTAAATATATTAATAAGTACTAGTATAACAATTGAAAATAATGTCCAAGAAGTAATTACCGAATTCATCACGATATCACTGTTATATCACTGTTAGAGCATCTCCGGTAGTATTCAAAAATATAGATTTTTTATGCAACCTATAATTTAGACACATACGGGAGAAAGTTCATCTCCAACGGTTAGATCTCACATATTAGGAGTGGTAACATGGCAATTAAAAGGTCTTAAAGACAGTCTTAACTAGACTTTCGGATAGACTTTCATATCACTTTTTAATAATTAATTTTAATTTTATAGATAAAATAAACTAAGCCAATAGAAAGAAAGCAAATAATTTTTCTTCCTTATCCACATATGAAAATTTAAAAGTAAGGCCCCACATCACTGGAGATGGTTCATAAGATAAAATATCTTATTTTTTTGCCACATATGTAGACCCACGTAAATAAAAGTCTAAATAAGACCTCTACATATGATTTTTAGCATCCACTATTGGTGATGGTCTTAAGAGTAATGACTATGGGGCTTGAGTATCTCATTCAAATTGAAAGACTTAATCAAATTAGACCAAATTTTGTCCTACTATAGGTAGAGGGAAACCCCCTTTTATCCAAAAATCAATCAGAGTCTCGTTCAGGTGATAGAGTGAGTGAAAGTCTTCACTACACGGCTAAAAGTTTTCTATTTGAAATAAATAAAGAAAAAATGGCAAATCGTTTGTCGTATAAAATTGAAATGAAAACTTAGGGCAAACTGTTTGCTCTTTTTTTTTTCCCTCTTTAAACGACATTTGGTTTGCTGTATAGGTATATATAAACTTTCGGCGGCTTTTAATTTACGTATATGTATTATGATTATAATGATTCTTAATCTTCAATCCCCATCAATCAAAATAAGACATTTTTTGGTGAGAAACAGAACATAATCCCTAGTTTACAGAGTACTCTGTTTTTTGAAGAAGATTTAGATTCAGAAAGAAAAATAAAGAAAAAGTGTTGTACACAGAGAATCAAAAAATGTTCTGGCAGGGAACCAAAACAAGAATTAGGAATTGAAATGGATGCAGAGAATGATTTGATTGAAAGAGAAAAGAAGATTGGCAAGAAAATGAAATTGCAATTGAACTTGAACTCGAGGCAGGTGTTAGAATTTGAAAATCATCTGAATATTATCCGAAAAACAATGCTAGTGATCTTTGCACTAGTCTAACAGGATTGAAAAGAACATTGAACAATGCTGAGGTTACTCAGTCTTACATGTATTAGATGAACAATGCTGGTGATCTTTGCACCAGTCTTACATGTAGAAGACACATCAATGATGATGGGACAACATCAGACTTACATGGAAAATAAAATAGATGCTGAAATCATTCAGGATTATATGAATTGGAAAGAACGAGATCGAATCTCAAACAAAACGAAATTGAAATGGAAACACAAAATCAGTGAGAATGTTACCGTAATTCATCAAGACAGTATCAGGAACAGAAATTGAAGGAAATCTTAGCAACATCAAAAGAACACCATTAGAAGCAACTTGAATCACAAGAAGCAAGCGTACCCTAGGATCAGTAGAGTAGTAACATCAGAGAACAATTGAATTTGTAGTAGTAGCAGAAACAGATCAGATCTGATACAATCACTGGTAGTAGTAGAGAACATGAAATTGAGAACAAATTGAAATCGAACCAAACTCGTCCAGAATTGAACTGAAAGAAGAAGAACATTCTTGTCGTCGTTGTTGTTGTTGCAGTAGTAACAATTGTATACTAAAACCCCTAAATTTCTACCAAAGCAGCAACAGAAGAATTATCAAAGAACAAAGTAGGAAGGATGAAGAACTTTTAGGTCAAACATCAAGGATCGAAGCGGTCCACCACTATTTCTATTTAATTACTGAAGTGAAACATAACTCCTGAATATCTATGTATTGTTCGTTCTATCGACATCACTTATTATATGTATTAGAGTCGCAAATGTCACTGGGACGCCTTAAGCATGGCGCATCAAAAACTCTAAGTCTCAGCATAAACCATCAAATTGCGTTAGCGAGAAAATTATATGAAACTAATTATAGGTTCACAAATAATATCTGGTTATTATAAGTATACCCCATCAAAGGATTTAACCCAAGTATGAAATACCAAATAAGTAGACAAATATATTTGCAATCCTATTAATTATGCGCAAAGGTTACTGTATTATACAGAACCGGTGAAGCGGCAACTAATTTTATCATTAAATCAATAAACAAAATCATGGAACTAATCTATTCAAATTATAATAGTCTGTACCAAATAATTCAATTCAAAATAGCCTATTACTCAAAGTGGTTTCAAACATAAAACCCTAGCTACAAATCAATCAGCAAGACATGGTAGCAGGTTTCTCAAAACCCATAAAAATAATTAAGAAAAGTATAGAGGAGTAGATTAAACCGAAATTGAACAACGAGATCTTCTCCGTCACAGCCAGTAATGCTCCTCTGGTTCACAGCCGCTTAATCCCTTCTTCTCTGTCTTTTTATGTTGATTCCAACTTTCTTTCTCTGCCTCCGGAAACCAAAGAGAAGTTCTCTCTCTAGCCGTCAATCAGCTCTCTTTTTCTCTCCCCTCCAATCACCTCTCACGTCTCAATCAATCAGCCACCAACCCTACTTTTTCACTCTCTCCTCTTCGCTCACGTCCCCAATCAGTCTCCTTTTTTCTCCCAATAGTAAACACCTGTCATTCCCCTCTCCGTCTCTTTCCAGCCTATTTCTCACTCCTCTGTATCTTGTATCTACACTCACCTTCTGTCCTTTCTTTTAAACTCAACCTACTCCTAGGTTTTCCTTCTCTCTTTTCTGTCACTTATCACCGTACATGCCTCTCTCTCTAGCCTCTCTTTTCGCCTATACCTAAAAGCTTCCCTCTCTTACGTCTTCATCTCCTTTCCTCTTTCTCTCACCGTACATCCCTAGGTCCCGTCTTTTTCTTCTCTCTACTTCTCCAACCCCCCAAAAGCAGCCGTCGTCCTCTACCCTCTAGCCTTCTCTCTCCGCTAACCCCAGAAAAACCTAGCTTTCCCCCTCTATCCTTTCGTCCGCCAGACCTCTCTTTTCTTTTATACTCTTCACCAATCACGTGCACCACTTCTCTCTATAGTTTACTTCATAAACAAATTCGGTTAGCTTAACGTTTGCCAACACCAGACTAAAAAGTAATCCTTCCCTTGGACGTCAACGGTCAACCCAACCAGCCACTCTCTATTCACGTGACACCACTAGCCACTTTACTTTTTTTTTTTGCTCTCTATCTCCAGCAGTCTAGTCACGTCTACTAACATCCAATCACGTCCAACTTCAAAGAGAATGAATAAGATCATCTCTTCTTATCTTATTTTACTTTGCTTTCTTTAATTCGGTGCTAATTTGTCCGTTTGGCTGTATTTAGCTAGTAACTAAGATTTTTGATGTATTACCTATAAAGCAATAAAAATACATTATTAATACAAATCAAATACTGGCAAATATAAATTGAGCGTTAAATATGTATAAATTATACCCGTATCAGCCACATACTTAAAGTATGTGTCCCTCATTCTCTAGCCGATACATCATCCCTTTAACAACCCCTCAAAATGAAAACGTTTTTGACTTTATAGAATTTAACCACCTATTTGTCAATTACAATGCTATCTCCACTTATTTAAACTCAAGTTTAAATTATTTTCTACTTTTACTGGGAGAGTATCTTTGAAAATTCTTTTCTTTCTGTGCAAAATATCTCTACTTTATTTGATTGACTTAAATCTTTAACAATTTTATATCTCATTTTTTAATTTCCAGTATTTTTCAATAATAACAACAACAATAAACTTAAAAAAAAAACTAACTTGGTCGACTTATTGATGCTACTATGTTATGCATCATACAAGATACAAAAACGTATCAATAAAATTTAAAAAAAGACACAAACATGACTATATGGTCAATAAAAGGTTTAATACATCCTTTTAGGCGTTTCTATCAATTGTTATAATCATTTCAAATATGTTAACAACGACGGTTTCTCTCAGCGTGACGTGATTCTATATTTCTTTAAAGGTCAATGACTACCGGAGTTAATCGTGATAATGACGTTCTGTGCGTATTATTCCCTTTCGGGACAACTTTGTCTTAATGAAGAAGACAGTAAAGAAGAGAATTTCTTCAGATCAAAATGGCAGAATCTTAATTCAAAAGTCATTATTCAAATATCATCGATTTCCTTTATGAAGTTTATGTATTTAATATGTATGATGTATTGCAATTTTATTACGATACAAAACATTTGTATTTTATTATGTATTTCACCTTTAATGTATTTGATCTTGATGTATGCAATCTTTTTGTACCAATGAAATTGAGAGGTTCACCTCTTCCTTCAAAATAAAAATAAAAATAAAAGGTTTGTATGAAGCATATGTACATTTAAACCATAAATATATAAACTAATCAATTTCTTTTTTTGGAATGATTATTTGATTAAACCCTTATTCATAAAAATATTGAGAGAATTTTCTTTTCCTTCAGATTCCATAAATAAATGGTAAAGAAAGATTTTATGAGATAATATAGGAAGTTGGGACTATTTTAGTAAAATAAAAATCATCTTTCCAGGTGAACAACTTTAATAACAGCTGATCTGATGTGGCAGTTGATAAGGTAAAAAGAGGTGGTTACTCATCCCAACCGCATCATCAAAGAAAAAATAAGGAAAAATATTTTTTATATCTTATTTTCCTGTTTTGTTTTGTTTTATTCTTTCATTGGATCAATAACTAACATAATCTCGTAAGATTCTTGATCGATTTTAAGAAGCCGGATCTAAAATCATCGTATATAACATTCACAAAACACAAAGTATTTAAAGTTCTAATTCAATCATCAATCACATATTGGTCATCTTCAATGATTACAAGTGATTTTTCACCGATCTTATTGAATTAATCTTCTACTGACTTTAAAGTAGTCATCTGAGATTAAAATGTTGTAAGCAACATAGATGCCGCGTACCTATAATTCCAAATCTGCTTGAGATTGGGAGTTAAAATAAGTTGAAGCTTTTCTATCTGTAAGTAATTTCTTAATCTTTGATTGTTAGTGATAAACCTCAATTTCATGGACCAAATTTTGTTTTCAACAACTTAAATCTTTTATATTGATCCGATAAAAAAATTCTCATAAAGTGTATAAATAACAATCGTTGATGATGAAGAAGAAATCCAAAATTGCAATAGAAGTTGAGTTTATCGAATGAAAGAATCTCTGTTAGTATATTTGCAGATTTTTTTTTTTTACGGATATGGATGAGAAAGAAAAAACTTTTCTGCCATGTGGTATACCACGTCTAACGGGCCAAATGGCATTTTTTATCAAAAGCAGGCAGTTAGGACCTAAACAGTTTTGTAGATTTTAGTCTTAAAAATTAATACGTGTCACCTAGAAAGAGGGGGCCACATACTCGAAGTATGTGTCCCACGCACATCGTAGCCGGGCGCTCTAAAAGTGTCAAAGATTTAGCCCAGACGGGTCCAAAATCAGAGATTAACTGCGTTGGTGTGGATTTGAGCCTCTCCGTTAACGGGTTCATTGTGTTTTAGGCTAGGGACATAATTTTTTTTTATTTTTTTTTTACAAATTCATTCAAAAGAACTAGCTTAAGGTGCTAGAAAACCTATTTACAAAATGAGTAGAGCCATCTAATGTAGGAGAAGAAGGGCATTTCCTAGCATTATATTTATCTACTATAATGGCATTCCTAATACAAAAAGGGGGATTGATATCCCAGTCAACATTATAATTATAAAGTTTTGCTTCCTTAGTTAAAATATTCGCACAATTGTTTGATGTCCTTGGAATGAATTTAAAACCCAATTTTTTTTTTGCAAGAACTGGTAATGAATAAAGCCTCTTCAAGAATGGTCTGACTCTGCTAAAAGATCATAAAAACCTGGTCATTAAGATAATCAAAAATCTTCTTACAATCACCTTCTATACTAAAGTTGATAATGTTCTTCTTCTTAGCCCAATAACAGGCCTGAAGAATCCCTACTGCCTTTGCTTCTTCTGATGTGATTGTTGAGGATGGTCTAGCTCTTCCCTATTTTTGAATTTATCTGTATCATTTCTCAGAATTATAACAAAATATGAGGAACAATCCTTAAAAATCCAAGCTACGTCAACATTAACTTTAAATGATCTTTTACATGAAGTTTCCGGTTTTTTTTTATTTGTTTTTGGGTTCTACCTATGGACCTATAGATTTATCTGGTTTAATAGTCTTCCAGAAGTTAATGTGTCTAATTCCAATGGCAATCTGGGTAAGGCAAACTCACTTTGTCAACTGGGTCCCAACAATAACCGTTGATTTGGATACCATTCTAAAGTTGAACGGTATGGATGTAACCATCAATGAAAAGAAAAGAAAAACGCGCGAAAAGATAAAGAAATGAAAGGTGAACCAGAGAAATAGAAGAGAAGAAGAAAATGGGCTCAACATTATTAACCTTCTCCCCATTATTCATAATTTCACCACCTTCCTCTAAAATACGTCATTTTGTAGTACCTCCTAAAGTTCACTCATCCTTTTCATCTTCATCTTCCTCTACTGCTACTGCCGCTATTTCTTCGCATTCTCAAAGAACTCATATACCATCTCATGTATATACACACCCATCTGCGATTCTTCTTGAAATGTGTTCAAACATGAAAGAACTTAATCAAATCCTTCCTTTAATAATAAAAAATGGGTTTTACCAGGAACATTTATTCCAAACGAAATTGGTTAGTTTATTCTCTAAATTCGGTAAATTGTGGGAAGCTCGAGTGATTTTTGATCCAATTGAAGATAAAGTTGATCCCCTTTATCATACAATTTTAAAGGGTCATGTTAAAAATTCTTCACTTGAAGAGACTGTATCATTCTTCGCTAAAATGTTATGCGATGATGTTCGTCCTGTTGTTTATAATTTTACTTATTTATTGAAGATTTGTGGAGATAAATCTGATCTTAGAATGGGTAAAATGGTTCATTCTCAGTTGATATGCAGTGGGTTTAGCTCAAATGTTTATTCTATGACAGCAGTTGTTAACATGTATGCAAAGTGTCATCACATTAATGATGCTTGGAAGATGTTTGAGAGAATGCCTAACAGAGATTTGGTTTCCTGGAATACAATTATTGCTGGGTATGCTCAAAATGGGTATTCAAGGAAAGCTTTGGTGTTAGTTTTGAGGATGCAAGAAGATGGGAATTCGCCTGATTCGGTTACGGTTGTTACAGTTTTACCTGCTTGTGGGGATATTAAGTCCTCAAGAATTGGTAAATCTATTCATGGGTATGTTATAAGAGCTGGTTTTTGGTCGTTAGTAAATGTTTCAACTGCACTTATGAATATGTATTCAAAATGTGGGTTGATTGGGAAAGCTAGATTAGTTTTCGATAGGATGAGAACGAGAAATGTTGTTTCTTGGAATTCTATGATTGATGGGTTTGCTGAGAGTGGAGATTCGGAAGAAGCTATTTTGATCTTTAAGAAGATGATTAAGGAAGGTGTGGAACCAACTGATGTTACTATTATGGGAGCGTTACATGCTTGTGCTGATATGGGGGATCTAGAACAAGGGAGAACTGTTCATGAACTATCTAATAGAGTGGGACTGACTTCAAATGTTTCAGTGACAAACTCTTTGATTGCAATGTATTCCAAATGTAAGAGTGTAGACTTAGCTGCTGAACTGTTTGGGAAGTTAAATAATAAAACTCTTGTTTCCTGGAACGCTATGATCTTGGGTTATGCACAAAATGGACGAGTAAGTGAGGCCCTTGATCTTTTCCGAAAAATGGAACAGGAACATGTAAAGCCAGATTCGTTTACTATGGTGAGTGTAATTGCTGGCCTTGCAGATTTGTCGGTTTTACGTAAAGCTAAGTGGATCCATGGACTTATTATTAGATCTCACTTCGACAAAAATATTTTCGTCATGACTGCCTTAGTAGATATGTATGCCAAGTGTGGGGGTGTTCAGACGGCAAGAAAACTATTCAACATGATGGAAGACCGTCATGTTATGACATGGAATTCAATGATAGATGGGTATGGGACCCATGGTCTCGGAAAGGAATCAGTGGAACTCTTCAAGGAAATGCAACACGGTGTAGTCAAACCAAACAATATAACCTTTCTATGTGTTCTTTCAGCATGTAGCCACTCTGGTTTGGTTGATGAAGGGTGTAAATTCTTCACCAGCATGAAGCAAGATTATGGGTTAGAGCCAGCAACTGATCACTATGGAGCCATGGTTGACCTTCTTGGCCGTGCAGGACGGCTTAACGAAGCTTGGGATTTCATTGAGAAGATGCCTGCTGAACCAGGGATTAGTGTGTTTGGTGCCATGTTGGGAGCTTGCAAGATTCACAAAAACGTTGAATTAGCAGAGAAGGCAGCAGAGAGATTGTTTGAATTGGACCCTAAAGAAGGTGGATACCATGTTTTATTAGCGAATATCTATTCTGATGCTTCAATGTGGGAGAACGTAGCTAATGTGCGGAAAATGATGAGCAAGAAAGGGCTTCAAAAGACACCAGGTATAAGTATGATTGAGTTGAGAAATGAAATCCACACATTTCACTCTGGTAGTACAAGTCACCCGCAGTGCAAAAAGATATATGCGAGGCTAGAGAAATTAGTCGATGAGATTAAAAAAGCTGGTTATATACCTGATACGAATTCCATACATGATGTTGAAGATGATGTGAAGAAACAACTTCTCAACACCCATAGCGAGAAACTTGCTATTTCTTTTGGGATTATAAATACTAATCCAGGAACCACCATCCACATTCGGAAGAACCTTCGTGTATGCGGTGACTGCCATAACGCCAGTAAGTATATCTCCTTAGTAACAGGAAGAGAGATCATAGTGAGGGATATGCACCGGTTTCACCACTTTAAGAATGGACATTGTTCATGCGGGGATTACTGGTAAATCAATCATTTTTGCATAGCTGGTGATGTTATTGTATCATTACATGTAGATTATTTTTTTGTAAGTTCAGGCTCTTTGGATATACTGTTACTTTTCTATGATGCATCTGTACTGATAAATAATGGTATTCTTTGAAGATTATTAACTAATAAAGTTGATTATCAAGCAATAATTGTCATATTCAACAGTAATTTATGAAATCTCCATCTGAGCAGTTCAAAAGTTGGAATTAATTTGAAAATTCATATCAGATGTGATGTGCATAAGATACCGAGGGGAAAAAAAAGTCCTACCAGAGGGGGGAAAAAAAGTTCTGCTAGAGGGGAAAAAATAGGTTATTATGCCATCTGCCGGGAGTCAAACCCGGGTTTGTTTAGAAGGCAATTATCCTAACCGTTGGACTATAAACGCTGGTTGGGAAAACAATGCTAAATTTATTAAATATTACTTTATTTCTCAATTAAAAACAAATACCAAACGGAACTTCCGAGTGCAATATCATGGACAAGTTTTGAAGGATGTCAACTTAATACCTAAAATTTGGTAGAATCTTAAATTGAGTTGTAATAAATTCGAAGAAAAACTCACATCTAAAACAGGTAAATCAAAATGAAGGGATGATAAGAAACACACATCGTATCAATGAACCTTGAAGTACCTTTTAATGATGGGTCGTAGTACTAGCATCAAATTAACGTGCATGGTAGGGACTAGTGGACAATCGACGTTCTTATTACGGCGGGTTTACAACTGCAATATTAAATAAAATAGGAAAAATTAGAAATATGTCCCGGTATTTACCTATACATTTGAGGATTTGTCAACTGACGGATGTAATTAAGGAATATATCCCAGTCATCCATTTCAACCGTTAAATGATTAATATCCGTATGTGTGGGTTTACACGTGCGTCCAATTTTATATTTCTACCCTTAGCTAGATCCTACGGTCTGATTAGAAGAGTGGAGACACTTGTTAGATCCTACGGTCTTATAACAAAAGTGTGGACACGTGTTAAGAGATTCTAGCTTCATATGACACGTTTCTATGGCACGTGTGCTGAGGAAGTTATCTTATTTGAGAAGAGAACTCGAGAGAAAGGAAAAGAAAGAGAAAGGAAAAGAGAGATCGAGAGACAGAGAGACATCGAGAGATCGAGAGACAGAGAAAAATCGAGAGATCGAGTGACAGAGATGATTAAGTGAAGGTCGTGAAATCAAGCTTCTCACTGTTTAGTGTGTGTTATTGTTAACAAGAAGAAATCGCAACTTTTAGTTCTTATCATCAAACTTTCTCAAATCAACATCATGGTGACTGAAAACAGGTAGATTCAACAAACCCATATTTTTTTTTGTGTGTATCTCACATCTATTGTGTTCAATTTTCGTTTAATAGCAACTATAAATTTAGGGTTTAATTTGAAATTGAATTTAGGGTTTTCTGATTTGGGGATTTTTTTCGAAACATGAAATTGGTTGATGAAATGACATGTATTATTGTTAGTCAGAGTTCAGTTTTCGTTTAATATCTATTGTGTTCTTAAGATTTTTCTTGAGAATGTGATTCGTGATGCTGTTACTTACACTGAACATGCTAGAAGAAAGACTGTCACTGCTATGGATGTTTTCTATGCTCTCAAGAGACAAGGAAGAACCCTCTATGAAATTGGGGGTTAGGCTTTGCTTTTTTTTTTCTCCTGTAAAAAATGTTATTCATCTCTACATAATTGCACTTGGTGTTTAAAGTTTCTGTAATATGATTGTGCATAGTTCTGATTGAATAAGGTTTTGTTTGGCTACCTGAATTGGCTAATGGTCTCATCTGCTAGAATTTGTGAATCACTAATCACATATTCCTGAATTAGATCTGTGATTAACATTTTGTTTAGGGCATAATTCTGCACTTGCGTCTGTGTGTACTTGTAAGGAGGCAAATGGTAGTGAGACCATGTAACTAAACAAGGAAAAATATGATACTCAACGCCACCATGAACATAAAATTTGAATACAAAGTAGTGTTCTACTTTATTGACTCTAACGTTATGTTGCTACATTTAAAAGCTATCATTTTTTTCTTTGAACTTCTAAGTTTTCATAAATTAATTCTTTTTTCACTTCACCTTATAGTATCCTGCAGGCATCCAGGAGAGACCTCTTGGAACAACAAAAATTACAATTGGCTCTGTTGTTGGGACAGATGGTACTGGTACTCAAGCTGGAGCTAAGCATTGTGCTTTTATTGGAATCTGTAAGCATCATATATGGCAGACCATTAGAGCATCACCAGCTGCTCCATATTATCTTGACGATTTCTCAGATGGTAATCTCCATATTGATGGCAAAAATATGTGCGGGAAACACATGGATGGTTGCGTTTATGAAGGGTACCTTGTATTACTGTAATTTATGAAGATTGTAATGTACTTTGTTTTTCGAATGTTATGAAACACATGGATGGTTGCGTTTGTTTAATTTTCTAATTCAGACAATACTAGTACTTAGTTTTTTTTCAAATTGTGCACATAATTCACAACAGGTCCAAGAAGGAAAGAACCATTAACATAACAGTCACAAGTATTTTTATCATTTTTTTAAAACTAAGGGGTAATAAAGTCATTTAGAGAATATTAGGGTTTCTTACACTTTCAAAATTTTGAAAAAAATTTGACCGTCGGATCGTAGATGAAACGTGCCGGTAATCTACAATTTGGGACCTGTGTGAATCAATTTTAAATGACAGGGGTATTATTGTCCGTATTTGGCACGTGCGGCCTCACACATGCGTTTTTGTTCATTTAACGGTTTAAATGGATGGCTGGGACATATCCCTTAATTCCGACCGTTACAGGACATATCCTCAACTGAGGCATATAATTCGGGACATATTCCAAATTATCCCAACAAAATAAAGTCATCAAATCCCCAACCGCTCACTTAGGCCCTCCTCTCTCTAACAAGACAATATCGATCAATGTGAACCACAATTAGTTATCTCCATATTTGTGTGTGAAACTCTGTCACCCCAAAAAAACTACACAATTTCAAAACCATGTCCAACGACAAAACAAATAGCCAAGGTGCAGATAAATATATATTTCACAATAAACCTCCATTAAAGTTTCTTGGTAATGGTACCTCCTGCATATTGAAGCAGGGAGATCTTTACAAAATGTAGGACTCGCTGTAACTCTCTGTATTTAAGAACTGTCAAGAAATATTGGGTTTTCTCTCACAAATGTGTAGAGATATTTCCTTGATTGATATTTATATTAGATACATGTGTTTATAAAGATAAGAATAAGCAATGAAGAAGAAAAAAAAAAGAAGACTAAACTCTTCGAGCTAAAAGAGAGGAAGGAAAACTGACTAGTTACAACAACCTTATTTGACCGTATATACAACAACTTAATACCCCCTCAAGTTGGAGCGGTAAAGCCAGAACGAACGCCCAACTTGCTAACCAGACAGCCAAATTGTGGAGCTCCTAGTGGCTTAGTAAAAACATCTACAAGTTGATCAGGGGACTGAAGGTGCTTTGGTAATATCAATCCACTTAGTAATTTTTCACGAACAAAATAACAATCAATTTCAATATGTTTAGTACGTTCGTGAAAAACCGGATTCTGAGCAATGTGAATTGCTGCTTGACTATCACAAGAAACAATAATAGAAAGAGGACATGGAATGCACATGTCTTTAAAGAGATATTGTAACCATTGAAGTTCAGTTGTGAGATTTTCCAAGGCACGATATTCAACTTCAGCGGAAGAGCGAGCTACAATAGGTTGTTTCTTTGATTTCCAGAAAATAAGATTATATCTTATTGTAACGAAGTAGCCTGTAGTAGAACGCCGAGTAAGAGGGAAGTCTTCCCAATCTGAATATGTGTAGCCACGTAGTGATGGGGAACTAAAAGAGGATAAAAATATACCGTGTCCAATTGTTTCCTTGAGATAACGTAGTACACGATGAGCAACATCAAGATGATATATGCGAGGATGTTGCATGAACTGACTCGACTAATTGACCGCATATGTGATATCCGGACGAGTGACAGTAAGATATAATAGACGACCAATTAGTCGACGAAAAGAGCTTGGATCAGTTAATTATTTACCATTTTTAGGAAGTAACTTAAGATGTGTATCCATTGGAAAGAATGAAATACGTCCCCCTATGAGGCCAGAGTCCTTAAGAATATCTAGGACATATTTACTTTGACATAGAAAAATATCTTTAGCAGACTGAGAAACCTCAATTCCTAAAAAATATTGTAAACGACCAAGGTCTTCTATAGATAAATGAAAAGCAATACGTAGATTAAGTGAGTTAACGAAACTATCGTATGTTCCAGTAATAATGATGTCATCAACATAAACGAGAACAAAAATTAAAGTTGTACCTCGATGATATGTGAAGAGAGAGTTATCACATAAAGATTTCTGAAATCCTTCAGTCATTAATACTGAAGAGAGTTTTGCAAACCATTGAAGAGAGGCTTGTTTAAGGCCATATAAGAATTTCTTAAGATTAAAAACTTTAGACTCACCTGTACATGCCAAACCCGGAGGAATATTCATGTATATTTCTTCATCAAGATCCCCTTTGATAAATGCATTGTTTACATCCAGTTGATGTAGAGACCAACCTTTTGATAGCTGCAATAGACAATAAAACACGTACAATGACCAATTTTGCTACAGGTGCAAAAGTCTTATAGTGATCAATTTCTTCTTGTTGAGTGTAAACTTTGGTGACGAGACGAGATTTGTATCGTTTAAAAATGCCATCAGAACTAAATTTGATTTTAAAAACCCACTTGCAGCCAATGGCTATTTTACCAGGTGGTAAATCTACCATGATCCAAGTATTGTTGGCTTCAAAATCAATGATTTCTTTGTCCATAGTCGCTCACCATTTAGGACATTTGATTGCTTGTGAGAATGTTTTAGGTTCTTCTGTAAGAATAACCGCAACCAGGAATGCTCTATGAGATGGTTTAAATCTATCAAATGTTAAATAATTGGTCATTGGATAGACTAAAGTTGATTTACATTCAGTAAATGAACAATGATAATCCTTCAAGTAAAAAAGTGTTTTCCTAACACGAGATGGTCGAGAATCTGCTGGAGTGATAGTAAACTCGGATAATGGAACTGCAAAAGGGATTGTGGAAGTTCAGATTGTGAAGTGAGAGTACTGTGTAGTGGGGAATGCTCCGGAGAGGAAGAACTCGGTGTATCCACTGATGTACCGGTGGTGTTTGGAGAGTCTGTCGGAGAAGTTGGACTCGATGAACCACATGGAGAATGTGGTAGTGATGTAGCTGTAGTGTCTGAACTAAAATCAGGACTAGAGAGTTCATAGTTTGGCTGTGAACGAGAAGTAGGTGACTGTGAAGGGTGATCATTCGAGGATGAGGGTGGAGTTGGAATTAAAGAAGGATAAAAAATTGAATCATAGTGAGCATACTCAGGTTGTTGCACATGTATAGGGACAAATGCATTTGAAGTAGTGAGTAAATCACGAAAAACAAATACATTTTCATAAAACACCACATCTCGTGAAGTGTATGTCGACTTTGACTCAATATCATATATTAGATATCCCTTTTTTCCATAAGGATATCCAACGAATATGCTTGGCTTGGCATGTTGGTTAAATTGTTTAGAAATTTTTGTGTTTCTCCCAAAACAAAGAAACCAAAAACTCACAGATAACAATAATCTGGTAATTTATGCAATAGTATCTCATGCGGTGTTTTATGGGATAAAACAGAAGTTGACATTTTATTTATTAAGTATGTTGCAGCAAGAATGCATTCTCCCCAGAAACGAAGAGGTAGATTTGATTGAAAACGTAATAATCTCGCTACATTAAGTAAGTGGCGATGTTTTCTTTCAACAATACCATTCTTTTGCAGAGTATAAATGCAACTAGTTTGATGTAGAATACTATTTTGATGAAACCAGGACTAAAGTTCATTAGATTTGAACTCAGAACCATTATCATACCTAAAGGTCTATAATGGTGGAATAAGTAATGTATTGATACCAGAGGAGATGCTGGATATTTTGTGACCAAACTGAGTAATAACAAAGTTAAAAAAAACTTAAGAAACTTCAAAGTTTCCGATTTTACCTTCATCAAAAACACCCAAGTACATCTAGAGTAATCATCCACTATGGTAAGAAAATATTTTACAGTAGAAAGGGATGGAGTAGAAAAGGACCCCGTATGTCAGCATGAATCAATTGAAAAAGATGCAAAGATGAAGAAGTATTTTTATTAAACTTAAGACAAGATTATTTTTCCCTAGGGAATACATCACATAAATGACTAAACTGAGATCGAATGTTATCAAAATTTCTAGCTAAAAATTTAAAACAATCCACACTTGGATGTCCAGACGACAATGCCAGGTATCGATTGACTTATTTGCAGCTAAAGATAAAGCAATAGGTTGAAAACTGAAATGGTATAGGCCGAAAATTCTCCTACTCCATCCAATCTTCTTGCTCGTATGCCGGTCCTAAAAGGTGCAAGACTCTTGTGAGAAAGTGATACAACAATTGGTTGTGTTAGTTAATTGACTAACAGAGATCAAGTTGAACTTGAAGCTTGGAATATGGAAAACATCAAGCAATTTAATAGTTAGTGATAAATTAACACTACCAATATGTATCACAGATGTATGGGATCCATCCGGAAATTGAACATAGATTGGTTTCGAAACCAATGTATAAGAAGTAGAAAAAGAAAAAGATGAACAAATGTGGTGAGTTGTACCACTATCTACAATCCATATAGTAGTAGAACAGGACAAAGAAGTACCTGCGAAATTGGCAAATGGAGCTGTGTCTCTATCTCCATTTTCTGGCTCGAGTAGAGAAAGCAAACGAGCATATTGAGCTGTTGTTATGTTAGGTGCAACAGGCGCAGGAGTAGCACGGCAGCAAGAGTGTGTAACTCAGCATCTCTTGGTTTTGGCAAATCCTTGGGATAGCCATTCAACTACAACAAGTTAGTTTTGTGTGGCCATACTTGTTATAGTGTTCACAAAATGGCATTGGACGTTTTTTGTTGCCATTGTTGGAAAAGGACCTCATATTTCTCGAGTCTGTGCGAGACACATTCAAAGTTGCTGATTCAACAGAGGTAATGGATGAAGAGTTGATACCTTGTTGTTCTTCCTCTTGGCGAACAAGGTTGTAAAGCCTAGCAGCAGATGTCATTGGCTCCATCAACAAAAACTGACTTCTTAATGGAGCAAATATGTCATGAAGTCCTTGAAAGAATTCCATTGCACGGTCTTGGTTGTGATTATCCATGTAGCTTTTGCCTGCTCCATAGATACGCGGTTTATGTGGTCGGAATGAATCCATTTGATCCCACAGTGATTTGAGACGGGTAAAATGCATAGCAACACTCAAGTCATCTTGATTAAGTGAAGAAATTGATTGTTTCAAAGCATAAAGAGAAATTGATCGTTTCTATGAGCAAAACGCGCTTTTAGATCCAACCACATATCACGAGCAGAAGAGAAATACATGATACTTGGTCGGATTTCTGGATCCACAGAGTTGGATATCCAACTGCCAACCAAATCATCACATCTTTTCCAAGCAGGGATCTCAGATGTTTCTGTTGGTTTCTTGACTGAACCATCAATGTAGCCTAACTTGGCTTTTGCACTGAGGGCTTTAGTGATTCCCCTTACCCAGGTGCAATAGTTTTCACTGGTGAGTAAAGGGGTGAATATGACAGTGGTAGGGTTATCAGCAGGGTGAATATAATAAGGAATGGATGAGGGAATACCTGAATCCTTGTTAGAGACAATGCTGCTAGGAGATGTCATTGTTGGAGATTGCTCATCTTCGACAGCCATGAAGCAAAAAAATCTAACCTAGCTCTAGTATACCATCAAGAAATATTGGGTTTTCTCTTATAACTATGTAGAGATATTTCATCGATTGATATATATTAGGTACATGTGTTTACAAAGATAAGGATAAGCAACGAAGAAACAAAAGAATAGGAAGACTAAACTCTTCGAGCTAAAAGAGAGGAAGGAAAACTTACTAGTTACAACAACCTTTTGTCCGTATATACAACAACTTAATAAACTGTTGAACTATATTTTTTATCAGAAATGATATAACCACCGAGGGTTAAGTCCCGCAGGTTATCCCAAGCCTCACAGAAACTGTTCCCTTTCCTAGACCGTAGATTAATAGGAAATATTTATATGATATGGGTTTCCTTCTGTGAGGGCCAAGATAACCCGTATGACCTAACCCGTAGAACCCAACCCTCGGTCCTTATATTATTTTTTATTTTTAAAGATCAAGTAAAGGCTGTAAAGCAAAATTAATTATAAATATCATGTAGTTGTAACTATTTGTACCTTTCGTACTTAATTTAGAAATGTCTTTCTCTTCATAAATCAATTCAATTGTCGTGCATAGCTGAACTGTCAAATACTGATATTTCATGAATATTAATTAGCAGTAGTACTACAACATTATTTTAAATTTGCACATGCTAGCTTGTGGGTCTGTCGTCTGCCCTTAGCTATCGGATTAATTGAAAGAACAAAACATACACCAAATCAACATTATTCATAGTATATCAAGTTACAATAAAAAAATGTTTTTATATTTAATTAATTAGTTCAATAATTCTTATATTCTTATAGATTTAGAGGATATATAAATATAGATATTATTTAAATATTTAAAAATATTTAAAATATTTCCTCAATATCCAAATTGGATATAACCAATCTTCGTAATTGATTTTTATATTAAATATACTAAAATACCTTTGTATTCATATATCGACCGACAAACCCTTGTGATGAAGATTTTAAAACTCTTAAAAACGTAATCGATACCATTCGATCAACTAATGACAGTCATAAACGTACATTTTCCATGGGTCCTGGAATCCATCATGATAGTAGAACAAGTACAAACGGGATAGTTAAAATTGACAGTTCAGAATTACGAATAGAGAATGTTAAAGATCGAACAATATCAGAGATGATGACGATGAAAAACAGTATAACAAAGAATAAGAAGTTGTTGTGGTGACGATGAATCTATGAATGGCGCAAATTCGATGATGAAAGCCAAAAGTTGTTCGGCATTTAATAGTAGGGGTGGTAGTAATATTAGTTATGAGGTGGAACAACCAAGTCTTATTTCAGTTTCTTGAACTAATCTCCTCTCCTCCTAAAACAGGTGGACCAAACCACATCAACAAACTGGTAAGTATCTGCTTATATCTCACAATTTTGATTTGATGACGTGATTAGTGATTATTACCTACGGTTGATAGATGTTTAAGTTATATCCACATGCACTTTGATCATCACGTGACAAATGTAATATACTTCTTATGGATGGCCAACTTGTCAACCTACTTCTCTCTGGTTACTACTGTATGCAGGAAAGGATTGATCTCCACGTAATTGTTTGGTAAATTTAATTTGTTTGGTTTCCATTATGAATCCCTTCTGTGTGTACTTTAAACAAAAGGGATGTACATGAAAGATAAAACTAGTTTCGTGTACTAGTTTAAATATGAATAAGAATAATTTCAACCAAATTTAAAGCTGGACAAAACCAATTTTATACTAGTTAAATATGGATGAAAACAAATTCAACCGAATCTAAAATATGATGAAACCAATTTTATACTAATTTTAAATATGGATGAAAAACAAATTCAACCAAATCTAAAACAAGATGAAACCTAGTTAAACATGGATGAAAACAAATTTAACCAAATCTAAAACATGACGATATCAGATTCATCCTAACCATTTTTTAAAATAATTACTTTACTTAGTTTAAGCCAGGATGCAACCAGATTCATCCTAACTATTTTTCGAAGAATTTTTTCTTATTTTAAGTCAGGATGCAACCAGTTTTATCCTAGCTATTTTTTTGAATATTTTTATTTTCTTAGTTAAGTCAGGATGCATCCAGTTTCATCCTAGCTATTTTTTGAATATTTTTTTTCTATTTTAGTTTAAACCAAGATACAACCAGTTTCATTCTTTTTTTTCTAAAAAAAAACTTTCGAATTTACTAGCAATAATGGATCTTGTTTTGTAGATAATTTAAAACCCTTTCCAAAAATTTTAATTATATTAAAATTGGATATATATTTTGGAATTTATGATTTTTTTAGTGGTTTGTTTTTAAATAAGAGAGATAAAGGATTAAAAGAAAAAAACATAAAAATGAGGGACATAATTGTCTAGGTATTTTAGTGTCCGTTTCACCCATCTATAATATTTACTTGTCTATTATAACTATGTTTTAGGAATGGGATAATTGGGAAAATGCCCCAAAAATGGATACCCCGTTGGGAAAATACCCCGTAAAATTAAAATTCTGGGAAAATACCCCACCGTCACTTTTTCCATCCAAATGGTGTTAAGTAGTCAAACTAGGCACACATGCGTGTTCACACATGTGGGATTTTAGACAAAATTACCCTTTCTTCATGATTTCGACACATGGCATCCTCAATGAATGAACAGTAGGTATTCAAGCTGTGTAAATATACCCCCACCTTTCATAGAAATGACTATCGTATCCTCTACTTCTAAGTTCACAGGATTTTGACACGTGGCAGTGTTGAATGAACGATGGATATTTAAAGCCTTGTGTTTAAGTCAACAAATTCACTTATGTTAATCTGAATGTATGAAACTTATAATTTGTGAATAACTCATAATTTTGTTTGTTTGGTTGAAACACTAAAGTTCACATCAAAATTAATGTTTACATCTGAAAATACTAGTTTTGCCAACCAAACTTAGGTGCTATAAATCAACACTAATATGCATAGATCCCGAATAATTTAAAGATAACTATCCAAGTACCCAATAGTTGTATTTGATCCTAAATGTAGCCTAATAACCGCATAATAAGAGCATTGGTGAAAACATTGTGTTATTAAATTTCTATTATTTGTTTAAAAATCAGTAGCTTTACAAGCGAAGAAAACTAAAAAAATGGCCAACAATTTTGGCAACATTACAAATGAGTGTCTCTCCCCAAAAATTCGATTAGTACCTCGAAATCTATACCTAACTCCTCCATCAGAATCCTCAAAGATGACAAACTAAGATGGGCCTGCCGCTTCATCACCAACTTTGTGGAATTATACATGTAGGCCGAATCTGACGGGATATAAAGTGTCAGGTCCTGCGAGAACTGATTTACCTTTACAGCTGGACTGTATAAATGTCATTATGTGCTGATACTTTCTTTAGCTTCCTGCACCAACAACCATAGCTTAACCTTCGTTGCTCTAAGCTACCAATGGGGGAATAAAGCTACCACATCAAAGAGTTTGCTCAAAGATGTGGCCCACTCTGAGCAATTTCCCCTAATCAATAAAGAAAAATATCAGTATTAGCTGCACTAAAGTGGTATCACTATCTTTGTGATAATTTATTAGATGTGTTGCTAATGCAACGGAAAGTTTTTGCAGCACAGGTAGACGTGAAATCGACTCTCCCTGACCAAGGGGGGGACTATGTTTGAATTTAAGTCGGAACCATCTTCGGAGATATCAAATGGATCATGTACACATGTTCTACAAATAACGCTTTACAACCAATATAAGGAAGTAGACATGGACTCAACTTATCGGACTAGTTTGTTTCTAAAGAGCTACAATTCAACAGTTCTGCTAGATGAAGCCTAAATGCATTTTAATCTGGTAGTACGTTTGGGTATATAGTAGTGATATCGCATTTTTATGAGCATAAAAAAACATAAGCTAAACAAAAATATCCACTGCCATTAAAGGAAGTTTTGTAAAATACCTCATCAAACTGTCCACCAATCATTTGAAGTCCAATAGGAAGGCCAGCAGGTCCTCCTTCGGCGAATCCACATGGCAAAACCAGCGAAGGTAGCCTAGCCAAGTTAACATTGACCTATGTTAAGAACAACACAACTTAGGGAACTAATGAGATAAAGATTGAAACTGAAAACAAGTCAGATGGTGAGTTTTGAAGTTTAACCACATAACTTATTGATCACCGGGTTAGAGAACAACCAAAAGAGTTGACCAAATGCATTCAACCAATGCAACGACTTGGAATTCTGGGGAACAGAACAACTTTTGTATACTTACAGTCATGATGACACCTGCATACATTGCCAATGGATCATTCTTCTTTTCACCTGTAAATATCAATGACGATGATCAGTGAAACCCCCAATTCTTACATGTTTCTTCTTCCTTCCTTAGTATTCAGTGAACCCCAATCTAAGAAAAAATGATCAATTTCATAAAATTACAAATTAAACAAAATTAAAACAAATTGATCAATCGAAATGCTACAATCATGTTTATACTACAATCAATGTCATATAGAAACAGAAAAACTACCAATTTATTTAAAAACAGAAAACCTCCAATTTTTGAAAACCCTAAAAATCAAATTTCATTAAAAATCAAATTAACATACTAAATAATGCAATATAATCATAGGGTTTCAACTGACTTACTTGGATTGTAATGGATTCATCATCAACATTCAAATTTGAAGACCATGAAGAGCAGAACGACGACGGCTAGGGTTCATCACCAACTGTGAACGACGACGGCTAGGGTTTATTGATTTGAAGACCTGGTTTTTGGTAAATAGCAGAAGAAGAAGAAGATGGAAAAAGTGACGGCTAGGGTTTTTTCTTCATAGTAGAAGAAGAAGAAGATGGAGGTTCATAGCAGAAGAAGAAGAAGAAGAAGAACGACTAGGGTTCTATTGATTTGAAGGCCTGGTTTTTTGTTCATAGCAGAAGAACAAGAAGATGGAAAAAGTGACGGCTAAGATTTTTTCTACCAAGCAAAAGAAGAAGAAGAATGGAGGTTCATAGCAGAAGAAGGACCTTGGTTCCGTAGGAGCAAGTCAGAAAGATTGAAAAATAGAACCATCTGAGTTGAATGGAGGGCGCGACTAGGGTTTTTTGTTCTTTTGCAGAGACAAAGTGAAAATGAACGTGTTTGAACCCTAGCCCGACCACATAAACACGTGTTATCTTTCTTAACACGTGTAAGCTATCTAGCTCGTCTTTTTTACACTGTACAAACACGATATACACATGTGTCTACCTAATTGTTTAAAGAAGAGAAGGGTAATTTGGTAATTTTATCCGCAAACGATATCTCATCAGACGAGATATTGACCAGTTAATTTCGTGATATTGACTTTTTGGATGGAAAAAGTGATGGTGGGATATTTTCCCAAAATTTTAATTTTACGAGATATTTTTACAACGGGGTATCCATTTTTAGGATATTTTTTCAATTATCCCTTTAGAAATTCTTGGATAATAGACTCATTTTTTTGTTTTTAATTTGTGTATTAAGTAAAAGTAGCACAACCAGAAGACTCAAAAACATATACTATATG
Source organism: Papaver californicum (assembly GCA_023531435.1). Lineage (NCBI taxonomy): Eukaryota > Viridiplantae > Streptophyta > Magnoliopsida > Ranunculales > Papaveraceae > Papaver > Papaver californicum. Next base: position 4,258,710 of record JAJJMC010027712.1, on the reverse strand, counting down.
TAATTGACTACAATACGTGGTCAATATAATTACATAACAAATCATTAACAAATTTCAATAATTATAAGTTTTTAACACCAATTTATAATAAATGTTAAGAAACCATTAACAAGTGAGAGTTTTAATCTTCATTCAAAAACTGTGATTTCATCCTCTTTATCAATTCATCTGTACTTGTGTTTGGATCAGCTTCATTAATCCAACTGTACTTCTCCATAAAAGGGTTACTTAAGTTACTTCGTGGGTAACTAGCAATACAATCTTTCCAAACATTTGCATCATCCAAATCTCTTAAGACCTCCCAGTGACAACTGTTGCACTTAAAACCAGCACCAAAACTTATCATCAAAATCCTATTGCCCTTTTTAAGTCTCTTTTTTGCTTCCATATACCCTAAGACATACCAAAGACTACTGGCCGATGTATTACCAAATCTATGTAGTGTCATCCTAGCCGGTTCTATGTCGTATTCTGCCAACCCCAGGCTCTTTCCAACCCCCTCGATGACTGCCTTTCCACCGGTGTGAAGGCAAAAATGATCAACGGCAGTCTTAAAATTCACACTACTACCAACACCACCACTTTGTTTTGATGAACTATTTGTCATATATCGACGAAGATTTGATACTAGAACGTAACGGATTAGTTCTGCTAACGGTAATATTTTAGGTCCTAATTCTCTTAGATTTTCTATGAATGCTCTAGTCGCAGCTTTGGGTAAATTTTTGCTGAGATGAAATCCTGGTCTTTCAAGTTCATCCTCTTTTTGCATGCAACATTCATAAGCTTCATCACTTGAACCTAAGTGAGTCCTAACTAGACATTTCAATTCAAACATAGCTTTATGTTTTAAACTTGGATTGTTTGATAAAAGAATAGCACACCCACCTGATCTAAATAGACAGTTTGTAAGAATCATGGACCTGGCGTTTCCTGAATACCAGTTTGGGCCTATAGATTCAGAGGTAACGACGATCGCCATTCTTTTCTTACGAACTTTGAAGATGTTTTGAACAAGGTCGATTGATATCAAGCTAGCACTGCAACCCATTCCTGACAAATTAAACACTTGAATGTCTTCTCTCATTTTGTAACGGTTAACTATCCTTGCAGTTAAAGAAGGAGAAGTAGCAAACATGGAGATGTTAACGACAAGGATATCAATATCTTTTGGAGAAACATTTGATTTCACGAAAAGCTTGTCGAGAGTATCGTAAAAGAATTCGTCTACTTCAATGAGGCTATCTTTGAGAGTTGGAGTATTCTCATGACCTGCAATGATGTTTCTAGGTCCATAAGTTTCTTCACCAATGCCTGAGCTGACAATGGCTTTTAAAAGGAATTTGTATTCTGGAAGACCCAAAGTCTTGTTTCTCATTATAAGATTTCCACAGAACTGTGTATCAAGTTTTCTATCATCAGTTGGTTTATAACATTCATAATCCAGTATATAACAAGCTTGACCTCTCCATTTCTCAACCAACTTCTTCCAGAGTAAAAACACTACAGAAAACACAAATGGCACTATGGATATTATCATTATATGATCTTTCATGAGAGAGAGAGAGTGTGTGAGTGAGAGGGAGTGGTTTAGTGTTGGGTTGATTAGAGTGATCTTAAGATGTAATGTATATAGATACATTTCAACTTGTTAAGAGTTGAAATTGTGTAAAGGGATAGAGATCTAGAGGTAGTAGTCAAATTCAATCAATGTCTTTAATACAACTATCACCAACTTTAGGTTGCGCAAGTATTCGTTATGAAGTCTTTGTTACCCCTATTATATTATAATTAACGTGGCCACACTTACTATTTTGGGGTATCCTCATCGTCAAAACGTTACTACAAGTCATTATTGTTATCGTCCATACATTTGTGTTTTTATTCAACACTTTAATTATTATGTACGTATATCCTGATGAGTTCTTCCAAGGCCCCTAATGCAAACTTACACTGTATCTCAATTTTCTTTTGTTGCTAATTAGTTTCTTTTATTGGTTTAATAGCACCAGAGTTTGAGAACAACTCAGAGCGTCGGGATGGCTTGTTTCACTCGTGCCGATCACTGGGAACATTAGATCAAAGTATATTTATAATGTTTGTCATTTTTTTTGGTCATTAATTTGGAAAGAGCGTAAAAGAGTGGTAGGGATAGACCCAGGTGGACTTAAAAGCCAAACATGGCCTGCCTAACACAGTCCAAAAAAGATTCGAAACTAAAATTTTAGGTAGTGACCTTAATTCCGGTTAGCTCTTGCTTACTTCCGTCCCTACAGTGGCATATTGGAGTATGCAAAAACTAAGGATGAACTTATCCAGGGCATTAGTCTACCATTTATTTTGTGGAGTTTTTTTAGGTGCTTCTAAAAAACGACTAATATCCTTCGTATTTTCATTTTTTTTTTTGGTTCGTCACCGATGTGAATTCTTTTTAAGCATTATTGAAACTTGTTTTTTTAATATAAATTGACCTTTACTCATAATTAGTAAAATGTTTATTATGTTTGTGTGGAGCCTGGTAGTGTACGATCCGGTTTCATACTTAATCCGATTCGATTGACTGTCCGTTGGAAAATTAAATGAAATTTTTTGAGAGGTTTGTTTATGGAACAGAGGGACGGGCAGCGCCCTGGTCCAAATTTATGAGTAGTCTCTAATATATATCGAGTTGTCCTATCTAGGGTTTGTATTATTATTATCATCGTTGTATTCCTCTGGAACTCAGTTTTTGAGATCATAGTGAAAACCGCAGCCGCTCCTTGGACATAGCCTAATTTGGGTGAACCAAGTAAATCTTGTGTGTTTTTGTTTTTGTATTGTTTTCTTTATAGCATCGATCTAAACAACTGGTATCAGAGCAAGGTTCGTGAAGAATTTTTGGAAGAATCGATGGCAGGAGGAGAAGACGACAGAACGACAAAGAAAGGGGCGTCGATATCATATGCGATAGGGATCGGATCTGCAAACGTAATCGAAAAGTTTGATGGGTCAGATTTCGCGTACTGGAGAATTGCAGATTGAAAATTATCTCTATGAGAGAAATTTGCAGCAACCTTATTGGATTCAACGAAGCCATATGGGATGTCCGAGGCAGATTGGAAACTCCTGGTTGTTCGATTAACCTTATCCAAGTCAGTTGCACAAAGTGTTGTGAAAGAAAAAACCAATGCTGGTCTGATGACGGCCTTGACGAGTATGTATGAAAAGCCGTCGGCGAACAACAAGGTGCATCTGATGAAGAAGTTGTTCAGATTGTACATGGCAGAGGGCGATTCAGCTACAAAGCACTTGAATGAGTTCAGTGAAATCTTCAATGCTCTATCATCTATCGAGATCGAATTTGATGATGAAATTCGTTCCCTAATCCTTTTGGCTTCTCTACCCAACAGATGGGAAGTTGTGAGAACTGTCGTAAGTAATTCCGTCGGAAAAGAGAAGCTAAAGTATAATGACATACGATCTGATTCTGGGTGAAAATGTTCTAAGGAAGGATTCTGGTGAGTATTCGAATAATGATGCTGTATTTAACGTCGAGTCAAGAGGCGGATCATCTAAGAAAAACCAGAACATAAGAAGATTTAAATGAAGAAGAGGGCAAAGAAGGGGCCAATCTAGAGGTCCACAGGGTCCGGCTGGATGCTGGAACTACGGACAGATGGGCCACATATATAAGTGGTGCAAAGAACCTAAGAAGAACGAGAATGAAAGTGCAAATGTTGTTACATAAACCGTGCAAGATGCCTTACTGCTTTCTGTTGAAGGTCCCATGGACTCTTGGTTTCTCGACTCAAGAGCTTCTTGGCATACCACTTCAAGCCGATAATTTTTTGTTAACTATACTGCAGGTAACTTCGGGACTGTCTATTTAGCTGATAATAGACCACTTCAGGTAGTAGGCATTGGAGAGATCAAGCTTAAGCAGGAAAATTGATCAGTCTTGAGAATCCACAAGGTTAGACATGTTCCACAGTTAAAGAGGAATATGATTTCTATTGGGAAGCTTGATGACGAAGGGCATGGTGTTTATTTTGGTGGTGGTAGATGGAAGTTAACTAAGGGAGCTATGGTAGTGTATCGTGGTTACAAGACAGGTACTCTTTATATATATTCAAGTCCGAGAGATTTTTCCATTGTTGGCATGGCATCAGCAGATACATGTATAGTAGATACAGTTGCAGTTGCTGATTCTAGTGATACTCTATGGCACCAAAGGCTTGGGCATATGAGTGAGAAGGGCATGAAGGTACTTCAGTTGGACGAGAAACTACTAGAATTGAAAACCATTGATGATGGTATGTGTGAGAGCTGCATCCTTGGGAAGCTGAAGAGAGTCAGCTTCGTCAAATGCGGTAGAGCTCCAAAACCAGAAAATTTAGAGTTGGTGCATACTGATTTGTGGGGACCATCTCCAGTTCCATCACTTGGTGGCTCATCATACTACATCACTTTTTTATTGATGACTCAACCAGAAAGGTATGGGTTTATTTTCTAAGAAATAAAAGTAATGTATTTGATATATTTAAGAAATGGAAGGCTTTGGTAGAAAATGAGACAGGTTTGAAACTGAAGTGCCTAAGATCGGATAATGAAGGTGAGTATGTTGATGGTGCGTTTAAAGAGTAATGTGCTACAAATGGAATCAGAATACAAAAGACCATTCCAGGGACACCACAACTGAATGGCGTAGCTGAGCGCATGGACCAGACCCTAAATGAACGTGCTAGAAGCATGAGGTTGAATGCTGGGTTGCCAAAAGTTTTTCGGGCTGAAGCAACAAACATTACAGCTTATCTGATCAATAGAGGACCATCAGTTCCGTTGAATTTCAAATTATCATAGGAGGTATGGAGTGGTAAGGAGGTAAACCTTTCATTTTTTGAAAGTATTTGGATGCTTGTCATATGTACATGTTGATGCCAATGCTAGAAATAAACTTGATCCCAAATCCAAGAAATATTTCTTAGGCTATGGAGATGATGCTTTTAGCTATAGATTTTGGGATACCGAAACTCAGAAAATTATCAGAAGCAGGAATGTCATCTTCAATGAGAAGGTTATATACAAGGACAAATCAAATGCAGTTGAAGAACCAGAGGAACCAAAGGTAAAAGATTCTGCTTATGTTGGTTTGGGTGAGATTTCTAAAATCAGTTTACAAGAGAAGGTTGTCAAGAACCAGGAAAACGAAGTGCATGAGATAGATCAAGGTAGTCCAGCTTCTCCAAACCCCAGTACTCTGGTTCCCACTCCTAGGAGAAGCAGTAGGGTACCCAAGGCAGTGGATCGTTGTTCACCCTCTTTTCAGCACAATTTGTTGTCAGATGGAGGTGAGCCTGAAAATTATACTGAAGCTTTGCAAGTTGAGAATTCGAGCAAGTGGGAGTTAACTATGAAAGATGAGATGGATCATTTACTCAAGAATCAGTCTTGGCAGCTAACCGAGCTACCGGAAGGGAAGAAGGTTTTGCATAACAAATGGGTGTAGATAGTAAAAGAAGAGCATGATGAGAGTACGCGTTACAAGGCCAGGCTTGTTGTGAAGGGTTTTCAGCAAAAGGAAGGTGTAAACTACACTGATATTTTTTCTCCAGTTGTGAAGCTAAATACAATCATATTGGTTTTGGGAATTGTGGCTGCACAGAACTTATATCTTGAGCAGTTAGATGTGAAGACTGAATTCCTTCACGATGATCTGAAGGAAGACATTTATATGGTGCAACCACAGGGCTTCGTAACACAGGGAAATGAGAATCTGGTTTGCAAATTGAATAAAAGCTTGTACGGTTTGAAACAAGCTCCAAGGCAGTGGTATATGAAGTTTGACAGTTTTATGGGTACCACCGGCTTTACTAAGTGCGAATCAGATCATTATTGCTACATACAGAGGTCTGAAAACACCTTTATGATTTTGCTGATATATGTGGATGGTATGCTTATTGCAGGGCCTAGCAGTGAAGAAATAAATGATCTAAAGAAGAAACTGTCAAAGCAGTTTGCAATGAAAGATTTGGGAGATGCAAAGCAAATTCTTAGTATGAAGATCATAAGAGATAGCAATCATGGTACCTTGAAGCTGTCGCAGTCAGAATATATGAACAATATTATGAAAAGGTTTAACATAGAGAGTGCCAAACCAGTAGCACGCCTTTGGGTGGCCACTTTAAGCTAACCAAAGACCAGTCACCTAAGACAGCCGAAGATGAAGCTTATATGAAGAAGATTCCTTATGCATCGGTGATTGGGAGTCTTATGTATGCCATGGTTTGCCCCAGACCAGATATTGCACATGCAGTGGGAGCTGTGAGCAGGTACATGAGTAATACAGGAAAACAACATTGGGAGGCAGTCAAGTGGCTACTTCGGTATTTGAAGGGTACTGCAGAAATATCATTTTTTTCCCACAGGTTCTAGTATGAAGTTGCAGGGTTATGTTGATGCTGACTTGGCTGGAGATGTTGATAGTAGAAAGAGTACTACTGGGTATGTGTATACTTTGGGTGGTACTGCTGTGAGTTGGAGTTCTAATTTGAAGAAGATGGTAGCTTTGTCTACTACAGAGTCAAAATATGTTGCTGCTACTGAGGCGAGCAAGGAGATGATATGGTTACCGCGTGTTTTGGGTGAATTGGGTATGAAGAAAGGAAATTGAGTTTTGCATAGTGATTGTCATAGTGTTGTTTTCTTAGCGAAGAATCCAGCGTACCATTCCTGAACCAAGCACGTGGATATTAAATATCATTTCATTCGATCTTTAATAGAAGATGGTCAGTTGGCACTTGGGAAGATTGATGGAGCAAAGAATCTAGCAGACATGTTGACAAAACCAGTGACCCTTGAGAAACTAAAGTTGTGTGCAGCTTCAGTGGGTCTTCGAGCTTGATGATTGGTTAAGAAAGTTGCTGCAGTGATCGGTGTGTTTTGAAGTTTGTTAGGGCACGTTGTGATGTGACCAGTCCCCAAGTGGGAGATTGTTATGTTTGTGCGGAGCCTGGTAGTGCATGACCCGATTTCGCACTTGACCCGATCCGACTAGAAGTCCGTTGGAAAATTAAATTAAACTTTTTGAGAGGTTCGTTTATGAAACGGAGGAACGGGCCGATAGTCTCAATATATATCGAGTTACCCTATCTAGGGTTTGTATCAGTATTATTATCATCGTTGTATTCCTATGGAACTCTGTTTTTAAGATCATAGTGCAAACCGCAGTCGCTCCTTGGACGTAGTCTAATTTACGTTAACTAAGTAAATCTTGTGTGTTTTTGTTTTCGTTTTGTTTTTTTTTAGCATCGATCCTAACAATGTTTGTCCGTTTTTGTATTAGTTGAAATAGTTTTGATCTTGAGCACCGAAATGACATTTCAACTGGTATTTATAAAAAAAAATTGAAAAAAAAAATATAATACTATAGTCTATAGAATTAATTGTGTTAGTTGCTGTATAATTTGGTCAATAAGTTGAAAATATAATGAGCATAGTAGAAAATATTAAATTGACTATTTTTCGGGTCATAGTTATTAAGGCAGTTGGTGGGTGTAAACAAACTTTATGAACCAGATTGCTCTTAAACTTATCGGATTCTTGATAGATGATATAGTCAGTCACTTGAACAAGTCAATACATTTAGCATACTGCACTATTGATGATGGAAAATCCCAGTATCCAGGGTTCAGCTGAATCAACTCGTGAAGGACTGTTATACTATGATCATTTTTCTCCAAAAATTGTACAATTACTTATAAATGGTGCTTTTCCACGTTGGACCACTACCGATAGATCAAGTTGTATGTATTTTGTATTTTATAACCTGACTAATTTTACATATCATTAAAAATTAAAAAATGATATTTTAAAGTAAAATAAAAAAAAATTATCCAGTTATTTTGTTAATGATTAATTTATTCTTGATTAATTTAATTTTAATTAATTTTAATTAATTTAGTTAATGTTTAAATAATCGTGCTAGATGTGAAATTAACAGGTGTTGATTGATCATCATAACATGAAATTTTTTTTAAAAAAATTATTATAAAAGTTTAAAATCTTTTAAAAAAATTTGGGTTCAAGAACAATCGATCGATATGGCAGTTACCCAATGGTTGATTGTTCTTGATGTTCTTGATCTATGAAGAACATCAACTAACAATCGGTATGTGTTCTTTATTTTTATAGTTGATTGTTCTTGATCCATGAAGAGCATCAATTCGGAATCGGCATACGTTATTCATTTTTATGGCTACAAGTGTTGATTGTTAAAAAGAAAACATCCCAAAATGATAGTTTTCAGGATAAAAATACGTCCATAATCGATGAATAATGTTCCTCATGTGTGCCGATTGTCAAAAACTTAAATTCAAAAGTTTTTTTGTAAATTATTTTGCCCAGAATAGATGGATATAAATGCACTTATTCACTGATTGTAACTTGGCATTTACTTCGACTGTTTTGCTCATAACTTCTTCGTCCGATGTCGAAATGACCTTATTTTGTATTGAACTCTTAATTTCATTATCTAAAATATAAAGTTAAGAATTACAGGATTTTTATGATTTCCATTTGGTATCTGATCCATCCATCTTTGCATGCAGTACTACAAGACATGCAAGGAAATAAGGAATCAGATAGAACTTGTTCAAATACATAAACTCTTAGATTTATATTGTAGATAATGAAAATACGAGTTCAACACAAAAAGAATGAGGTAATTCCAACGTCGGACCAAAAGATTATGAGCAAAGCAGTCGAAGTAAATGTCAAGTTTACAATTGGTGGACAAGTGCATTTATATCCACCGATATGGGAAAAAATATTTGCATAAAACTTTTGAATTTGAGTTTTTTTATAACCGGCACATATGGGGAACATTATCCATTGATTATGGACTATTTTTATGTAAAATTTTTTTTTTATCAATCGACACTTGTGGAGGATTGTATCCATCGACTATGATCAATCGGCCATAAAAATGAATAATGTATGCCGATTCCAGATTGACGTTCCTCATGGACCAAGAACATCAAGAATAATCGACCATAAAAATGAAGAACATATGTTGACTGTTGGTTGATGTTCTTCATGGATCAAGAACATCAAGACCAATCGGTCATCGTGTAAGTGTCTTATTAGCCGATTGTTCTTGAACCCAATTTTTTTTCAAGATTTTGAAAATTTTCAAATTTTTTTTTATTGATTTAAAAAAGAAAAAATATTTTATTTTTAAGGAAAACAGAAATAGATTGGAAGTATTAAAGATAAGGATAGAAATATAATTTTAACTAGTGAGGGTAATTTAATAGTTTTATCTTTTTTAGACACTCTTTATCCCCTCATCTAGATGAAAACAAAAATAGGATCGCCTAAAATATAACCGGCAAATCTAAAATTATCCTGGTTTTATAAGGGTAATCATTATGTATTATAATATGGTGCTGAAATTTCTCATGGAAGTCGTTGTAAGAACAAGCCCTAACTGATGAAAGATTTATTGAAATTCTTCTTCGGCTCCAAAATGAGGTTGGACCGTCAACATTCGACTACCTCTTTTTTTTTTATGAAATTGTTATTTCACCTTACCACAAAAACACTAATTTATAATAAAATTTAAACGAAAATAAATTTGAACTAAATTTTGGATGTTTAAAAAAAAAACAAAAACAGAACAACTAAATTTTTGGTAATATGTATTTTAAGCATTTTACACTCTTCCAAAAAAAATGAGTATTGTCTGAGATATATAACAGTGATATCTATCTGTTTTTAAATCATTCTTCAAAATCATTTGTTAAAAACCGATGGGTGAAATTAAAATTGATAGATGTTGAGTTTTTATATCTCAAATACACTAATTTTCGAACGAATGTAAATCATTGTAAGAACTAAGAAGAACATATTAACATAAAATTACATTCAAATTTATTAGCATGTAGATTTTATAAAAAAAATTAGTGTTATAATCGATGTAGTGAATCTCGGGTTTCGGTCTTGTCTCGGTCGGGACCGAGACACCAAAACAACTTTTTTACATGGAGATTCTTAGTGAAATTTCGGAGTTTTTATTTTCAATATTTGTAATATATATGGTAAACATTTTGTACACTTTACACATATTAAGCTTGTATATATATAAAAAATATCAATTTTTAAGAAAAGTAAAAAGAAATCAAAAGCTTATATATATATATATAAAAACAATATCAAATTTTGAGAAAAGTAAAAGGAAATCAAGTTTTTAAGTTTGAATTTAATTTTTGTTGCTAAATTTTCATATAATAACTTGTCTCGGCGAGATCTTGGCTGCATCCACCATATCACAAATGGTAACAAACCCCAAATTCTTTGATAGGATTCTTTTTTTTAAGACCATTCCCTGATATTGGCTTTAATGGATTCATCAAACACCAATTTGACTCCAAAGATGTCAAGAAAGTAATGCCAAACCTTCAATATTTGTATGTAATACAGAAACAATGATGGTTAGTTTCTTTAGTTGAGCCACATAGTAAACTACTAGAGTTAACTTTCCCAGCTCTCAACGGATTATCCAAAGTTAGTACACCCTTATAACGTAAAGTACATACTAAAGAAAAAACCTTTACATGAATATTAGGATTTCAGACTTGTTTATGAGGGAAAGCCATAAATCCATCAACATCTAGAGAGGAATAACAATTTGCAACTGTAAAGGAGTCTCCAAAATCCCATTTTTTTTCATCGTTCACAGCTGAGGAGGTGATTGAGATAATAATATCTCCTAATAATTGAAGCATGTCAACCATATAACCTATTTTCTGTTCATTCTAGTTCCTTTAGAATTTGAAATCCCAAGTACCTTCAGAAGAAATAATGTCTGATACAAAGGAAGTTTTAGTTCCTGAAAATTTTAAAATAAATGGAAATCTCTCTTTTAAAGTGGCCTTACCAATCCACTTATCATTCCATAATTATATATTCTTCCCATTATGGATAACCAGACTTGTATGATGCCTTAAAGCGTTCACAGTGGGACGAGTATACCAAACGACCAAAGAGTAAAAAATTTACTTTTTAGTCCGCCTGGAATCCAACGGTGCACGAGTAAAAATTGATCGGACGGTTGTCTAAGCTAACGTCTGTAGTTGGACGCACGTCTGGGTATTCGTTTGGTGAGACGGGCGTACTTCTAAGAAAACGTTTGGATGGGGAGGATATTTCGTGAACGCTCGATGGGAGGCGTTAACGAAAAACACGCCTGATGATAGATGCACCCCTAGATGCACGCCCCAAAGACAGGGCTTTCTTAGACGAACTCCTTATGGGGAGGTATCATAGCCACACGCCCGGTCCATTGTTTACACGTGAAAGTGCGTCGTGTGCGGAAAAAGACGGGCGGACGCTTAGCCAACCGCTTGAAGCATCTGGCGGATCCATAGACGAACGCACACTCATCAGGAGGACGGATGCATCAATGCCTGATGGGGAGGACTTCTTCACAAACACATACGCACTCTTCTCCTGTCCAGTTCATTTTCTCCTGAACCATTCTTCACAAACAGACGCACAAGCATTCCACCGCCTACCTTTGAGCACTTGCTAAACCCATTTCTCCCTCCAAATCAAGCTCAACCTTTTTTAAAACACCCAAAAACTTGGCAAATTTGATACAAGTAGTATTATTTCAAAGAAAGCAAGGTAATAAACTTAAACTTTGATATAAATTTTAGTTGATTTCATAGGTTTATATTATGATTTATTATAATGTTTTGTAAATTAAATTTGTATATATATGTTTAAATATTAAACATATGATTATGAAATAGACATATTAGGTTTTAGAAATTGTAATTTTGGAATTGAGTATATTTTTAGGGTTTATGGATGTTGTAAATTGGGTATAAAAAATTGATGAGAATTTGTTGAATTGAAGTTAGAATTGATTAAGTTGTTGGTTAATTTGAGTTGGGTTGTGGTTAATTTTATGATTAATTGACTTGATTGTCTTTCAAATTTGGGAATTAAGGATGTTTAGGTTTTATAAAGAATGTTTATGGAATTATAAAATTGGGGAATCATGATGATTTTGTACAATTGATGATTTGATTAGTAGTGGACTATTTTGTGAATCATGAATTTTGTAATTTGGTTGATTTTTGTATGTTGGTATATTTGATTATCTAATTAGATAATTAATTTGTAATGATGAAATTATTATTTTTGTGGATTTATTGATTAATGTATAGTTTTATATTTGTGCATTGTGAGGATTACTCTTGATTTTGAAACTTGTATGTACTGTTTGCACAGATGTTGAGCAATGTGACGTCGAGATTCGTTGGTCGAAAAAAGAGGAACAAAAAGGCTAAAATTGTTGAGGATCCAGAAGTAGACCCTAGTACTGAAGAAATGGTCGATGTTCCCGGGTTGGCGAACTATATTGTGTGGAAGATACTCAGGGTCACGCCTCGACCAATATTACATATTCAACCGATACAAAATTCAAGTATTTACATCATGGCTCCCTCAAATCGGTCATTCAGACCTATGCAGGTATTACTAAACACAGCCCTAGGGTAAAATATGTTAGGGATTTTTAATAAAATGGCACACAATTAACAACCGATATAAGAAAATGCCCCCGTTTTTTTGAACTTTTATAAAATTCCCCAACCGTTAGTATTTCCGTTAATGTCATCCAAATTGGTAAAATCTCGTTTACTAAGTCAATTTATCGTCTGACGAGATGATATATTGATGGGCGCAATTACAAAGCTACCCACACACACCTTTCTTGGTATCGGTAAATGAGGATCGAAGGATATAACTTTATTAGTTAAGGAAGATAAACGATAATAATTAATCAGGACACACTTTGTCATAGTTCTAAAGTTTTGCTAGACGATGATGACATCGGTGGCTAATGACGAGGAGAAGGTAAATGTCGCCATCACTCACTCCTACTTGTATTTCTTAATTTTTCATTTTTTTCTTTCATTCTAACTCAGCTTCAGCTAGATATCATCAAGTTCCTAATCTAATTACATATACTGATGTCATGACACAAAATTATTGCAGACACAGTAAGCAAATTCCAAGTGATTAACCATGTCTATCCCGAAAAATTCAGCCGATAGTGAATCTTTTGTCTCAAACCTTGTTTCCAATGCTAGTGTTCATAACTGTGATAGTTAGGTTGAAGATGATGAAGGTTGAAGATGATGAAAAAATACCACTAATGGTAGCACGTGTTTTGCACATGCTATGAGTCACGAATTGAGCACACAATGACTCACTTTTCTCACTAGGACTCTTTAAAACGATTGAAGGGTATTTTCATCTTTTTCAACAGATGATTTAATGCCACCTACGCTCTAACTACCGTTAACCTAAAAATGGATGGAAAAGGTCAAACTATGGGCATTTTATAAATGTTCAAAAAAACGGGGTTATTTTATAAATAAGGTTTTCGTACATGGGCATTTTATAAAAAAACCCCAATATATTATTGAAAAGGCAGGATGGGACCGTTTACTTACCATGGATGTAGTAGATTCATCACATGCATTGATTGACTACATTGTTGAGCGTTTTTTGGATACCACGAACACTTTTCACTTCTCCTTTGGTGAGATTGGGTTCACACCCTTGATTGGGTAATGTTGACAGGATTAAGTATTGGTATTGGTAGTGCTATTCCATATGACTCGGGGAAGTACCAATTTGAATATGTCCAGGCACATATTTTTCTTGAAATTAAAGATAGTGAGGTTTGCAAAAGAGAACATATTCACAACCAGTGAGTTTCAGATGCAATTACGATTGCATTTTTGAGCACATATTTTGAGCCAGGAACGTTAGTTGCGGCTAACGATGATATCATACTTACTGATAGAGTGGCCAGAGCCTTTTGTATTTATGTTTTGGGTCAATTTTTCTTTTTAAATGCAAAAAACTATATTGATGCTGGATGGTTAGCTTCTTTTGAGGATCTAAATGCAGTTGCCAATTATGACTAGGGTAGTGCCGCATTTGCGAAATTGTATTCCGGTCTCGCCGCATCTGGAAGGGGACAAAAGTCATTATCCAGACCCTTCCAAATATTGGAGGTAAATTTCTTAGTCTTATTTATAATTCTTTTAAATGTTTATTTCTTGCTAACTTATTTATTTCGTCGGTTGTCTTCACATTCTAGTTTTGGGGGTACGAATATCTGGGCATATGTCGACCAAAGAACCCAACGAGTGAAAATGAATCAGTGTGGCCTAGAAGTTCTCAATGGAAGGGTACACGAAGAAAGATTATTGATATTGTTCGTTCAAGGACTTTTCTTAATCAGTTTTCTGTAGACGATATGATCTGGTAACCGTGGGAATCCGCGATCTTAGTCCTAGAACTGATATTGGACGAAAAACAATAGAGCTCTCAGAGAAAAGGGTTATATTCTCTTTGCTAGGCACTGTGAGTTTATAATTTATTTCCATAGGATTGTTTTTTATTTTATTTGAATTTAGGTTAATTAATTGGTTTGTTTGTTGATAGTTATTTTCTTTTCACATAATAACGTGTATCTTGGAGAACGGTGTTGGAGGCAATACCATGAAACATGAGGTGTTCCAAGCAACCCGCCTACTCGTATTAGCAACCTGAACAACGATGAAGCTAACGAGATGAGGGAAAACGAATTGGTCCCTGCAAGACAATTAGTGCGTGTTTTTACGTATGATTTGTATATGGAGTATTGGCGACATGTAACTAACTTGCAAAAATATGCCACCAAAGTCGATTGGGAGGTTGAAACATACGGTTATGCTGGTGACCTTATTAAACAAAAAATCCAAGAACCTGATGAACATGTACCCATTCTGCCTCAACAACAATTGTCGTACGTAAGTATACAAAAAACCATGGTTTTTTTTTTTGAGTATATAATAATGGTTGAGAATTTGATTTAATTTTTTTCATAACAGGTCGAAGCTTATGGTTTAGTGCAAGAATATGCTGATTTTAGCAAGAGTTTCGTAAGTTTACGTTAAATGAAATGAAGGAGAGGATTGAGTTTATCATGGCAAAAGATGAAGAAATACGGGGTCTACAAAATCACAACAACAATATGGAGTCAAAGCTTGCCCATTTTCGTCAACAACAACCACCCATTGGGTTTGGAACTTTTTCTCAAACTTTGCCACCACAAATGTGGAATACCATGGGTCAGGGATCATCATCAACAATGCAATCAAGTATCTACACATCCAGATCATCGTTGCCTCCATTTATGCCCCCGGCTCGGCATCCGGGAATCAAGATACATATGGGTAGTCTTTCATTTGTATTAAATTGTCAGTTGAACATATATATATTTTTTCAGTGGTATATCTTTTGTCAGTTTTGAATTATCATTTCAAAAGACTTTTCATACATTTGCGTTGTCTTTTACCTGCTTTGTGTTGTCATCTCCAGAGATATTTATAATCTTTGGTTTGTCCTTTATATCTGTTTTGTATTGTCATTTTAAAAAGAAATTTATATTTTTCCTTTGTCGTTTTTTCTCCTTGGTCTTGTCTTCCCAACCGACACTTCTTATCTTTGATGCGTCTATTCACCCCACTTGCCTCAACTCAGTTAATTTTTAAAATACCAAGCGTGTTTGGTCATATCAAAACTCAAAGACTTATCTTAATATGCCTATAAATTGAACACTTTATTCTCCAAGTATACAAACCAAACTACAAACATCAACAACCAATGGCATACTATGAGAATAACAATCACTATTATGTTTCTTGTTCTTCTATTCCTCCTCCTCCTCCTCCTCCTCCTTCTTCTTCTTCTTCTTCTTCTTCTCATGTTCTTCTTCTTCTTCTTCTTCTTCTTCTTCTTCTTCTTCTTCTGGTGATGATGATAACAATAGTTTGTACTCATCAGAAGAAGATTAATTGCATTGAGCCAAAATAACCAAGTAGTCACTACGGGATTCGTCGTTTCAAGTATGAACTGGCCACATACTCGTATCCAAATACCAAGAGAACGTGATGCCGGTGCAAAACTTCTATGGAAAGATTACTTTTGCAGAAACCCAACGTTTCCACCTGATGTATTTCGTAGAAGATTTAGAATGCGGAGAGAATTGTTAACCGTATATTGGGAGATGTCGTAGCTATAAATAATTATTTTGTTAAAAAAAAAGATGCTTGTGGCGTTCTTGGATTAAACCCTCATCAAAAAGTTACTACAACAATACGAATGTTAGCTTATGGAAGTGCAACCGATGCAATAGATGAGTATTTACGGATCGGAGAAACCACTATTTTGGAAGCAACTCGTAGGTTTTGTAAGACGATTGCGCATGTGTATGAGAAAGAATATTTGCGCACACCAACTGAGCGTGATGTTGAACTTCTTCTTAATGAGAACAAGGAAAGAAGATTTCCAGGGATGCTGGGTAGTGTAGATTACATGCATTGGAAATTGGATAAATACACATCGGCGGAATCAGGTGCTTACACTACGTACAAAGGTAGTGAAAGTATTATGCTGGAGGCAGTGGTGTCATATGATCTCTGGTTTTGGCATGCCTGGTTCTAACAATGATATTAATGTGATGAACCGTTCTTATATTTTTTAAAAGCTTATCAACGGGAAAGCACCCCCTGTGAACTTTGTTGTAAACGGACATCAATGTGATATGGGGTATTATCTTGGTGATGGAATATACCCAGAGAATGCTACTATTGTGATGTCTATTAAACATCCAGATTCCCAGAAGAAACAAAAAGTTTCAGCAATGTAAGAGGGTTGCCGAAAAGATGTAGAGCGAGGCTTTGGGGTACTACAAAATCAATTCGCCATCGTCAAGCAACCAGCAAGAATGTGGAATCCAGACGTACTAGCATATATCATGAAAACTGTTATCATTGTACATAATATGATAGTGGAGGATGAGCGTTTACCCGGTGATTGGCCAGATGAATATGATCAACGCACCCACCATGCACCGGTAAATATTTTTAGTCAAAACACTGCTGAACTTTTGAGAATGAGAGTTGACCAACGCCGACGTGTAGTACACAACAAAGATACTCATATTCGTTTACGAAATGACTTGATCGAACACTTATGGTCATATTTTGGTTAGGAATAACAAATTCTAAATCCCGCGGATAGGTTTTGTGGGTAAATCTCTTGTAAACCCGCCTGATACACCACTCGGCCGCTAGGGGAACCTATGGGTTTAAAGGCTTGCTGTACATGCTAAGTGCAACCGCGATGCATGCGAAAGTGAGTTTAGGTCTACTTATTAGCTCATGTATTATCAATATATTTTAATAAATGGCTAAAGTGCCCATATTTGATTAGTCCTAAAATGTGATTAGATTAGTTAATTGCTTTTGTAAAACAATTGAACGTAAAATCATTTCATTGAATCGAAAAGGCATACATCGTGTTACATTAAAGGAAATGAAATAGATATAATTCATTAGATTACAATTAAACACTTAATCATATAGGTTGAAATCATAGGTACTTTCTTCCAAAATGCGATAGCAATCCTCTTGCCTAAACGTCTTGCCATGGATAGTTTCATATTTGTCGAGAGCCATCACCCACTAAAAAAAACAAATCAATTATAAGTTTGTATGTTTGAAAACTATTTTTTATAAACGAATTATTAATTGACATACTTACTCTTGTCGCACTAGATTCGGTGGGATGAGCTTCTTTTACAGCTTTCATTTCCTGTTTCAAAGCTTCCAATCGTTGAAACAACTTCTCAAACCTTATCTTAATGACTTTGAACGTCCTACGATTATGATTTCCGTCTAATCCCATAAAAATCTTAAACATACGCTTCCACCAACAATCAAATGTCTTATCCATGTTAATATCTTGATTAACGTCTTGGTTATTATTGGTAATGTACGCTTTATCGTACTCGTGTTTTCTGATCGTAACCCACGCTCTAACAATGACAACATCTTCATCATTAGTGTATGGAGTTACCATATTTAGTGATTCAAATGGTCGGGTGAGAATGAGTTGGAAAATGAGAATGAGAATGAGAATGAAAGGGATATGTGAGATTGAGAGTCAAAGGGATAGGTGAGAATGAGAATCACCTTGAAAGGGATAGTTTCCTTTTATATTGTTTAATTACCAACGACTAGTTTTTCAAAATAAAATAGCCGTTGGGTTAGTCAACCATATTTTACAAATTCAAAATTCGCAATAACTCTTTCTAGGGTTGGCATGATCGTATTGTAAAACCATAACGACCCTGATAACTTTTCGACAATCATGATTTATGATTTTCGAAATCAATACGACATCTATGTAAAATTGGACAGAGGAGTGGGTATTTTTTGGTAAAGAGTCATCATTATAAAATTTAGTGTGGTCATAGCCTCTAGAAAGGATCGTCAACCTGCTAAAAACAACAATGACGACGCCAACATATCTCATTTTCGCAGGACTCGCAGTTGCACTTAGCACGTGCAACAAGCCTTTAAACCATTAGGTGGCCCCAACGGACGAGTTATATCTCGTGAGGGTTTACAAATAAATATACCCACAAAACCTATAATAAAACCTTCAACGGGTCGTATGACACCCTGGATGACGATCTAAACATCTTCGAAGAACAATCAACACAAAAGGGTTGTACTTTTCCATCATCCTTGGATCTGAAATGAGGTTGGTACCTGAAGTCTGAACCTTCGATCTTCACCATTCCTTCAGAGATATGGCAACAACTTCATCATCAGTTTCATTCCTAATTCTTCTTTCATTCATCTTAGCGGTTAAAGTTGAAAATTGTAGTACTGCCCTACCTATTTCCTAAAATCGACAAAAAAGACCTGCTCTGTTTCGGTTATTGGGGTTACATGTTTCATTAAAAAAGGTAGCATGGATATGTTCTAACCATTCCATGCTTATTGAACCATTCATCCGACATTCATGACCCCTTGATGGATAATATAATACTATGTTTCGACATAGGGATAAATCTTCCTCTATGGTAAAATTCTCTGCATTAATACTAAAATTTTCGTAAGCCATAATTATGAAAAGGAGAGATAAAAATAATCTTTGTATTAAGATATTTGAAATGTGAAAAGTGTGGATTTGAAATGTGAATGAAAGGCATAAATTCATTTATAGGTATATCAGAATATAAACCAAAATATAGCCGTTAATCAACGGTAACAAATCTCAACGGCTACCTGGATAACGAGTAACGCAGGCGTAGCCACATACGCACGCTTAGAAGGAGGCTAGAAACCAGGCGGAGCATCAGACGCACGTTTGAAGTGGTGGGCGGAGCCTTAGCATTACGCCCACACTTAGGCGGATCTCTAGCTTCACGCTTGATTTGGACGTTGATTTGGTTAACTTCTCTCATTGGGCGTGCTCCTACTATAACGCTCCGCTGGACGCAACGTTGGGTGAACGCTTCATCAGGCGTAATTTTCGTTCACGCCCGATTAATGAAACGTAACTCTAGTTGCACGCCTGCCACGAGATGGAGACCTAGTTGCACGCCTAGAACGAGACAGATACTAGCTACACACTCGACTATAATTTCATTTGGTCCAGTACTCAGACTATTTTTGGTCGTGAACAATGCAGAAAGTGGATCAAAGAGTATTTATAATTGCCCCACTAATCTTCAGTTTGGACGGACCAAAGACAAAATATGGTTTTGGTCCGTTATTTGGTCCAACGACTATGGACGCTCTTACATAGTCTCTGGATTCAAAATTGCTATCCCAAAGACTATATTAAATTAAATGTGGATGAGACCTGAGCAATAGATTTCATCTGTCGCTCTCCCTTATCTTCATGTGATGTTTGGGTTTCTAAATAACTTTAAATCCACGTAGAATTTAGATACTCTCATAAATAAAATTCTTTTTAATGGTAATTGGATAGATAAAAATATACATTTTCATCCAAAATCATGTCATCTGTTTTGAGAGCTTCACCTAATGTATGTATACAAACACCGTTAAGAAATTTTTTAAATTTTTTATGGATTTTGCTAATAAAATTTGGATTAATTTGTCCGATTAAATTACACATCCAAATATCATTGGAGATGCTCTAAGAATGAACCCTCATATAGGGGCTTATGATTTTATAGAGAGGCTTTTTATATGAGTACAAAATAGGGTTATTAGTTAGTAAATCTAAAAACCCCATATCATTTATATTTTTATAAAGGCTAAACAATTCTCGTTTGATTAACACTAATCTAGTATTAGTTATTAGATTAGATTAATGATTTTAATTGATAGTTAGAGATAGAAAATTATAATTAGTGTTTTGGTTTTTGGAGGGAAGAGAAGTAGATGGAAAAAATATTTTTTTAAAAAAATCCTAGATTTTGATTTACTTAATCAAATTGAGTGATTCCAGTGAGAAATTTGAGGTGGGTGAATTCTTATATGATATAGAAACCGAACTTTTACATACCTCATGATGGAAATCGTGTTTTACCCAACCAAAGATTATTTTTTTTAGCTTTTCAGACATGTTACAGTTGAGTTTTTCCCTTCGTAGTCCCTTCGTAGCCAACCATAAGATTAATTTACGGTTAGGTAATAATGAATTTCTAACCGTAAATGGTTAGAAATTGAGTTTTCCCATTTTTTACCAATTTACGGTTGGGTTCGATATACCAAAACCCAACCGTAAAAAGCTTCTTCAAAATTTTTTTCTTCTGAAAATGCAGTTAGGATAACCCACACGTAAAAAGCTCTTTCAATTTTTTATTTATAATTACAGTTGGGTTTTTCAAAAACCCAACCATAAGGTTTTCTGAAAATGCAGTTGCGGTTGGGTTATACCAAAACCCAACCGTAAAAGCTCCTTCAAAACTTTTCTTTTATATAATTACAGTTGGGTTTTTAAAAAACCTAACCATAAAATTTTCTAAAAAATACAGTTACGGTTGAGTTTTGAAGAACTCCCAACCGTCACACCTTTAGAACTTGATTTTACGGTTGGGTTTTGTTCAGAAACTCAACCTAAATTACAGTCAAAACTTAACTTTTACTAATAATTCAATCAATCAAACCATATTTTTTTTTGGATTTCTTGATTGGTTGTTGATGATGTTTAATTTGTTTGTTGGGTTGTTGTTGATGATGTTCAAGAAAAGAAGATGAATTGATTTTAGTTAGAATATGGTTTTAATTTAGTTATTAGATTTTAATTTTTTAAAAAAATAATTTAGACATCTTATTATTGTTTAAAACATTCCCTAACCAACTATTTGAATACCTTTAATTCCAGAAAAATCCTTCTATTAAAACCATAAGAAGCTTATAAGGCTCCCTAAGAATTGTGAAGTCCTTTGAGAATCGATGCCTTCACAAAAAAACAATTAGTGGCTGATTGACACGTATTGGGTTGGACAATTAGTTTTCATTTTGTCACGGGTGGAGAAAAAAAAGAACATCATTATATTTGCGATGATTTTTTCTTGCAAATGGATGATTTTCATCGTATGTTCCGGGGACATAACCCGGATCATCCTCTCTCTCATAAACTCAAAGACACCAAACCTATGGTGATTTGGAAAATCATATTCACTTTATCATGATTCATTACCCATATAGTCGAGCATAATGTGATAGCTATATCTTCAAAAGATAACAATTATTAGTCATGCATCTATGGTTAGGTATATAGTATCGATCTACAAATTTTAAGTAGTGTAGCTTTTTCCTCAAGAACAAACCCGTGAGCAAATCCCCAACTGTACGTTAATTGGTTAATCTCACAAAATGTGTATATGGATCAATGTGCGTGTTTACATTGATTGCATTGGATCACGTACAGGTAAGGCATTAAATTAAATTATACTCTATTCGGCCTACACATTTGTTTTACTAAGCATAAAGTATCATCATTCAGCAATGGTGCACTGCTGCTGTCTCTACTTGTTTGTTTCTTTGCCACTACTTAGTGGGTTTTCCTTGACTTGTACTACTGTTTCACTAGTTCAATTTGAATAAGGTATGGTGACAGCGTTAAAGAAAAAGGACCAACGTGGCGCCATTCAGTTTATGAGATAGTAAGTGATATCCAGACAGTCAAAAGTTGTACTAGTATGTATATATTCTTGTGTGAGACCAGTCACTGTATGAAAATGGTGAAACAAACATGCTAACTGCTAAGATCGATTGTGTTTGGTGTTTATGCCAAAATTCGCATTGACATTAACAACCAATGATTTGATAAAAAAACAGTAAACATAAAGATTGTAACTTACAGTTTGATACATAGAATTCTATTTTAAACCAATGATTTGAGAAACATTTTAAAAATCCATTCATTTACAGATCATAAATCTGATCAAATTACAGTCACAAATCCATAATCTTTTAAATCAAGAAAATGAATCATGATAGTGGAATCTATCCATTCTAATCTTACACAATGTATACATACCTAATGATCTTTTTTCTTCTACTCTGATAAATCTTCCTTAGCCTTTCTTCACTTCAATTTTCCGACCCCTTCTCTGTTGAATGTTCTCTACTATTTATAGATTATCTAGTGGGTCCCTCTTGTCCCGATACCCTCATTCGTTCTCCTTATTATCTTTTGATCGGGATAATTATACGATTGACAGGTCATGCCTTTTGCTTTTTGGTCCATTACCTTGCATGGTTAACACGTATTCTTTATTCCTTGAGAATCAGCTTTGTCCCGATCATATGTGTCATACGTATGATAAAAGTAATTATCGTCTTACTTTCCCGCTCCACATTCATCATTACTCTTACTTTCCCGTTCCTCGTTCATTATTATTCTTACTTTACCGCTCCACATTCATCATTACTCCTACTTTCCCGTTCAATACGCATTTAATGTTATCTGTTTCGATCAGTGTGTTACTTTCCCGATCTTACGTGTCGATCATGCAGAAATTTACTCAGTCTTTCACATCTGTCCTTTTTCGATCCTTCGATATGGTTTTGATTGTTTGCTTCTCATTCTTCTTAATTTCATTATCTCCTTCGTTAATCGTTTTATACGTGCCGTCCTTCTTTTATTTCCTAACATTTGGTTTAGAAAAAACTACTTTTATCATACATAAGAGTATATGGAGTTGTTATATTTAGTGGTTAAGTTTATAATTTACTTGCTGCTTTTTTTCTCTTTTGCAATAGAAATGAAATTTTTTGTACATTTGGTACCATTTACATAGTTGTCAAGTTTGCTAGCCTTTAAATTTGATTTCACACCTAACAGGATGACCAGAACAATCGACCTGCTGCAATTGACAAGAATCGTCTATGTATCATTTATTCTATAAAAAGCAAGTATAAGAGAGACGTCTAGCGACACCAGTACACTTTCCCTTGTATCAAAATAGTAACATTTTTTTGTACAACGTCAGTATAAGCAACCCCATTACTGGACATTCATTCTTAAATTCATGGCCAATATTAATTGCTTGTTTAGTATGAACTAGCTATGATTTGTTCGTATAAATGGCTAATATAGCACAACATAACATAACTCAACCTAGTGAGACAAAGACTAGCGAACTAACTTTAACTAATATCACAAGAAGGTGCTAGCTGACTTTAGGCAGACTTGAAAAAGAGAGGTTGGGAATTGCTTTGAAAAAATGGATTTATTGTCCACATATTTTTAAAATATGATTTTAGAGGACAAGTAAATGTTGGAGATGGGTAAAATGAACATAAAAAGTTATAGGCAATTATATCCCTTATCTTTATGTTTGTTTTTTTTTTTTATCATTTTTCTCTCCAATATAAAAATTCATCATAAAAAAATTTATAACTTTATAAAATATATATCCGATTTTAATAAGAATCCTTGATTAGAAAATACTCTTATAAATTAGGGATACTCACAGTTATACATGACTAAATTTTAGTTAAGAAAATATTCAAGTATCAAGTGACGGGTATTCAAGTTCTGATGATGATAAGAAATATTTTCAACTTAGTTTTCATAACGATTATAAGGAATTAATTTGATCGGATTATTTACCACATATTATGAAAGAAGCTGAAGTTATATAGTTCAAAAACAGAGAAAGGAATTTATTTACAAACCTGTCAGTTGATGACCATGGTCGACTTTGGTCGTCTGTACCGTTTAATCATCCGTCAAAGTTCGATACGATCGCAATCGGTCCAGATCTCAAAGCAGAGATTAAAGGTGATTTGGAGAAATTTGTTAGTAGAAAAGATTATTATAGTAGAGTTGGTAGGGCATGGAAAAGAGGGTATCTTATATATGGTCCACCAGGAACAGGTAAGAATTTGATTTTTCTTCCTAACTATTTTGATTATGGTAAAATAGTTTAGGCTAATTTGTACTTAAAATTGTTTTACAGGAAAGACTAGTCTGATTGCATCCATTGCAAATTTTTTGGAGTTTGATATCTACGACTTGGAATTATCATCGATTCAGACAATTCACAACTAAGATAGCTACTGATATCTACTACCAATAAGTCGGTAACCGTTGTTGAAGATATCGATTGTTCGGTAGAGCTTTCTGATCGAAAGAAGAAAGATATGAACTCCGACGATGACGATTTGAAGATTAACAACAAAAAGGATAAGAAAGGTAGTTATTCAAGGGTAATTTAGACATTATCAAAAATATTTGGATAATGGGTTCTTCAAATTATTTTATAATATCTTTTTATTTTTTTTAGTATCCCTCAATTTGTGAGAGTATTTTCTAATTGAGAGTTCTTTAATAAAATTTATATTTTTGGAAATGATTTTAAATTATCTACAAAACAAGATCCCTTGTTGATGGTAAATTCGGAAGTTTTTTTTTCGAAAAAAAATTAGCTAGAATGAAACTGGTTGCATCCTGTCTTAAAGTAAAATAGAAAAAATCATTCGAAAAATAGCTAGGATAAAACTTGATGCATCCTGACTTAAACTAAGAGAAAAAAATTATTTAAAAAAAATAGTTAGGATAAAACTGGTTGCATCTCAGTTTCTTTTTAACTTAAAATAAGATAGAAAAATTATACTACCACGCGTTCCATATATATAAAGATTTAGCACAACCACCACCACTACCAACATTTTCAACCACAACAAACACTACACTACTGCCAGCACCACCTTTAATAGTAATAAATATAACATACACCACCATCACCTTCAACATAAAAATAAATAATATCTAAATATGCATGATGAAACTAGAAACGTCCAGAAAAAAATTTGTTTCTTTTTCAAAATACACAGGATGAAATCAGATACATCAGAAGAAAACATATTTTTTTTCAGAATATGCAGGATGAAACTGGTTTCATCCAGTTTTCAACTATGAAGTAGTATGATGTACAAATAGTTGTTTAATTTTGTGATAATATGTTGGATGAAACTGGTTTCATTTTCATCCTAACTAAAACCTGTTCATTTTAGATGAATACGGGTTCATTCTAATTTAAAGAAGGATCCTTTCGAGTTTAAATACTAACATAATCTTTAACCACAAAGGCGCCTATTTGCGGTAATATATTTTTACGGTCACATTTTCCTTACTAATCGTGACGGCTATAAGTTTGCGACAACAAAAATGAGACTATAGTTAATGATCCACTTTTTTATGCTAAAGCTCATTTCATGATCGATAATTAGTTGTTAGTGCACTTGCGAAACTCATGATTCATCCAACAACTTGGTTGGTTCTCTAAAAAACACCCAAAATAACGTAAGAAACTTGATCAAATTGGGTACTGAGTGATCCTGTGTTTGAACGGTTTCTAAAGCAGGTCTATAAAACATTTGTACAAATTGGTTGTAGTAAAAGACCGGAGATCAATGTGCTGACTTTGTAGTTTTTTAGGTATAATGGATTATATGGCAGTTGTACAAGTTAGTTTTAAGTTGTCGAGTAATTATTGGGAGAGAATAAAGTTTCATATGAGGAACTTTGACTCGGAGAAAGTGAAAAAATATTATGGAATGCGGATGACTATAGAGTATTTTAGTAAGCTTTTTTAAAAAATCAGTTGGTAGGAAAAATTAAAATTTTGGATGGAATATCCAAATTGGAAATTAGAAAAATATATTTTTAATCTTTAGGTTTTTGAAAAATATCTTATTTAGGTTGTCTTCTAGGTGTAAAACGGGTCGATCCAGCCAAATACAACCCATTAAGAGATGAATCCACCGTGCTATGTGCCATGTTGTGCCAGAGATTAAGACGTGATGTGTTGTATCGTGCTTGAGCGCGTGCTGTGTCGTGTTGTGTTGTGCCTGACACATTTATTTTATATTTTTCAAAGTTGATATTTTCCAGATATTTAGATATTATATGTGTTGTCATAGAAATAACTCAACATAACGAAGATAAAATATCAAAAATTGGTTAGAATAAAACACACTTTTATAAAATATACACAAAATGTGTTGTATTATACCGTATTGTGTAGTATTTTATACATATTATGATGTGCTTTCTTAGCGTGTTGTGCTGTGTTGTGCCACGTGATTATCCGTGCCACTTGCTGTGTTGTGCCACTGGACCAATTAGTCTGCCCCAACAAGCACATAAAGCTACCGTGTTGTGCCGTGCTGGGCTAACTCACGTTGGTTTGTGCTCTTGTTGTTGGAGAAAATGAGTTTTAAATAAATATTTTGTTTGCCTTGGTGTGGTTTGATCTTATGACCTAAGGGTTCTATGGATGCTCACTCATTTCCTTGAGTGAATGAAACTCTTTAGTTTAATCCCACATTGGGTATTCTAGAGAAGGATGTCCATGATATAACTATTCGCATATGGATAGTTAGACAAACGTGGGTGAAATTGGTGGGCAAATAATACATGACCCACCCATGCCAAATATGTGTATACCATGGACCAAGTCCCGTTTCTACTTAAAATTATTTTTTACGAGTTTTTCTTTATTAACTAATTCCAAAACATATTTTCTTAAAGTGTTATTTATGGGGGAATTCTTTTCCGTTTTGATTTGTTTTACAAGAAACAAAACTTGTTTCTAAGAAAACATAGACCTAACTTGATTTGCAAGTAACTTTTCTCCTACTCAAAAATATGTTTCAATATATTCCAGAAGCAGCTACTATCTCGTCTTCTTGTCACCATCTTCTCGCTTTGTTTTGCGCTTTTGAGTGTTTATTTTCCTTCCTTCCCTGCTGCTAAGTTCAAGAGTGGGTAGTTTGTATAGTGCTAAAACAAGCTATATCGGGCAGTCTTATCCTGGACACATCTTCGCACGTTGGGGTTTAACATTTCTCTTCTTGAGTATACCCGCGAACTAATGTGTTAAGGACAATTTATTGAACCTGTGATTCTACCCTCGTAGTTGTCTGTGGTAAAGTTGTTTTCGATTCAGTTCTTTATATATTATTTTGATACATCTAACGTTGTTGTTCATTGTTGTAAGATTCCATTACTTGCTGGCACGGTCCAATTTACAACTTTATTTTTATAATCTAACGTTGTTGTTCATAAAAATAAATTCAACGGTTATTAAACTAATTAATTGAATTGCTTAATATATGTTATTTCTAATCAATGAACGACGACACGATTGATACAACTTTAATATTAACTTTCAAGATAAGATCCGGACAATAATTGTTTTTAGTTAAAAATGAATTTTGTTTGAACATGCATGGGTGCACAAAGGTCGGTTCGGCTCGGTTATTGGCAGAACCGAGTACATGTACCTCCCTATGGTTGCTTCTCTACCTGTGTACCTGTACCCTGTACCCTATACTCTCGGTTCGGTTCTGGAACTGTACCCGTCTGTTCGGTTCGATTCCGGTCGGTTACGGTCATGTACCTGTTTTTTCTTCTTTTTTTTCTTATTTTTCATGTACCTGCTCAAATTTCATGTTTCTGTTTTTCCTGATTGCAATCCATAAAACTGAAACACATAACAATTAAATGATCAAATGATCATCATGTATCCAAAGATTTCTTGAACTGAACTTCAACTGATGAGTTACACAATGATCTGAGATGCACCACCATAAGATCATGACAAGATTATCTATGAGCAAGATCTGAGACCTAATGAGTAACAAATATATGTGACTGCCAGGTCCTGAGCCTTTTTTGGATAGCAACAATTTGTAAAACAAACCTCTTTTCTTGTGGTTTTGAGCTGTGAACAATTTGGAATCAAGAGAATACTTGAAGCAAAAGAAGTGCACAGTGAAAATGTTATAACTAATTTTTTTTATAAAGAAGACTATCATTAAGCAAGAATAGAGGTTAGTGTTGAATACCCTAGTTCCGTGGCAAAAAAGGAAGATTTTTTCATTACATAATAAGTTTTAAAAAGAGAAATTTCTAAGACCTAAAGATCTAGCTTCTTTAGCAACCCTGTCTGTAGCATAAACAAAATCTCTAGCTTAAACTGAAAAAAAACATCAAAGAAAGTACTGAAAACTGAAAACTGAAAACAAGCATCCCCAAAATAAAACCCCGAATTTAAAGACCCCCAAAGTTAAGAAGCATAAATCAGTTGAAGAAAAAACCTAATTAAGCAAAACCCCAAACTAAAGAAAGGTAAGTTTATTACTTGATCACTTTAACTGAAGCATTAGCAGAGATTGCAATCTGAAATTGAAATCAAAATGAAGAAATTACGAAGGGTTATACAGTTACGCTGACATTGAAAACTCATTTAAATCCCTAAAAAATAATTATCAGAATGAAGAACATCTCAACTCAACATACATTACATACCTGATGTTTTTGGAGTGAAACTAAAAACTGATCTGTGTAATCCTCACAAACTAACTGATTTAGGATCTAACTAATTTGCTAACTAAATAATACGTGATTTACAGGCAAGCAGAAAAGATACGAAAGAGAGAGACGAGAAAGGTGTAAAAGAAGAAGAACTGGATAAGTAGTTCTGAACTTAAGTCGTGAAAGTGAATCAGTGATTAAGATAATTTTGACCTAGAAATAGATGGCTAGGATTAATAATCAATTTCGAATAACGTCTCAAACCGGTACACTCGGTTCGGTTCCGTTCGGTTCTTAGGTAGAACCTTTACATGGTACCTGGGTATAGTCGGTTCCCTGTTTTTGTACTTGTACCTGTCCCGAGCTCCTCGGTTCCGGTCCAGTTCCGATTCGGTCCTTCGATTCCGTTTGGTTCCTGTGCAGCCCTATGAACATGTCACGTACTGATATATATTCTTATCACCTAAATTCAAATCTTTTCTTTTCATGTTATACAGATGAGTCCAGTGGAACTACTAGATACGTAACCTGCCCATTTTCACTCGACTGTAGAACCATGAAAGAAAAAAAATTTGCTTCAAAAAATAATAATAATCAAAGCAGTAAACAGGACTGGTAAACTCTCAAATTCAAGATTTTAAAGGTCGCAGCCAAAGCAGAACCAATCGGATAAGCTGGGATTGCTCGGTTAATGCTTGACCTGACGACCATGCTTTGCCGGAGCGGATAAGCCTTATCCGCTTAGCCTATAGGACTCTAACAATTAGTCGATCAAATGGATGTTTGTAAATGGTGGGTTTTTGACAAGGGACAGAATTGTAAAATCGTCATTCTGCCTAGTTGTAGCAACATAGAAGTATCCGTGCATATTTGCACTCATATTTCTGGCTTCACATTAGAATACGAAATACTGTAGTTCTGCTTATATTCCGCAGGAGAATTTAAAATACAGTCTCTACAAATAACAACAGGTATTCTAAACTGATCGTGTAGCCTCTCTGATAAGTCTCAAACTCCTAGATGGATTTCCCACTAGTATAGAACAACTTGATTCTTCTCTAGTGCTATTCCTAGAGTTTAATGTCTTCTCTAGTGTTATTCCTAGAGCTTAATGTCTTCTCTATTGATTTTCCTAGAGCTTGCTCTGTATCTAATGTCTTCTCTAATGCTCTTCCTAGAGCAATGTCGATACTCAAATTCTTATTTAAATAACATCCATTTACCGCTATAAGCATATTTTGAGAATAGCTAATGTCTGATCTCCAAAGATACATTTTAGCTTAATGCCCTATTCACAAAGAACACATCAAAAATTGCTGTCTTGAGCTTAAATATGCCACTTTAGCGATTCGCTCAAAGACAAGCCACGAATTATGCACCACTCCTATTGGACGCGCCACAAACAAGAAGCAATACCTTCGAAGATGCATTGTTCCTATGATCTAGGATAACCCTAGCCTTTTCTCGCATTAGCGCCAAACTAGCACTATCCCGTTGGCCTAGAAGCGCATTGGTACTAACTCTTGCCTTAGCGCTGGCACGTCTCAACCTAACAATGTTCTTGGCATAGCATCTTAGCCTAAGCGCCCTTGGCACAAGCGTCTTGGCCTCAAGCGTCATTGGCATAGCGTCTTTGGCAGCAAACTTTCTTAGACAAGCGCGTCTCAGCTATGAAACGTCTTTGGCGGAGCATTCCAGCCACAGTGCCCTCAGCGCAAGCGTATTCCAGCTGGGAAGCGTCCTTGGAGGAGCAGTCCATCTTAGCTAGCGTGTCACAGCGCAAGCGCGTCTCAACTAGGAAGTTTCTCTTGGATAGCGTCTCAACCTAGCATTTCTTTTGGCTTGCGTCTCAGCCTAGCATATCTTTTTGGATAACGTCTCAGCTTAGCATGTCCTCGGTGTTAGCTTCCTTGGCACTACTTCCTTGGCGCTACTTCCTTGACTTAGCACTAGCTTTGGTAGCTACTTTCCTTAGAAACGTGCCATTCTTTTCAGTATTGGCATAATATCAATGTTGGCCTTATATGGAAATCCAATAAGCCTTCTTGCTAAGGAAGCTTCTTGCATTGTTGGTTTTAAACACTTTTAGTATGCCTTGCTACTTTTAAGCATACTTCTGACTATTTATTCATAATTTAGTACACAACCAATAAACTTACCAGACTTGACGCTGATCAGTCTAATTATCAACTCAGTGAGTTTTGCAACTTGCCTCACATACTTAGCAATTCATTTTACTTGACTAGACCTAATCAAAATTGGTAGTACACGACTCCATTATTTCCATGAGATATCAAATACAACACATGAGGGGATTCTCATTGGGGTATTGGTGTGGTGGTATACGGTAATTGTGTGTTGTGGAAACACATCCACGAACAAGAAGGTAACAAGTGGTGGGAAAGTTTCAAGACAATTGAGAGTACGAGGAGTAGTGGTCATACAAGTCTTTCTTGCTTTTCGTACATGGATCCACTACAATCTCCACAATCGTTACTCCTCCACTTCTTCTGTAACTTCCACCACTTACGAGAAATCATTGTATCTTCTCAGAACTATAAAAGACAAAAACAAGAGAAAACTAAAAAACATAGAATTAATGATTCATCCCAGATATAATCCATTCTTCTCTACACACTACCATTACTCATCACACTGAGCTTTCTCAACCTTCTTTCCTTCACTCCCCTAAGATCTACCCAATCTTCTCCACCTTTGTGATTGAAGCAGGACGTGAACGACCATTTCTTGGTTTAGGATCGTTATGTTCGAGCTTGATCTCTCGAACCTACCTGAAAGTACTCTTTTGCAGTATATTTTTTTTACCCAAAAACAATGTTGTAATCCCAAAATCCATCAAAAGTTTGTGGTCCTAAGTATACTATGTAAGAAGATGTTGCAATTTGCAGAATTATGTACTTTTTACACTAGATCCTTTGAACGGTGTACAGCAACAACATCAAACACTTAGATAGAATTTTTGTAACAAATTCATTGAGGAAACCGAAAATCTCAAAAGCTGTGATTCTATCGGTATTTCGGGTCATTTTTAATGCAATAGTAAAGAAAAGAACCTTTGGGAAGCTATGATGTGATCCAATTGATACTCTGGAAAATAAACGGTGAAACTGAGATCGTGGTAAGAAAAAAAATGAATTTTTTTTTAATTCATAATTAAAATTTGTTTACCTGTTTGCATCCTTAAAACTATTTGATATGCAAAATGCAGCAATGTAAAACTTGAGAGGAATGACAAAGATAAAAAAAAATAGTGGTTTCAAGTAAGAAGGTTGTTTTGATATCCTTAAAAGTTTGAACCGATACCCCTGATCTCTTGGATGCTTATGCTCTACCACCCTCATTATTATACTCGGCTACATCTGTTTTTCAACTGCATCTAATGGATAAATCATATTTCTTACAAGAAACAATCTAATCCTCCCTAATCCCCATTGTCGTACCTGTTTATAGTAATATTAATCTTAATATTCATGGTAATCAAGGAAGATATGATGGGCCAGGTCAACAAACTGCAAAAAGAATCAAAAAAGTTGCCTAATCAATGTCATCTTCAGC
This sequence comes from Papaver californicum, assembly GCA_023531435.1. NCBI lineage: Eukaryota > Viridiplantae > Streptophyta > Magnoliopsida > Ranunculales > Papaveraceae > Papaver > Papaver californicum. Next base: position 4,226,421 of record JAJJMC010027712.1, on the reverse strand, counting down.
TGATGAATTCAAAATGAAAGAGGATATGGATAAACATGAAAGAAACGAAGTGGCTAAATTAGTACATCATAAGAAAGTGGAAGTAGAAATAAAGAAAAGTCATCGATCGAACATTACTTTAATCAGCATATGAATTACATGGTAATTAGCAAGTTACATGTCAAAAATGAATTTTTTGCAACTAGAAGACAGAGGAATTTGAAATGTGGCAGGACAAGAGGGAAAAATAACTAAACCAAGCACCTGTTTATGTTGATGCCGATGACGACGAGGAAGAATGTAAAGACAATGAACTCGAATACATTAATCAGTTCTAGTTACATGTAATGGTTAATTTAATTTTAATGTAATAGTTTTAATTAGTTTAATGTAAATGTTAATTTGAATACAATGTAATAGTATTGATGGTGGATTTTTGACAAAGACGAAAATTGTAAAATCGTCTCTACCGATAGCAGAAACATTAAAATAGTGAAATTTTGTATATTAATGGCCCGGTGTCAGAAATATGAAATCTATATTTTTTATATTATATTCCACAAGAGGATTAAGAATTAATAGCTACAAATATTCCATTTTGATCTTGTAGCCTCTTAATTTATATCTATATATATAAATTAAGAGTTTCACGCATCTGAACTTTTAATATTTAATATATTTGTTGTATGAACCAGTACTTATTTGTGTATTAAATACTCATTTCGTTGAGACCTATGAATACTATAGGTGCTTGATACAACACTTCCCAGAGGTTCTCTGATTATATATAATATACATTCAGAACTTACTATTGTGCTATTCCCATTTATTTACCCTTTTCTCGAATGAATATAATGCTCCTAGATATATTTCCCACTAGTGTAGAGAAATATGCAATATTCTAGTGATATATTCCAAAACTGAATTTCTAGAATTTATCCTATATTTATCAAAATAAACCAAAAAAATTATTTATATCTTTTCTCGGTTGAATTTTATGTATGAATATTTGTCTTTCAGATATATGGGATGAAACCGGATGGCCGCAAGAAAATAATGCAAGTGTGCATGATAAAAAAGATCATAAGACCAAGCTAGAAATACGAAGATGGAAAGAGGAAGGTAAAAAGAGGAACAAAGAAAAATAATAAAAAACGGGGCAAGACAGGTGTCGACCACCACGCCGGCGTAGACAAGCACCGGTCCATTTTCTTTCTTTCTTTCTTTCTTTCTTTCTTTCTTTATTATTTTACAGTTTCTTCTACCCAGGTCTTTCTACCTATCTCTACTTAGGTCTTCCTACCTACTTCTACTTAGGTAATTTTATATAGGTCTTTCTACCAATTTCTACTTATGTGATTCTAAGTCATGCTACTTTAGTTTCTCTACCGTACTTCTCAAAATATTTTTGACATAGGTTGATCGATACTAAATATTTTATAACCTTTACTGACATTAGAATTTTATTATAATTAATAAATATATGAAATTCTGTTAATACTTGATACATCAATGTTTTAGGGTGAAAACAAATGTAATGCAAAAGAGTACTTTCAAGTAGGTTCGAGAGATCAAGATCGAACAGGATGAGCCTAAACCAAGAAATGGCCGTTCACGTCCTTCTTTGATTACAAATATGGAGAAGATTGGGTAGGTCTTAGGGGAGGGAAACGAAGAAGATTGAGAAATCTCAGTGTGAAGAGTAATTGCAGTGTGTAGTTTAGAAAATAGATTATCTCTGGGATGACTCGTTAATTTTGTATATCATGTCTCTTAATTCTCTTTGTCTTTTTATAGTTTTGAGAAGACACACTGATTTCTCATAAGTGGTGGAAGTTACAGAAGAAGTAGAGGAGTAATGATTGTAGTAGAGTCATGTCCGAAAAGTAAGGAAGACTTGTATGACCACTACTCCTCGTGCTCTCAACTGTCTTGTAATTGTCCCACTACTTGTTACCTTCTTGTTTGTTGATATGTTTCCACAACGAATGATTGCCATAGACGTTCAGACCAATATCCCAATGAGAATCCCCCCATGTATTGTATTTGATATCTCGTAGAATGATAGTGGAGTCGTGAACCACTACTGTTTTGATTAGGTCAAGTCAAGTCAAATGACTTTCCAAGTCAGTGAGGCAAGTCGTGCGACTCTATGGATTGGTAATTATACTGATCACTGTCGAGTATGGTAAGTTTAGTGATTATGTACTAACTTAGGAGTAACATGATTGTTTTAATAGCCAGAAGTCAGCTTAGAAATAGCAAGACTAGTGCTAGATTCTTAGCATAAGTGGTAATGCGTTGCTAAGGGAAGAAGCTAGCAAGGCTAATGTTATCTCCTTAGCAAAAATATGTTATTGTGCTAGCTCCTTAGTGCAAAAGCTAATATGCTAGCTTCTCAGATGCAAAAGCTAACGTGCTAGCATTTTAGGAGCAAGGCCAATATGCTATCAAGTATGTTGTCATTTTAGCCGCAGAGGCTAAGAGGATACCGACCAAGGAGGATAGCGTTTTCAACGTAGATGCTAAGACGTTGCTAGGTCGAGGAAGCTAGCGTTAATACGCTATTAGGACGAGGAGGCTAGCGCTAAGATGCTGTAAGGAATTTCGTAAAAATTTAAGGAAGCTAGCGCCAAAAGTAAAGGAAGCTAGCACTTCTTGCGATGTTGATCTAGGAAGCTATGGCTAAAATGCTACTAGCCGAGGAAGCTAGCGCTTTGTCGCTAAGGCTAGAACGCTACTTGGCCAAGGAAGCTAGCGCTTATGTGCTAAGGCTAGGACACTACTTGGATAAGGAAGCTAGCGCTCTCAGCGCAAAGGCTAGGATGCTGCTAAATCCAAGGAAGTTAGCGTCAATATTGATGCTAGGTCAAGGAAGATAGCGCCAAGGTCAAGGAAGCTGCTAAGCTAGGAAGCTAGCGCTTCTGGCGTACTTGGCCAAGGAAGTTAGTGCTTTGGCACTAAGGCTAGGGCGCTTCTTGGCCAAGGAAGCTAGCGCTCCTCCGCTAAGGCTATGACTCTACTAGACAAGGAAGCTCATGCTTTTAGTGCTGGGGCTAGGACGATGCTAGCCAAGGAGGTTAGCGCTTTTAGCGCCAATGCGTTGTTAAGCCAATAGGCTAGTGTTAGTCTAGCGCTCATAGGTAAAAGTCTAGGTTTATCCTAGCTTATAGGAACAATGCTCCTTTGGAGGCATTTCTCTTTGTTTGTGGCGCGTCCTTGAGCAAAGCGCTAAATTGGCATACTTTAAACTCAGGACAGCAATTTGTGATGTGTTCTTTGCGAACAAGGCGTTAAGGTAAAATGTATTTTTGGGATTAAGCATTAGATACTCCTAGATTTAATAGATGTTATTGGAATATCGATGCGCATTCGAGTCGAGTTCAAAGAATTCAGCTGTGGAATTTATACGACTTGAGACTGATTCGATATGGCATAAATATTATGAGTATTAAAGAGATTAAAGGATCAGTTTGGAATACATGTAGTTGTTTGTAGAAACTGTATTCTTAATTCGCTAGTGGAATATATAAGTACAAATACAGTATTTCTTGTTTTGATATAAAGTTAGGAATAGGCACATAAATATGCGCATATACTTCTATGTTTCTTCTGCTATGCAGGGGGGAAATTTTACAATTCTAGCTTTTGTCAAAAACTACTATCTATATTAAGTCCCCTGCTTAGTGAGGAATAGTAATGTTGCACCATAAGCACTAGATGGTGACAATATGCTTATAATAATTGTATATGCATAATTGAAATTTTAAGAATAAAAGAAGATACACTTAGCTTCTGCTTCTTGATGTGTTTGTGGACAGTGGTAAGAAAGGGTTTGTTTCAGAACTTGTGAATATTTTCACTTTAGAATTAAGAATTAAAATTAAACTAGAAATAGCAAGACTCAATTGAAGTTGATTTCAAGATATATAGAGTACCGAGGCTAAGATTCCACTATTTACCAATTTTGAAAGTGATTTTAATTCAATTATTGTAACTATGCAGTTCACACATTCAATTTTATTCTAATTACAAAAATAAAATTTAGAAATAACAATTGTATATCGAAAGCATGGGACATCAAAACCCTAGTCTAAGCATGTTCCATCAATAGAAATCACAATTGCTTAACAAAAATCATTAAATCAATTTTTTATCCAAGCAAATAATCATAAATAGAATTGCACAAATTAAATAAATAGAAATACCACTTTTTCATTGGCAAAATAACTTCCTCCGTCGTCCCAGGGATTAGGTTTAGCACCTCATGTTGAAAACACGCTCAAAATTCATATTCATTGCTCAAAAGTGTTTACAAGATGAAAAAGGAGAAAAAAAAATAAAGAAAACAGCGAGTTTGCAACGTTTAAAGGCGTTACAGACTCACTGTTACCAAACAAGTGTTTTAGAGATGAAGATAAACGTTGCAAAGCTGAAGATATTCGTTGCAAATGTGATGAAGAAACCGTGAAAGATGGTTGAAGAAGCCATCGTTTATTCTCTGTTCTTCGTGTTCTTCAGTAGCAGAAAAATATTCTATGCAACTTCTTGATTTTTTGCTTTATAGCCTATCTCTTCTCTCAAAACTCTCGATACCCTTTCCCTGACTCCCACAACTCCTTTATATACTCGCAGGACACCAAAATCTCCTCAATTAATCCGAAAATAATTCTCTTTTCTTTTCTGCCATTTACGGAGAATAATTTCCATTTATTTCTCTGCATGCGTCTGCTGGCAGCTAAGACACTCCATATTCGTTGATTACATACCTCAGATGGAGTAGAACTCTTTCAAGCCACACGCCATCCACAGAAAATCCCAAATGTAAATCAAAAATATCCCGAGATTATATGCTTCCTTGTTTTTCTTCCAAAGCCGCGTGACTTCCTTTTTCCTCGAAACTAATTTGATTACCTTCTCTGTTTAGTTATAACAGCTCATTCCCAATCCAAAACGACAAGAAAATCTCAAGAGAATCACGTCAAATTTCACCTAGAAAATCTCGCAGTTGGCTGACTATTGCTTCCCGCCAAAAAATGTTTGAATGGTAAAGAAGAAGGGGGTGCCCCGATTTGATATATGGGTGCCTTTAACACTTTGGGGTGCCTTTAGCAATTTCTTGGGTGCCTTTATAACTTTTTGAGCCGGTTTTCCAAAAATATTTATTTCCCAAAAACACCTAAACATACATATATACACAATATTAGTACAAAATTGAGTTCCAACACTATAAAAACTGGGAACAAATTAGACACATAAAGGTGTCTATCAAATACCCCCAAATTTATTATTTTCTAGTCCTCGAGCAAATCTAATCTAGAAACTCCTAACTCACTGTCGCATGCATTGCGATTGCACTTAGCGTGTGCAACAAGCTTTTAAACCCCTAGGTGTCTCTAGTGGACGAGTTTTGTCTCGTGAAAGTTTACAAGAGATATACCACAAAACCTTTACTCAAAACTCTAGCTACTTATGAACGATTGAGGGTAGACACTAAACATGCTATTTAGTTGGCTACAAAATTCACTGGCTATGGAAGGAATTACCCTATTTTGAATCCAATTTTTGTACACGATTTTTTACTCAAGCGTACTAAAATTCATATATAAGAAAACAGAGCACTACTTAGAAAGTCGTACAATGGACCACAATACTCGGAATCTATCAAAGTTCAATCACATGAATAGATTTAAAAGATGGATATGGAGATGATGAAGTTTGCACATGTTGACTAAGGTGAACGGTGTTTCCCATATCTTTCTGAAGGTCAGTGCTAGGATGAATTCTAATGAATTGAGATATGCTCTCACTGTCTTAATCTTGATATTAATATTGACTCAGCTGATATATATAAGGGCCCCAGTGGTCAATTTATTGAAAATAAAACAATTATTTACTTATTATTATTATTATGGAACGAGAAATTTTATTAGATAGGAAAAACCGTTTAGACGTTGGTGGTGGGCAGCCTCGCCACAAGCTGGGCTCCAACACCCTTTTGAATGGAAATGCCTAGTCTAAAGAAAAGGGAGTTGCCTATTTTATAGTTGTAGTCTAGACTCGCATACGGTTTTGTAGACTTGTAAATAAAGCTATAAGGTCATCTCCTAATTCCCCTAAAGTGGTGAACGCTAGCACATTGAAACTATATCCATGTTCTTCACATTGGGTTAGGTATTTGTTGTTCTTGCGAGTCGTAGCGTTTGAGATTGCCTGACCAGGCGTGAAGGCGGCTCTCCAAGTACCCGTGAACGGAGACACTCCTGTGACGTCAAAGAATACGTCGCGGCCATTCTCCCAATTATAAACTAGGATATATGCCGTCCTCAAAGAGTTCTCGATGTCCGAGAGGAAGCCCAGGTTGGCTTCTTTACGAGCGGGGATACCAGCTTTGTAGCATATAACAGAAAGAACATACATGACTAAGTCATGCCTAAACATAAGGCTCACCTCACTGGCGCAATGAAGTGCATGATCGCCGAAGACGTCCATACCTCGCCCACAACAAGAACAAAGGCTCCCCTCCTCAAACTACGACAAACCAAGCCTGTAACTAAGGACAGCTCGGAATTGCCGAGGCCCAATGGATTGATGAAGCCCTGTTATAGGGATGGATTTAAGAAAGTCTTGGTCATGGCTCAACTTGTTACATTTCCAAAGGATGGTGTCTCGCTCGGTCAGATTGAAGTTAGTGGGTATGCTCTTCTTGACCACATCGAAGTATTGGGCTGCTAGAAGGTGCATAGAGCGAGGGGAAGAAAATTGGATGTTGGCACTAGAAGGGAGCTCACAAGCTTGCGTAAACCTGGCTAGGGCATGTTGGAAGCTATGGTGTTGGTCAACACCGCAATGGTTTTTGAGGATGATGTTCTGCAACTGCTGTGTTTGTAAGCAGAAGGCTAAGAAGTTGTAATGGAAGGAATCCCCCATGGTGTAAACACCTAAGCCACCATCCTTCATTGGCAAGGTAGCTAGTCGCATCTGAGTGGGGCCAAACCCTTCCCCATCACCTGTCACAATGTTCCTGAGAAAATGCATGAGGTGCTGGTCAAAATGAGCGGCTGGGGCCTGAAGAGCCTGATGATTGGTGGTTCTCAGAGTGAAGAAAAGTCTGGAGACTCCAGCGTAATTTCTCAACAACAAGAGCTCACTCTGTAGGTCCTGCAAGGACTTCAAGGACTCTATTAGCTGACATGTCTTGTCCACCCTCCACTAAACCATATCCCTGCAGAAGCTAGAGTCTAAACTGACTGGCCCACCTAATAGCTTGACCTCCAGAGCAGGTCTACTAATGCCTTCTAGGAAGGTACCCTCCACCAAAACTCTGGGATCAACTACTGGCCAAAAGAGCTCTGTCTTGCTGATGCTGAAGAAGAGCCCTCTTTTGTTGCCTTCTCTCTGGATGATTTGCAAATATTTGGCTACCTCCAAAGAATGACCTGCAATTGTACCGTCATCTAGGTACCAAGAATTCATCTCCAGGGTGCACTCCGAAGCTATTTGAGAGATGAGGGGATGCAAAGTTAATGCAAAGAGAAATGGACCTAGAGGATCCCCTTGTTGCAGTCCCTGAGCAGAGAGAAGAATGTGATCCTGCTAATATAATTTTGCTGGATTTGCATAGCAAAATTCTACCCATCTGGAAATGCTAGGGCACTTGCTCCTCACCTCATGAAGCATCATTGTTCCGTCCACCAGGTTGAAAGCATTGCTGAAATCTATTAGCAGCATACTCATGGTCTGACAACTCCCCTGCGTCTCCAGAAGCTTGTTAGCTGAGTAGAGGATAGCTTCCCCCTCACACTGGACCCCAACGCCAAACTGGTGATCCCCAAGGTAAGAGGCCAATTCCTTACAAACTGTTGCCGCTGCCAATTTGGAGCACAACCTCCTCCAGATGGTTCCTACAGCTATTGTCCTTATACCGCACCCTGGCTTGAGGAAAGGCGTCAAAGGTGCACTATCCACATATGCACCTAACATGGGGGGAGGGGGGGCACTTACCAGCAATCCACAAATTAACCACCCCAGTTAAAGGGATAAGCAGCTCCTCAACAACTTGTGAAGCAGGACCACTTAAGGCGTATAATAAATGCTGAGCCCTTAAGCCATCCCTACCACAAGAGGTACCCTTATGAAAACCTTTAATATCTTTTAGGATAACTTCCTTGTCCACACATAGAGCATCTTCCTGGATGAGGCCCTCTGGGATGCCTTGAGATGGGAAAATGGGGTGCTTGTCTCTCAGTTCATTAAGCGTAGCAGGTGAGCTTGGTGCTAAACCATTAGAAGACAAGACTTTAATAGATGATGTGTACTGATTATAGCTCAATTTCTTCTTACAAGCATTAAGGTTTGAGCCCCCCTGATTCGTATTAGGAGCCTTACTCATGTATGAATTTGGTGACTCCAGGAGGTTGTGCACCAAGATGTAACACCCGCCTTCATCCCATTGCTAAATGGCATGGTGTATGCTGGATGCCTGAAGCTTCTTTTTGTGCCAGACCTCCCTTCCCTGGATTTCCTTGGGTTGTACAAACCAAGAGTGCAAATGGGCAATAACAGCAGATGCACCCACACGGCCAAGTCAGAAGGATTAGCTATGACTTTCTCTAGAGTGGACTTGAGGGTCCTAGAGAATCTCAACCTGCACTGTTGTGGGATGTTGGCCACTGTAGGCAAATTCCTAATGAAAAAAATGGTTAAGCATGTCTAAAGGGGAACTAACATCCCCCCCGGAATCAAAAGACACATCAACTTCTGGAGCATTGATTGGTTTGTCAATCCCATACACCAAAAACACACCATTCAACCCATTGAGTGGCTTGGGGATAAAATCTGCATGGTTGCGGCATGGTCTCTTCCAGGAATAAGTATGCATACACAAAGAGCACAACCACATTTGTAAACTGGACAACACCTGTTCCCAAGCTACAAACACCGATGAGTCTGTGTTAATTCTGTCCCTGCAAGAAGACCTGACTTCCTCAGTTTCCATGTGCCTGTCTTGAAGATGCCTGTGGAAGACAGACTTGCTGAAGCCTCTATATCCAACCTCGTTTGTACACCCATCACTCCCTTTAAATGGACAATGGAAGAAGGATTCACCAAGGGAACCAAATTCTTCACTGCCTGTTAAGCCACAAGATGATCTTGTGGCAGGCATTGAACCAGGAATTGCCCACAAACTAAACCAGGAATTGCTGAAAAGACCCTGCAATAAAACTATGGATATGGTACAGGGGCCACACAACAAAAGATTATGACTGATGGGTCAATAGGAAACCACCGGAAATGCCTGTAGCTACAGGAGTCTGTGACTAATGGGTTAACAGACACACCCCAAAGAAGCCTGAAGCCAAATGGTCAGGAGCAAGAAGTGGCGATGAATGAAGGATGTACCTCAGGGAGACTCCAATGCAGCAGAAAACAAAATCTAAGAACAAATGGTCTAAGCTTGGAAAGCAAAAGAACTGTACAGGAACCCAAAGTAGAGGACCTGGAGCAAAGCAAGCTACGGAAATGAACTAAAAGGAATGAAAGCTGAAAATGTATGCTGTAGTTTTGAGTTGTGAAAAAGTATGTATTGAGAGAGTGTGTCTCAGTGGGGAACACAACCTCTTCAAAGTTGATGCAAAAACCAAATGAATAGACACAGGAATTCAAGGTTGAAATAACCAGGAAGTGAAAATGCCCAGCAATTGACCGAGAATGTATCCATGGCTGAAACACTAACTCAGAAAGGCTAAAACCACTGCAGGATTTACAATCTGAAGAGCAAAGCAAGGTTGTACGGACACAAAAGATCAAGAATGAACATGAGCTGAACGGGAAAAGGAAATAGCCAATAAACAATAGAGAAAGTTTCTCTGAAAGAAACCCAAACTCAGAAAAACAAAAACTAAGGCTGGATTCACTGTCTTGGAAGAAAATCAAACCAGGGGTACGAACCCAATGATTCAATCTTGAACAAGAACTAATCAGGGGAAAGGAATGGCATGGAAAAGAAAGAAAATGTGTCACGGGATGAGACACGAACTCTGGAAAGCTCAGAAGAAAGCAGGATTTACAGTCTTGAAAGCTAATCAATAGAACCCTAGGAAAAGAAAAAGAAACTAATGGACTAATGGTATGTACAATGGAGGATACAGATTTGGGAGGACTAACTAGGAAGAAGGGAAGCAGAACCATACCTGAAGCTTGGCAGTTGCCCATAATCCCAGCTGAAGTTTGGGAGTTCATTGAAGGCGCCATGAATGTCTTCAAGGGAGGAACCGGAGCTTCTATCTCCAAAATCCATATTATTATTATTATTATTATTATTATTATTATTATTATTATTATTATTATTATTATTATTATTATTATTATTATTATTATTATTATTATTATTATTATTATTATTATAAGATGAAGAATTTTATTAGATAAGAAAAACCGATTACACATTAGTGGTAGGAAGCCTCCCCACAAGCTGGGCTCTTACACCCTTGCGTATGGAAATGCCTAGTCTAAAGAAAAGGGAGTTACCTATTTTTTAATTGTAGTCTAGGCTAGCAATGCGGTTCTGCATCTTTGACACTAAAGCTATAAGATCCTCCCCTAATTCCCCTAGAGTGGTGAACGCAAGTACACTGAAACCATATCCATGTTCCTCACATTGGGTTAGGCATTTGCTATTTTTGCGATTCGTAGCGTTCGAAATAGCCTGCCCGGGCGTGAAAGAAGTTCTCCTGGTCCCGGTGAACGAAGACACTCATGTCACATCAAAGCATACGTCTCGGCCATTCTCCCAATTGTACACTAGGATATATGTCCGCCTCAAGGCGTTCTCATTGTCCGAGAGGAAGCCCAGGTTGGCTTCTTTAACGAGCGGAGACCCCTGCTTTGTAGCACATGTCTGATAGCACATCCCTGACTAAATCATGTCTAAACTTAAGACATACCTCACTGGCACAATGAATTGCATGATCGCCAAAGACATCCATACTACGCCCACAACAAGAACAGAGGCTCCCCTCCTCAAACTGTGACAAACCAAGCCTATAACTAAGGACATCCCTGAATTGCCGAGGCCCAATAGCTTGGTGAAGCCCAACTATGAGGATAGCCTTAAGGAAGTCTTGTGCATGGATCACCTTGTTGCATTGCCAAAGGATGGTGTCTTGCTCGGACAGGTTGAAGCTAGTGGGTATATTCTTCTTGACCACATCGAAGTATTGGGCTTCCAAAAAGTGCATAGGACGCGGGGCAACGACTTGGATGTTGACACTAGAGAAAGGAAGCCCACATGCTTGGGTAAACCTGGCTTGACCTGTTGGAACCTAGATGTAGTGGCAGGCATCCCCCATGGTGTAAACCCCTAGGCCACCATCCTTCATAGGCAAAATGGCTAGACACATCTGAGTAGGACCAAAACCAGCGCTATCCCCCGTCACTATGTGTCTGAGAAACTGCATGAGGTGTTGGTCAAAATGTGCCGTTGGGGCCTGGAGGGCTTGGGGATTAGTAATTCTCAGTGTGAAGAGAAGTCTGGAGACTCCAGCACATTTTTTTAACAATAAGAGCTCACTCTGTGGGTCCTGTAAGGCCTTCAAAGACTGCATAAGCTGACACGTCTTATCCACTCTTCCCTGAACCAAATCTCTGCAGAAGCTTGAATTTAAGCTGACTGGCCCACCTAGAAGCTTAACCCCTTGAGTTGGTCTATAATGCCTGCAGGGAAGATACCATTTTCTAAAGCTCTCGGGTCAACCACAGGCCAAAAGAGCTATTTCTTGCTGATGTTGAGGAAGAGCCCTCTGCTACTTCCTTCCTTCTGGTTGATTTGCAAGGCTTTGGATACCTCCAACGAATCACCTACAATTGTACCATCATCTAGGTACCAAGAATTCATCTCAAGGGAGCACTCTGAAGCTATCTGAGAGATGAGGGGATGCAAGGTTAGGGGGAAAAAGCAAGGGTCCAAGGGGATCCCCCTGTTGGACTCCCTGAGCAGAAAGAAGAATGTGGTCCTGGTAATATAATTTTACTGGATTTGCAAATCAAAATTCTAACCATCGGAGATGCTTGGGCATTTGCTTCTCACCTCATGAAGCATCACTGTTCTGTCCAACAGGTTGAATGCATTGTTGAAGTCAATCAGCAGCATACTCATGGTCTGACAGCTACCCTTCAACTCTAGAAGCTTGTTAGCTGACTAGAGAATGGCTTCTCCCCCACACTGGACTCCCACGCCAAATTGGTGATCACCTAAGTAAGGATCCAATTCCCTACAAACTGTTGCTGCTACCAGTTTGGAGCACAACCTCCTCCAGATAGTCCCTACTGCGATTGGCCGTATACCCCCTCCCGGCTTAAGAAGAGGGGTCAAAGGAGCGCTAGCAACATATGCCTCCAACATGGGGGGACATTTTCCAGCAATCCACAGATTAACCACACCTATTAAGAGGATAAGCAGCTCCTCGGCAACAACGGATGCAGGTCCGCTTAAGGCATCTAATAAGTGTTGTGCCCTGAGGACGTCCCTACCACAAGAAGTACCCTTAGGAATCCTTTAATAGCGCTTAAGACATCTTCCTTGTCTACACATAGAGCCTCTGCCTGGATGTGACCCTTTGGGATTCCTGGAGATGGGACAATGGGGTGCTTTTCCCTGAGTTCATTGAGTGTTGCTGGAGTGCTTGGTGCAAGACCATTAGAAGACAATACTTTAATAGCTGTCGTGTATTAACCATAACTCAATTTCCTTTTACAGGCATTGAGGTTTGAGCCCCCCTGGTTCATTTTAGGTTCCTTGCTCCTGTGTGTGTTTGGTGTCTCCAGGAGGTCGTGGACTAAGTTATTGCACCCAACTTCATTCCATTGTTATAGGGAAAGATTTATGCTGGATTCCTAAAGCTTCTTTCTTGTGCCAGACCTCGCTTCCCTGGAGTTCCTTGGATTGTACAAGCCAAGAGTACGAATGGGAAACAACAACAGATGCACCCACACAGCCACATCTGTAGGATTGTCTATGATTCTCTCCAAAGTGGACTTGAGGGTCCTGGAAAAACCAAATCTACATTGCTGAGGATGCTGGAAACTGTAGGCACACTCCTCAAGAAGAGCTAGTTAAGCATATCTAAGGGGGAACTGGCAGACACCACCGGATCTGAAGGTGTCCCAATTTCTGGAGCATCAAGTGGTTTATCAATTCCGTAAATCAGAAACTCTGCCGTCTGGCCATTGAGTGGATTGGGAATGAAATCGGCATGGTTGCGGAAGGGTCTCCTCCAAGAATAAGTATGCGTACACAAAGAGCACAACCACATTTGTAAATTTTCCCAAACCTGTTACCAAGCTGTGTATACGGATAGATCCGAGCTAATTCTGTTTATGCAGGATTTTCTAGCTTCCTCTGATGGCATGTGCCTGTCTAGTAAATGTCTATGGAATCCAGACCTGCTGAATCCCCTTCTACCAATACTATCTGTACACCCATCACACCCACGAAATGGACAGTGGAAGAAAGATTCACTTTGGGAACCCAATTCCTCACTGCCTGTTAATCCCTTGGCCGATCTGGTGGTTGGAATTGAATGTGGGAAGACCTGTAGCTAATCTTGAAGCGGAAATGAACTGCACAGACCAAAAACTGTGTCTCTGGAAGGGACACAGACACCACACTGCTGGACCCTGAAACAGGCTTGTAAAATGGCACCCACAGGAGGAGCCTGCTGCTTAACAAGAAAAGAAATGAAACATAACTAAAAAATGGAAGGGACCCAAGAAGAATCCTGTAGCAAATCTTGACTGTGTCTCTGGAAGGGACACTACCAGAAATGTACAGGAACTTAGAATTGGAACTGGCACACACAGGAGATGCATGTTGCTACACAAGAAAAAAATAAATAAGTGACCTAAGGAGGATCATGTAGCTAATCTTGAAGAAGCATCCAACTGACCCCAAACTGCAATGATCCCAACTGTGTAGTATCCTAGAACGAAACTGTGCATTGGCAACAACAGAAGAAGCCTGCTGCTAACCAAGAAATAAAAATAGAATGAACTACACACTAGATGTATCCCAAGATGGATCACTGACCCCAAAATGCTGAAGCTGAGACTTGTCGAATGAACTATGAAGAAAATTTGAGTTGAACTGGAATATGTCTCTGGAAGGGACACACCCAACAAAAGGCAGGTAATAAAGGTAAAAACTGGTAACCACCAGACAAAACAAGAATTACACTGAAGATGAAACATAATGGGAAATGCAAGTGGATGTAACTCTGAAAGAACCACAGCCACCAAAAGGTTACGGCTAAAAACCCAATTTGTACGGATCAAAAACCCAATTTGTGCCCTAGAGCTAAACTGGAAATGGGATTGATCGGGGATAAACCATAACAGTGAAGGTATTTCTGGGTGAAACACGGACACCAAAAAGCAACAACAAGAACGGGATTTACACAATGAAAAACAAACCGAAAGAAATCTTGAAAAATGAAGCTACTGAATCTAAAGGAAAACTAATATGTATAGCTGAAGAAAAGGTGATGGAAGGTCTATCAAGGCAGGGCTTGAGATGAAATGTAGATACCATACCTGCTGTAAGCGTATTGCCCCGGATCCCAGCAGAAATCAAGCTCATGGAGTTCATTGAAGACTCCATTAAAGAAACCAGAGATTTTCTTTCCTATTGAAGACTCCATTAAACTCATTGAAGCTCATGGAGTTTATTAATATTATTATTATTATAAAAAGGTGAATTTATTAGAGAGGAAAATCATTTAACAAAGAAATGGTAGGAAGCCTGGAAACAAGCTGGGCCCCTACCCCTTTTTGAATAAAAATGCCTAATCTGAAGAAAAAAAAAGAGTGGCATATTTTGTAATAGTAGTCTCGGCTAGCGGTATAATTATGAAACCTCTTCACAAAAGCTATCATGTACTCTCCCAATTCTCCTAGGGTAGTAAAAGCGAGCATGCCTAAACCATACCCATGGTCTTCACATTTGGCTAGGTATTTGTTTCGTTTGCAAGTTATGGCATTCAAAATGGCTTGAACAGGCGTGAAGGAAGCTCACCCTCCTCCTGTAAATGGGGACACCCCGGTAACATCGAGGAACACATCACGGACGTTCTCCCAATTATACACAAGGATATCTAGCATTAAGGAATTTCCATTGTCTGAAAGAAAGCTTAGTTTGGCTTCTTTAAGAGCAGGGACGCCTTCTTTGTAACACATATCCGCAAGCACATCTCTGACTAAGTCATGTCTGAATTTGAGGCCCACCTCACTGGCACAATGTAAAGCATGATCCCCAAAAACATTCATTCCTCTCCCACAACTGGTACATAAGCCATCCACTTCAAACAAAGTTATTCCTAGCCTATAACTAAGAACGTCCCGGAACTGCCGAGGCCCAACAGCTTGGTTAATCCCAACTATAGGGACAAATTTGAGAAAGTCTTGGGCATGGATTAGTTTGTTGCATTACCATAAGATGTTGTCCCGCTCAGTAAAGTGGAATCTGCTGGGTATGTTCTTCTTGACGACATTGAAGTAGTGGACTGCCAATGAGTTCATTGCACGTGGGGAAGTGGCTTGGATGTTAAAACAAGAAGAAGACAATTCACAGACCTGAATGAAGTTGGACAGGGCATGCTGGAAGTTGTGGTGTTGATCAGCAACAAGGTGGGCTTTGAGGATAGTGTTCTGCACTTGCTGAGTCTGTATACAGGAGGTCAGGAAACTGTAGTGGCTGGTATCCCCCATTTTGTAGACACCAAAACCTCCATCCTTCATAGGCAAAGTTGTTATGCGCTGCTGAAGTGGGACAAACCCTGCACCATCTCCAGACACAATGTGTCTGAGGAAATGCAAGAGGTGCTGGTTATAATATGTTGCTGGAAGTTGAAGGGCCAAAGGATTGGTAGTCTTCATTTTGAAGGATAGTATGGAGACACCTGCACAGTTCCTCAATAGAAGTAACTCACTTTGTGGGTCCTGCAGAAACCTCAGAGTCTCTATTAGCTAGATAGTCTTCTCCACCCTGCCTTGTCCTAAGTCAATGAAGAACCTTGAGTCCAGACTAATAGTCCCCCCAAGAAGCTTCACACCCAGAGTAGGTATGCTGATACCAACAGGGAAGATACCTTCCACAAGACTTCTGGGGTCTGCAGTTGGCTAGAAAAGCTCAGTCTTGTTGATGTTGAGAAATAAACCCCTCTTGCTACCTTCCTTTTGAATGATGTTCATGGATTTGGCAACCTCTAATGTGTCACCTGCAATTGTACCATCATCAAGGTACCAAGCATGCATATCAAGTGTGCATTCTGTAGCAATTTTAGTGATGAAAGGATGCAAGGTCAAAGCAAAAAGTAAGGGACCAAGGGGGTCCCCCTGTTGAACTCCTTGTGCAGATAGAAGGGTGTTTTCATTGTAATAAAGCTTAACTGGTTTTGCATAGTAGAACTCCACCCACCTGGAAATGCTTGGGCATTTGCATCTGACTTCTTGGAGCATAACAGATCTTTTAACCAAGTTAAAAAGCATTGCTGAAATCAATTAGAAGCATGTTCATATTCTGTAAGTTACCTTGCACCTTCAGGAGCCTGTTGGCAGAGTGTAAGATAGCTTCTACACCACATTGAACTCCCACACCAAATTGATAATCCCCCAGATAAGAAGACAATTCCTTGCTAACTACAGAAGCTGCCAGTTTGGAGCACAGACTCCTCCATATAGTGCCAACAGCTATAGGCCTCAGTCTTCCCCCTGGTTTGAGCAGTGGTGTCAAAGGGGCAATATGAATTAATTATTATTATTATTATTATTATTATTATTATTATTATTATTATTAT
>JAJJMC010027712.1:4136261-4209582 GCA_023531435.1 Papaver californicum | reverse complement strand
TTATTATTATTATTATTATTATTATTATTATTATTATTATTATTATTTTCTCGACAACATGATTAGATATTTTGAATCTAAGCGCATGCTCCTTGTCAGCATATTACATGATTGTTCCCATGGATCCTGTGTTCCACGCTTGCTTAGGCGACGGGGACAGGGAGAAGACAAACATATTGCTATTCAAGTGTCTTTTTTTTTCATGGTAAAAATAAAATATGATAATGGGGCTTGATCTCAATCACTCTACTTCATCCCAACGCTGATAACAATTCTATGCTGGTGCCCCACCAAATCACTTAGAAAAACAAAAAGCAAAGATAAAAACAAAAGGTGATATAGTCGACGTATACTCCGAGATGTGGTGACGACTATCATGTTATTCCTAACACTTGAGCTCTGTCCTTTTATGAATAGACCCTTTAGTTGGGTCTCTCAACTCCTATAGCCAAGAGGTTTGTTTCCATCTACTTAGAATGGTCAGTGTCATCCTGAATTGTTCACAAGTTTCTAAATTTTGGAGTTTTTATTATTAAACTAAAAGTTTCTCTATTACCCCAAAACTTAAATCTAACATTGTCCTTAATGTTTCAAATTAAAGTGCAGTACCAAAAATATAGGTAACAAGATGAATAAAGAGATAAGTCAGAAAGATAGTACCTGAGTGAAGCGTAACAATCCTTCTCTGGAGAATAAGACAGAAAACAAAAACCTACGAAACTTACAACAACATCCTTGAGGGACCTCCTCAACATCACCTGTAGGAAAAGGCTCTAAAATGGTTTCAATCTCTGACCGTTAACTTTGAAATTACTTTTACCATCTTGAGTCTAAATTTCAATAGCATCGTGAGGAAAAACAGTGCGGACCACAAAAGGATCGGTCCACAAAGAGCGTAACTTCCCGGGAAATAAATACAAACGAATATCATACAGAAGAACTTTTTGACCTAGAGAAAGTGACTTTCTTAAAATATTTCTATCATGCACAAGTTTCATTTTGTTTTTATAATCCTTAGCACTATCGTATGCATCTCTACGAATCTCATCCAACTCATTAAGCTGGAGTTTTCTGTGAGCTTCTGCCTTGTTAGGCGAAAAATTAAACTGCTTTACAACACAATATGCTTTATGTTCTAACTCAACAGGAAGGTGACAAGCCTTGCCAAATACAAGAAGATAAGGTAACATTCCAATGGGGGTCTTTAACGCAGTACGGTAAACCCATAAGGCATCAGTAAGCCTCAATGACCAGTCTTTCCGATTATGATTAATTGTTTTCTCTAAAATACGTTTTATCTCCCTCTTGGAAACCTCTACTTGACCACTGGTATGTGTGTGATATGTGGTAGCTACTTTGTGGGTAATACCATATTTCTTTATCAAAAGCTTAAACGGTCGATTACAAAAGTGTGACCCTCCATCACTAAATATAGCTCGCGGTGTACCAAAACGTGGAAATATATTATCATTCAAAAATTGGACCACAACCTTGTGGTCATTCGTTTTACATGAAACCTCCTCAACCCATTTAGAGACACAGTCAACAACGACAAGTATGTAAAAATGAATTAGGAAATGGACCCATAAAATCAATGCCCCACACATCAAAGACCTCAATAACTAAAATAGGGTTCAAATGCATCATATTTCTACGGGAAATGGTTGCTAACTTCTGGCAACGCTCACAAGCAACACAGTAACTGTATGAGTCTTTAAACAATGACGGCCAGCAGAATCCACACTGCAATATCTTAGCAGCAGTCTTCTTCGCACTGAAGTGACCTCCACAGCATGATCATGACAAAAGGAAATAATACTGGACTGGTCACTCTCAATTATACATCTTCTAATAATCTGGTCTGGACAATATTTAAACAAATAAGGATCGTCCCAAATGAAATAATTTACCTCGGCTAAAAACCTAGCACGATCTTGTTTACCCCAATATTAAGGAATTCAATCAGTAACAAGATAATTCACTATATTCGCAAACCAAGGTAATTGGGAAACGACGAAAAGTTGTTCATCAGGAAAAAAAATTCTCACAGGAGGGGAATCATAATGGGAATCAATAACAAGCCTAGACAAGTGGTCTGCTAATACATTTTTTGCACCTTTTTTGTCTCTAATTTCTAGAGAAAATTCTCTTAACAAAAGGATCCATCTAATCAATCTAGGTTTAGTATCCTTCTTGGAAAGAAGATACTTCAAAGAAGCATGATCAGTAAAAATTATGATCTTAGAACCCAAAAGATAAGATCTAAACTTGTCTAAGGCAAAAGAAATGGCTAATAATTCCTTCTCAGTGGTGGTGTAGTTCAGTTGGGAATCATTTAGAGTTTTGCAAGCATAGTAAATCACATGAAGTAATTTGTTTTCTCGCTGACCTAACACGACACCAATAGCATAATATGAAGCATCACACATGATCTCAAATGGTAGGTTCCAGTTAGGTGCCTGGACTATGGGGGTAGTAGTGAGCAAAGTCTTAAGCTTCTCGAAAGCCTATAAACAAGCATCATCAAAGATAAATTTCACATCTTTTGCAAGAAAATTACAAAGAGGTCTAGAAATAAAGCTAAAGTCCTTAATGAATCAACGATAAAAACCTGCATGCCCTAAGAATGACCTAATATCTCTTACGGTTTTGGGAACATGTAAATTCTTAATAAGGTCAACTTTGGCTTTGTCTACCCCTATACACTTAGAGGACACGATATTCCTTAGAACGATTCCTGATTGAACCAGAAAATGACATTTCTCCCAATTAAGCACTAAGTTCTTTTCCTTACACCTATTCAACACTAATGTCAAAATGATGCAAGCACTCATCAAAAGATGAACCAAACACTGAAAAATCATCCATAAAGACCTCTAGAAACCGTTCTACCATATCAGAAAATATGTTCATCATGCAACGCTGAAAAGTAAAGGGTGCATTACACAACCCGAACAGCATGCGTCTATAGGCAAATGTACCAAAGGGACAAGTAAAAATGGTTTTCTCTTGGTCTTCTGGGGAAATAATAATATGATTATAACCAGAATAACCATCTAACAAGCAATAATGATTATGTCCTAATAATCGCTCTAGCATTTGATCGATAAAAGGAAGGGGAAAGTGGTCCTTCCTTGTGACATTGTTCAATTTCCTGTAGTCAATACAAACGCGCTAACCCGTGGTCGCTCGGGTTGGGATTAAGTTATTGTTATCATTCTGGACTACAATGATACCTGATTTCTTGGGAACAACCTGAACGGGGCTGACCCACTTACTATCTGAAATGGGGTAGATAATATATGCATCTAATAACTTAAGCACTTTGGTTCGAACTACTTCTTTCATATTGGGGTTAAGTCGACGTTGCATCTCCCTAGATGGTATGGTGTCATCTTCTAAATGAATCTAATGTATACAAACAATATGAATTATACCTTAATGTCTGTTATGGTCCACCCTAAGGCTTCCTTGTTGTCTTGAAGCACGGTCACTAGCCTACTTTCCTTATCACTATTCAAGTAGGATGCTATAATCACAAGAAAAGTCTCAGATGGTCCTAAAAACACATACTTTAGGGTATCTAGTAGTTTTTTAAGATCCAACTTAGAAGGCTCTTCTAAAGAAGGAATTACGGTAGACTTAGTAACTGGTAGTGGTTCGAATTTAGGTCTTCATCTATTACTTTTGTTTATCAAAGGAACTGAATCTAACGAAGCATTCACCTCATTAATCAAACTATCATCATCAAAATCAAACCCAAAGTGGGCCAGGCATTTCTCTAATGGATCTTCTAACAAAGTTTTTGGTAATAACTCCTCAACTAATGTTCCTATCATGTTTACCTCTTCAATGTGCGTGTCATCTAGCTCAGGGGGTTGCTTACTAATATTGAAAATATTCATCTCAATAGTCATATTACCAAAAGACAAATTCATAATACCATTTCGACAGTTTATGATCGCATTAGATGTAGCTAAAAATGGGCGACCTAAAATCATAGGTTTCTGGTTCTCTGGGTCAGGGACAGGTTGGTATCTAGGATAACATAATCCACTGGATAAATAAACCTGTTGACCTAACTAATAACATCTTCTATAACACCACGAGGAATTTTCACTGACCTATCAGCTAACTGGAGTGTTATCTGGGTAGGTTTTAACTCACCAAGTCCTAGCTGGAGGTTCACATGGTATGAAAGTAAGTTCACACTGGCTCCTAAGTCAAGTAACGTTTTCTCAACACGGTAGTTACCTATGATGCAAGAAATGGTAGGGGAACCTGGATCTTTGTACTTAGGAGTTATGTTTTTCTGGATAATTGAACTTATATGACTAACTAAAAAGGTTTTCTTCTGTACATTAAGCTTTCTCTTTCACGTACAAAGATCCTTAAGGAACTAGGCATAAGTAGGAATCTGCCTGATTGCATCTAATAAAGGAAGATTTATGTTGACTTGCTTAAAAATCTCCAATATATCACTAAAGTTGGATTCGTTCTTAGTTGGTACTAGTAGTTATATGAATGCGGCTCTGGGAAAAAAGTCGGATTTCTTAGAAACCGCATTAGACTTTTTAGAGACTCTATCAGTCTCTTCAGTTACTGGCTCAGAATGGTGAACTACAACATATTCACTATCGGGCATGGTTACCTTATTGTCTACCACTCGACCACTCCTAAGGGTTGTAACAGAGTTCACATGATTGAACTGTTTCTCTCCTTTGGGATTATGATCTGTTTGACTAGGGAACCTTCTGTTTTCTCTCTCACTTAGAGTCTTAACTATTTGGCTTACTTGAAGTTCTAACTTAGCATGAGTCTAGGCACCAAAATTCTACTTGGTTTCTTGTTGAAAACCAATCTGGCTATTTCCTAACATAGAAAGAGATTCCTCTAAGCTAGTCATTCTATTCTCAGAAGGGTTTTGAGAGTAAGTTAGCTCTGATGGGTTCTTGGGATAGCTAAACCTTGGTAGAACTTGAGGATTGCTAGTTTTTCCTTGATTCTGACCATTAGACCACGAAAAATTAGGATGTTTTCTCCAACCTGGATTGTAGGTTTCCGAATATGGGTCAAACTTCTGACGGTTTTCAAACTTAAAGTTATTATAAAGCGCATAGGTTTGCTCTTCATTAATCCGTCCTTCCCAAAACGAGTTATTGGCTCTATTTCACAACTAGATATTTGAGAGGCTTTATTCCTATCATCGGGTTCAACAAAAGACTTATGTTTATACTGACTCAATTCTAAAGCTTCTAACCTTCTAGATAGAGCTGCAAACTTTGCATCTGACTCAAAACTTGTATCTACCATATTGGTGCTGCTTCTATCGACCAAGAGTCTTTTAGGGGGTTCAACACAAGACCCCCACTGTTGGGATTTTTTAGCCACTTCTTTTAAAAAGGTATAAGCTTGATCAACAGTTTTATTCAGGAACCCGCTAGCACATGAAGACTCGACCATGGCTTTGGTCGAATAGTCTAAACCCTCATAAAGAATCTTGACTAGTTTTATTTTCTCGAACCCGTGGTGGGGACATTGAGACAAAAGATCATTGAATATCTCTAAGAATCTATAAAGAGATTCTCCTTCTTGTTGCATACTGGCACTAATTTTCTATCAAATAGATGTGGTTTTATGTTTAGGGTAAAACTTCTGAAAGAAGGCAGTAGTAAGTTCATCCCACGTTTCTATTGACTTAGATGGTAGGTTATGCAGCCATGACTTGGCTTTATCTCTTAAGGAAAAAAGAAACATCATAAGTTTTAATACTTTATCATTAAGGTCTTTAATTCAAATTGTTCCGCAAATTTTTCACAAAATCCCTAACATGAAAAGTAATGGTTTTCATCATCTTTCCTTAAAAATACAGGGACCGTCTGAATAATACCATGTTTCAACTCATAATTAGACGTAATGGCATGCAATTTAATACACGATGGTCGGTTGCACCTAGTTGGGTACATATATTGTTTCATAGTTATCATCGCTGGCACAATCGAAGTACTTGGGGTATTTTCCTTAGTCAGAGATAATTTCTCAAAACTGAAGTTTCTAAAGACAGGGTTCTCAAAAGAAGAATCTTCGATCTCCCTGCTTCACAATAAGAACTACTAGGTTTTTCACTGATTAAACGACCTAGATTATCTCTTTTCCAAGCCCGCTCAGTGATGATGTCGAGCGGTTTTGGCATACACTAACAAAATTTGTGCACATGCAAATGCTGGGTTCACTAATTTGGGTAAGCTTGGGCTACCACAACAAAATATATCTACAGTCAAAGACTGGTCAAAGGTACAAGGCTGGGGTTTGTGGTGTTTCAGATGATAACACCCAAAGGGTTCACCGTACTTTCCCACAAGTTTTCCTACAAATCGGTGTCTGAAAGAAATGCAATTGGTGTGTGCACTTGTGTTTTTCTTAATAATAATAATACAATACAAAAAATAAACAAGCAAATAAAAAATAAAATAAAAGTCCACAACAAAGAAATAAGGAGAATAAAAACTAACAAACACAAATAAAGTCAAAAAATATAATTCTTCGTATTTTCTACGTTCTTTTCTCTTTAACTTTTACTCCAAATCTTTTGGCTCAATTCCTCTTCGTTTTCGTTCCAAAACCTATAGCAAAAGAGAAATACCTAAAAACGTAAAATAAAACAAAAGAATGAAGATAAAATAAAATAATACAAAATTCATAAAAGTACTAAAAACTAAAACTAAACCTAAAACAAGTCCACGTCGGCGGTGCCAAATATTGATGTGTTTGTGGACAGTGGTAAGAAAGGGTTTGTTTTAGAACTTGTGAAGATTTTGATTTTAGACTTAAGAATTAAACTAAACTAGAAATAACAAGACTCAATTGAAGTTGATTTCAAGATATAGAGAGTACTGAGGCTAAGATTCCACTATTTACCAGTTTTGAAAGTGATTTTAATTCAATTATTGTAACTATGCAATTCACACATTCAATTTGATTCTAAAATATTACAGAAGTAAAATTTAGAAATAACAATTGTATATCGAAAGAATGGGACATCAAAACCCTAGGCTAAGCATGTTCCATCAATAGAAATCACAATTGCTTAACAAAAATCATTAAGTCAATTTTTAATCCAAGCAAATAATCATAAATAGAATTGAATAAATTAAATAAATAGAAAATACCACTTTTTCATTAGAAAAATAGCTTCCTCCATCGTCCTAGGGATTAGGTTTAGCACCTCATGTTGAAAACACGTTCATAATTCATATTCATTTCTCAAAAGTGTTTACAAGATGAAAAAGGAGAAAAATAAAGAAAACAACGAGTTTGCAACGTTTATAGGCGTTACAGACTCATTATTACAAAGCAAGTATTTTAGAGCTAAAGATAAACGTTGCAAAGATGAAGATAGACGTTGCAAAACTGAATATATTCGTTGCAAATATGATGAAGAAACCGTGAAAGATGGTTGAAGGAACCGTCACTTATTCTATGTTCTTCGTGTTCTTCATCAGCAGAAAAATATTCTCTGCAACTTCTTGATTTTTTGCTTTATAGCCTCTCTCTTCTCTCAAAACTCTCGATACCCTTTATCTGACTCCCACAACTCCTTTATATACTCACAAGAACCCAAAATCTCCTCAATTAATCCGAGAATAATTCTCTTTTCTATTCTGCCATTTACAAAGAATAATTTCCGTATACTTCTCTGCATGCATATGCTGGCAGCTAAGACACTCCATACGCGTTGATTACATACCTTGCAAGCCACACACCATCCATAGAAAATCCCAAATGTAACTCAAAAATATCCCGAGATTATATGCTTCCCTTGTTTTTCTTCCAAAGCCGCGTGACTTCCTTTTTCCTCATAAATAATTTGATTACCTTCCCTGTTTAGTTGTAATAACTCATTCCCAATCCAAAACAACAAGAAAATCTAAAGAGAATCATGTCAAATTTCACCCATAAAATCTCGCAGTTGGCTGACTATTGTTTCCGCTAAAAAATGTTTGAATGGTGAAGAAGAAGGGGTGCCAGGATATGATGTATGTGTGCCTTTAACACTTTGGGTGCCTTTAGAAATTTCTTGGGGGGGTTCCTTTATAACTTTTCGAGCCGATTTTCCAAAAATGTTTGTTTCCCAAAAACACCTACACATACATATAAACACAGTATTAGTACAAAATTGAGTTCTAACACTATAAAAATTGGGAACAAATTAGACACATAAAGGTGTTTATAACTTCTGGGTGATGGGATAAGTGTCCCTTAGCATGAATCTTGGCTGGGATTAGTAGGTACCCACGTTCTTGTTGGGTAGGCTATTTTTCCCATGAATTGAGAGAGGATGTTGTTTGGCGTTAAACGCCCTTGGGATTTAAACTCAATTTCTTAATTTGATTATGACGTTCAAGAATTAAAACCTATATATATATATATATATATATATATATATATATATATATATATATACGTGACCCTTCTTTTTGAATTCGTGGTACTAGCTTCTTCTCTTTTTTACTGCCGTGAACAATCCTGCTTCATCGTAAAGAAAGAAAGAATTGGATTTGGTAGCTTATTCAGGTGCACGTTTGGTGAGAAGGTAGCTTCGTTCAACATCTTACTCAGGTACGCGTCAAGCAAGGAGGCTGCTTCCCCGAGAAGGCCACCAGTAATTGTCGTTGCTTTTCTAAGTACATTCCTTCGTAACAAGGTGAACATTTATCTTTCTATTATTTTCTATCTTCTTGTAACCCTAATACTTTCTAAAATTGTTTTTACCAATTTTGTAAACCACTAACTTAGATAAGCTAGGGTTCTCAACCATAATCCCATTATCCGTTAGAAATAGGGATTCCAAAATTTTCTCACGTATCATGTGTATATATATTTTGATAACACTGAGAATATTATTATTTTCTCTTTGGAAACTCCTAGTTTCATCGTTGTTCTTCTTGAGTAGAGTGATCTTCAATAGCATCAACGATAATACCAATAAGTTTGATTTTGATGAACCAATGCCTTTGATAACCCTTCTTTTTTTTATGCTGAAATCTTCATCTTGTTATTTATATGTTAAACAGATCATGGAAATTCCTGATCAAAACCGTAATTCTAATTCTTCAAGCAAAAAA
Source organism: Papaver californicum (assembly GCA_023531435.1). NCBI lineage: Eukaryota > Viridiplantae > Streptophyta > Magnoliopsida > Ranunculales > Papaveraceae > Papaver > Papaver californicum. The sequence goes on along the minus strand of JAJJMC010027712.1, from coordinate 4,200,457 downwards.
CTGGGTTACAGAGGTAAAAATATGAAGGTGACTTCTCCTCAAGATATACAGTTCAAAATCAGCCGTTCCCTGAATAAGGTCACAAAACTTGTGCGAGGTATGCCATTCGATCGTTTGAAGGCAACCCACGAATATACTCTGAACCTCACATTTGCGATTAACACTGAAGAAGAAGCAAGTTGTAGAGAGGAGTCAGAAAAGAAGAAGGCTGAGGATGAGAAACACACAAGTTTCTTAGAAATGATATCCCCGGGAGATTTCCAGAAGGGAAGAAGATGAACGGATAGAGCGAGGTGTTCGTCCTTATACCGTAGCCCCAGATTCTGATGCAGATGAATATCCTTCTGATGAGGATCTTGAGGCTCATGTAAAATATTATTCTGAGTCATTATCGGAGTATGAAACTGAAGCTAATCGTAAATCTAAGCGTGTTGATGCTTGGGACGACATACAAGTGTGTTCTGTGACCCTGTTGATGATGAGGATTCCGAAGAGAATTCGGAAGAAGATTCCGATGAAGTCTTTGGAGAAAACCCTGAAGTAGAGAATCCTGAGGAGGATTCTGAAGAAGACCCATAAAAATAAGAACATGAATCTGACGGAGAGGGTGATAATGAATACGACTCTGATTCAGATTCCCAGTCCTCTGATTGAACACAACATAGTTGTTTAGTTGTAGTTTCGTTTTTACGCTTTTACGTTTCGTATACATCTTCTTTGAATTAGACATTATACATATGGCCGTTATGATGGAACCATACTTTTCCTTTAGTGTTTTTCATGAATTTGCATCAATGTATTCACATCTTGGGACCAATGAATGAATGAGTTTTATAGAAAATTTCATTAATTTTCATCATAAAAATTTCAGAAGTATAGTGCTTGGGAAAAACATCATAGAGTCTTCATACGACCTCCGTTTTGGATGATTGACCCTTCTATCTTTATTAGAAAACAGTTTCCTACGTTGTTTGAGGAAAAAATTTCAGTTTTTGAGATTTTTTGGGGCGTCAAAACGACCCAACAATAGAATTTAGGAAGTATCCAGGAAGAATTAGACAGTTTTTAGACCCGACACTGTTTGCCGTTTTTGCCATAACTCTTAGCTCGTTTATCCAATTCATGGGCCCCTTTAAAAAATTATAGTAGACATCTATGCAAAGATTTTAACATAAGACTCATTCCAAGATTCTTCACCAATTGTCGCCATATTTAGAATTTCCAGAAGGCAATGTAATTTTCTTTTGATGCGTTTTTGTGTAACATCTTGTAATGACTCCGACTCATGTAATTCCTCAAATACTAATTTGTGATGAATGTATATGATGTTTATGAGTATGTATAATGATTTTTTTGGTTCATGCTCAAAATTTTTTGTTTGAAGTTGTTTTCTCTTAATACGTCTGTAACCCCTCTACTTTTAGGGGAGACGGTTCAAGAAGCAGAAACGAATTAATTAACAAAAAGAAGGAGGTTACCATGAATTACAGTGTTGATATCATTCCTCTTTTATTTCAGAAACATGAGATGAGATTTACTTGATGCGTTCTCTAAGCATGGCATTCCGTATGGTGATGCAGTTAATAACGTCTCAGAACCGTGGTAATTGGGTGTCTCTGACACAAGTGTTGACTCTTTCTTCTGATAAAACTCTTTTATATGTGTATATCCTATCTGAGTCGGGTTGTAAAACCCAGTGGTAGGGTTGAAATTAGGTTTGAGGTTTAATGCGAGAAAATATGTTTCTGAGCTATCTTTCAAATGGAGATTTGTTTGTTTCTTTTTTTAGGTGATTCACAAAGATTCTTTCTGAAATGACAATACTTTTGCTTGATTAATGAAATTGAAACCTAAGGATGCCCATAACAGTGCTCATGGGAATTTTTTAGGAATGGTAAATACTACATAAAATGGGGATATAAAGGTAACAACAGGATGTTCATGTATCGAAGGTTTTGAGCCATTTTCCGTGGACAGTTGCCGCAACAGGTTCACCTTCTGTAGTGACCAGCTTATAGTAGCTGCCAATAGTAGCCCGTGAGATTTTGTATGGTCCTTCTTAGTTTGAAGGGAGACGACGTCTTCATGCTTTGAGAACCAAATCTCCTACCCAAAGAGCATTTGACTTGATCGCTTTGGCATGTAAATATTTTGTTCATACGGAAGAACCCCTTCTCTATTATCTCTTAGATCATGTGTGAGGGAAAATATCTTTGAGGATGCTGGTGATTCATAAAAGGCGGGAATGATCCCTACCCATCTGTTGAAGTATTGAGCTGGAGTAGCAACCCATTCATAACGACATGCTAAAGCACGAATGCCATTTATAGCAAGGTCTAGTCGCCAATATGCTAACATATGAGGATGATTCAATGATAAGGAGGAAAATTGAGTAAGAGCTACCTAAGTTCAGTATCTATTGATATAAGCTGATACACTCCCAGTTAATGCTTGATTCTCTATCATGTATTTGAATAACTGATATTCTTCTAGGTACAAAGGCGAGTTCTTGGTAACACCGGGTTTAAATCCAGGAAGAGGGCTCTATAAATCGAATGAAGCTTTTGGACGGGCTCTTATGATGGCTATTGATTGTTGGATCTAGGTACATCCCAAAATCATATCATAATTGAGTTTCCCCTTGACGATATGAAATTTGGTACTTGTTTGAGTGGCTCCTGTCGTTAATGTGAGAGTAATATGTCCGTAAATACTCCTTCTTATCCCTTCAGGGTCTCTGATTGTTGTTGGAAAGCGTGTAGCTTCTTGTCAAGTTACTCCTGCCACTTTGAGAGTTGTGACACTGATAACATTGACATCCATGCCAGCATCAACTAATGCGTTAATAAACTTAACATCTCTGAGGTGCGCAGTAGTGAAAAGTCCCCGGTCATGCCTTTCATCATTCTGATCGACCATGTCCTCCAAAGGAAGTTTATCTTGGGCGTAAATGTCTTCAGCCAAAGATGGTAGGCGCTTTCCAGATATGACTCGATTGAGGGCAGTAAAAAAATATTCACGCTGATCCTTTGAAAAGTGGAGGAGCTCACATATTCGCCCCATTAATGATTGAACTGTTTGGTTGACCGGCTCTTCAGAGATGGTGAAGCTCCTAACATGAAGGGAATTTTTTTGAATACCCTATTTCCCCAGTTACAACTCCCCTGACTCTATTTTCTCTTTGAAGATATGTCTCAGACTATTGCACTCTTGGTGAGGTGATTGACGAACCGATGGAAATGATAATATTGCGGGTCTTACATTTCCTGACAAGTATGTGGGCGTCGCACAAATAACAAGTTGATAATCCCTTCTCGTACCCATGCCTCCATTAGTTTAAGGACTTCTTCCATGTGAATTGGAAAATCAGGACAAGTTATATCAGGTTTTATATCCTGCTCTTGTGGTTGTTGTAATTGTTGCTACTGTCGTGGCCTCTTATGATCACCTTGGGAATGAGATATTTGCTGGGTCAGCACTTGGTTCATGGACGATGTGGAAGGGAGACACTTATTTTGTGGCTCTTGTTGAGATGGATCTTTTCTTTTGGTCCCTTCATTACCGACCACGCTTGTTGATGGTTAAACGACATACTGCTTGTTGATCAGTCGTCTATTCCCACGAGTGTCTCCTTGGATTTTTTCTCTTGCTGGTATGGTTCTCTCCATCAGGGCAGGATCAATTGTGGCAGACCGCTTTGTGGCTTCGTGTAACTCAGTGAGAGTCTGAAAACGTAATTTTTCTAAAAGAGCACGATAAATAGGAATCATACTATTAATATAGATTTCTACTAGTTGATGCTCTGTCATATTCGAATCGTGACAGTCCAGCGCTTGAATCCTGAATCTCTTCATGTATTCATTGGGATGCTTGTTATTCCTCTGGAACATTCTTCCCTGGTATGATAGGGTGATTTGCTAAGAGATAAAGAAATACTTCTTGTAGAAAGCATTAACCATATCTTCCTAACCAGTGATGTTGTTGAGAGTAATATTGTTGTACCATGTGTAGGCTCTTCCAATGAGGGACTTTTAAAATTCTTTGATGACTCTTGGAATCCTGAGATGTCTTCATGAGGTTTCCAGTTTCATCGTATAACGAGAAAGTTAAAGATGAGTAAACCCCTGGCAGGGGAATCTTTTGAATTTCAGGCGGGTAAGGAGGCTGATGATGATGGATCGAGGATGAGTCTTCCTTGCCATGATTTCATAGGAGTCTCTCCAGATCTTCGCAGGTAACAAAATCGTATTATTGGTTTCTCGTTGTTAGACGATCGGTAAGGATATGATCTTTTTTTGTCTTTTGAGTCCTGGACGTCTCAACGTCAGTGGTTGCTGCAAGGTTAGTTCTGGTTTGCTCCGCCAAGCGATGGCGTTATTCTGGGAGAGTTGTTCCGTCAGTATCATGAGACAAACGAGTATTTTTTTTCTGAGTGGTACCATGTCTACTTGCATTTTGGAAAGAAACTATTGTCTCGTCATCAGGTCAGCGATGCTGAGCGACGTTTGGGTATTCTTGGTTCTTTCGGCAGTCATGTTACCAGGTAAAGGTATGGTAGTAGTATTAGGAGTAACATTGGTACGAGGAGATTCAGTAGTGACAGGCGTGTTTTCAGAATTGTCACCACCAGCACTACCAGAACCAAAAATGAGAGTTGTAGCTGCTCCAGACCTAAGATCCACCATTTTGAATAACTGAAAATTATTTTTTGTAATTGACAGGTTGATCTGCACAGGAGCGGTTTCTGATTTAAATTGAGTAACTGCGTAATCTTTAAGTTGTCAACTGCTTTCAACTTCACCTCCTTTTTTTCCGTTTGTTTCTTCTGCGACTTGACGAAGTCTTCAGCTTTGGTTTCATCTGCTGCAGTTTCCATCATAGCTCTCAGAATATCAGTTTTCCTCATCTTCTTATCTCCCTTAAAATACTCAACCGCAAACATGTTTACCTTTTTCTTCAGCTCATCATCTTTGGCTATATCTACATCTTTCATCATTTGTAGACCAAAATCACAACGAATTATTCCGGTGTGGTCTGCAATATCATGTTCTTTGCTCTTATTACTTGAAACAATCTGGTTTCATACGCTTGACACTAATATAATATGACCATAAGATCATCTGAATTGATTTTGTCATTTTCTTCAAATTTTCTTCTTGTAGTGTACCTTCATAGAACGGTTTGAAGAAATGCCAAAATGGACAAGCAACAAGGGCCTTCATGTGTTGTTCCTTTTTCTATATCAAATCTTTTATGTTAGGTGCCTCCGCACACAAATGATGCAACGAGCACCTATACGGTTTTGTAAGTATTTTTTTCCCTGTTGTTAAACCATAAGTAAACCATAAAAACAAACAGAACTGGTCCCAACTATAAGTGAAGATGATGAAACCAATTTTGGTTTCATCAAAATAGCCATTAAGTAAAGCACACCAACAGAGTTGGTCCCAACCATACAGTGAAGATGATGAAACCAATTTTGGTTCCATCAAAATAGCCATTAAGTAAAAAACACCAACATAGTTGGTTTCAACCGTAAAGTGAAGATGATGAATGCAATTTTTGTTCCATCAAAATAGCCATTAAGTAAAAAACACCGGCAGAGTTTGTCCCAACTATAAGTGAAGATGATGAAACCAGTTTTGGTTCCATCAAAATAGCCATTAAGTAAAAACACCAGCAGAGTTGGTTTCAACCATACAATTCTGTATGATGAAACCAAAACTGAACATAATTGCCAAAACATAATTGAACCGTGAATAAATAAGGTGAAAACAGATGAAACCAAGATGAAAATCAGTGAAACCTAATTACAGAAAAATGTAATTGAAACCTAATTATGAAACAAGTGATTTCGAAACAGATGAAACCTAATTACGCAAATTCATTGGTAAAACCAAAATTGCGAAACCAAAAATCATTGATGCATGTTGATTTTCAACCATAAATAATAAGTGAAGAACAATGAAACTTCGATTTACCTTTTGGAGAATCTTGTTTCTTCACTGTTTTCTTAAGTTTTTTGTCGATCTTTTTATCTTTCTTTTTCTTTTGTTTCTTCACCATTTTTGATTTTGTTCAGTGAATTTGTTTCGATTTTAGGTTAGATTAAAATTGTTAGAGAATCGAATAGACAGTGAATAGAATAGACAGGTCTGAGTTAATATTAGGAGGAGGAGGTGGGAAACGGAGTAAATCTACTGATGATGATGAACAACCGCTTCAGAATAAAAATTCAGATTTTTTGATTTTGATGCTGAAGGTACTGGAGGTGATGCAAATGATGATGATGATGATGATGATGATGACAATGAGAATGATATGGATGAAGATGATATTGATTCAGGAGCTGGTTCTGATGATTTTAATTGGGTGAAATTGGGGAAGTTGTTAAAGAGGGAAAATCGTTACAAATTGAATAAGAAAAAATAAATGAGAGTGGTTTAAGGAAAGCTAGTTTAGACAGTTGATTTCAAATGAAATTTTTGTTAACATTTTGTTTTGTTGGCTTTTTATTGAAATGAAATTGTTGTTAACATTTTGTTTTGTTGGCTTTTTATTGTTGGATAGCGAAATATGTGGGTTTATAACCCACGGACTATATTTCCTTTCCATCTCTGGGTTAGTAATTGTTGATAACTTGATACAGAGTCTTTCCTCCGCTCCCATCTATTCCTTTTCCGGGCATCTTGAACGCCTTATATTTCTTTTTTTGCTTTCATCCCTTACTCTCTCAATCTCTAGCTCAGACGAAGTTTTAGAACAAACCCTAATAAAGATAACCCCTCCATCTCCCTCTAAATGATTTTTTCGATCGTTTAATTAAAACACACGTCTGTTAATTTAATGTCTTCAACCTGTATATTCTATCAGATGATTTGAAAACAACATCGGTTCCACCGGTTGAACAGGTACGTTTTCGCATTCCCCTCTTTTGTTTTGATTTTTTTTTTTAATGTTTTTTCACTGTAGTATATTTCTTCCAGGGGTTTAGATTGGGTTCGATTTACAATTTACTTCTTCATTTTTTAATGACGATTTCAGATCCGACTTCGCTTTGAGTTCCACAGTTTGTGATGCTGTTAGTTTGTGGTTTTCAGTTCGCCTTTCATGGTGTTACTTTCGGCTATTTGGATACACACTAGGTAATTAGGTTGCATATGATGTTAGTTTGTGGTCTTAAATTCCTCTTTGATGATGTTACTTTTTGGTCTTTGGGTACATACTAGCTAATTAGTTATGTGTACGATATTTGGATTAATCCTATTTTTTGATTATATGTCTCATGGTTTTTTTGATTAGATGTCAACCTTTTCAATAGATTTCAAATATATAATATATATATATATATATATATAATCAGGGCATATTGAGGTGGCGGTTGTATAGGCATAAGAAAGGTTTACATTATACTTGGCACTTATCGTGTTAATTTCAGCGGCATGAACATTTAGTACTTTGTTTCTCTCTAGCTAGAGTAATGTCTGTATCATAATTCGTTTTGAACTCTATTCTGATGTAATTTTATATTATACTTACTCTGATTTGTTGTTAATTTGTAGGTTCATAATGATGATGAAGTGAAGGCTTTGCTCAAGCAGATGATTAGATGCTTTTGTGGAATCACGCTATGGTTGCTATGTCAACCTTAAATATCCACCACTCACAGCAGTAGAGCTATGTCAAGAATGTTTGGTATGTCTTTATTTTATATTTTAAAGTGAAACAGCATTGTTCACTTCCTTAATCCCTTTTCTTCTTTGTTGTAATGGAAATAATTGTTAGACCAAACATTAAATTGGGTCAAAATCTAAATACCAAAGTCTAATTAATCCTTATATGTACGAAAAGAAAAAAAGTTTAAAAAATCACTTACAATTAAGAATGAAAACCCTTACACGGTAGCGAGAAAAAGTAGCCGGGTCAACAGATAACAACCTCAGTTGTTTATCATGTGAAATAGGAAATGCCATTTATAAATGAAAATTAGAGTATGAATGAGACACCTAGAGAACGTCCACATTTATAAATGAAAATTAGAGTATAAACGAGACACCTAGAGAACGTCCACAAAAATGAGACAACATGAATAACACTGCTTCCGGAGTTTAGATCGGGACACCCCTTAGGAAGGTTTAAATCTACATCTGACAAAAAGATAACCAATCTGATTAATGAAGCAGATGATTATCACGAGGAACTGAGAAGACAGTGTCGACGTGTAAATATACCCGTCCCTATGAGGAGGAGAATTAAAGAAAAACCATACTTCATGCACCATCTATACGCGAGGTTGTTGATGATTCGTGAAGAGAATAAAAAAATGTGTTCGAGGCTACGTCTACAAGAATAAGAGGAAATGCACTTGGATACTGCCAGAATGCAATCACATGAACACATTGGTGACGAAAACCGCACAATTGCACTGGCAATGGAGGAAGAATTCATGTGAGGAGTTAATTACATCTATTGCTCATCGCACGAAGATCTAAATTAATGCCCATATATTGAGGTATAGAGCATTTCATGAGTATTGATCAGAAAAATGAGACAATTTTTTCATCAATTTAGTGGTTAATTTTGTTTATTTTGTAACTAAAAAGAAACAAAGAATAAAAATATTCTTATAAGTTTTTCCGTTCTACTATTGGTTGTGTCCATTCCGTTATTTTATAATGTTAACCATTTTTATATGGGCCACTCCGTTATTTTATATGGCCTAGAGAAGACGAATATATACTACAAATCCAAAAAATAATAATACAAAAAAAAACTATATGCCTGCACACTAATGTAGACTTGGTAAAAGAAAATGGCAGGTCTTTTATCAATTATCAACGACAACTTGTGTGATTTTCTTAATGGGGTGTTGTTTTTTGTTTCTCTCATAATAAATTTGATGCAATAATACAAGAAAATATAGCCTTTAGTTTAACTGTTATGTACAACTACTATACCATATATCCATGAGTTTGATTTTGTTAGCTAGGTCTCTGTCTTCACACTAACACTTAAGTATATTACACATATTAGAACATTATGAAATATTCCTTGTCGTGAGGCACGGGTAAAACCTTAAGTCTATACTATAAGGAAGAAGGGTGTTTGTATAGCCAGATATATCTGACCGTCTAAATTATGATCCTACGAAACGGATCAATCGTTGTGTAAGATATATAGCTGTCCGTTGGACCATAGTAAATAAATCAAAGTATATATCTTTCCGTTGAACCCATAGATCTACGACCAAAATTTTATTATTTTTTAACGGTATAGATTATGTCGCGGTCCTGGACAAAGCTAGCCCTAGCATATTCACTGATCCTAAACACGGCTAACCTTAGGTTTATCATGACTAAGTTTCCTAATATAATTAGATTTCTTAATCTAACTAAATTTTTTAATTAAAAACGGTTAATATTAATACCAAATATAATTTGTAAAAAAAGTTTAAGGGGTACGGCTGGGGCCGTAGGCCCCAACTAATTTGACCCGACCAACAAAACACCATCTAATCCTAAACATGGCTAACTTTAGATTTGCATTGACTAAATTTCATAATATAATTAGATTTCTTAATTTAACTTCATTTTCTAATAAAAAACAGTTAATATTAAAATTAAATATTAATTTCTTAAAGAATTTTAATGGCCCCGATTAATTTGATCCGACCAACAAAACATCGGTTAATCTATAAGTTCAACTCCAGGACTGTAGGTCCGAGTAATACATAATATATATATATATATATATATATATATATATATATATATATATATATATAAAGAAAGTTATAAACATATATATATTTGATATATATCTTCTTCTGAAACCAACTAGGTATTGTTGTTGTTTGGTTTGTAGGAGATGATTATTACAAGCTTAAGGTGGTGGTGTGGTCAATCTAACTAGGCTATTTGAAAGAGATAGTTGATTAATAAAATTTAACAACATAAGAATTATATTGTTATTTGGGAGAGAATTAAGGTTCTTATGTGAGAAATCAGATATGATAGATTTTGATGGTGATGGATTTTAACTAAGAAGTAAAAGGAATGTTATTTCTAAGAATTAGAAACTTAAAAGTAAGTAGAAGTAAAAAAAACAGTAGAAAAGGTGGAGTTGATCATGATGATTATTTTGATGAAGTATTTTTATTTTTGAACGGATTATATATGATGATATTAAAAAAGATGATTATAACATCCTTAAACAATCAAGATAATCTTAGTAATCAATTATAGTACGTTAATAATGAATACGGTATGTTCTAGATAACAAGAATAGCTAAAATCAATCAAGTTTTTAGTTTCAAAAATTATGATTTTATGTGAAAATTATATTTCTATGACATAATGTAAAGACTTATCTAGGTAACTTAAAGTATAAATTAATTTTTTTTAATAGAAAAGATAAATTCATTAAAATTAACTTGCTTTTACATCAAGTTTTTCTCGAATGAGAATCTTTAACCACAAATGTGCATATGATTCCTAATATATCAAAGAAGTACTACCTTTAGCTTCTTTGACTACAATATGCGCTATACTATTCACTTGTCTAGGAATATGAGATACCAAACATTTATTAAAAATGTTAAGATATTTTAGACAAAATTTAATATCAAAATTATTAGTCCATTTTAGAGATCCTGATTTCCCCTTCAAAGCATTTACCACATTTAGACAGTCCCCTTATAAATGCATATTTTCAATCTGCTTATTTTGAGCCCACCGAATTGCATTAAATGCCGCTAATGCTTCTGCTTGTTCTGCATTCTCAGCTATTTCTGAGATTGAGCACGCTCCTTTGAAATCACATGTATCATTAATCATTATTAATCCTAAAACCGTACATTTACTCTCTTTATAATATGAAACATCAAAATTTATCGTATTGTAAGAAGATGGGGGAATCTTCCAAGAAATGAAACTTTTATTATATATAGATTGATTATGTCCAGTGGACATATTCCTTCTAATTTCCCTCCATTCATGAATCGCCAAGTTGGATTAGTTTCACTGTCTTATCCATATGCAATACCACATTATCAAATGTAATAGAACATCTTAAAGTCCATATATGCCAAAGGGTATAACCTGCCATCAATATAGGTTCATGTATATCTTCCACAGAACTATTAGCATCAGTAGTAAACCAACTTAGAATCCAGTCATTCAAACTTGTACCTATTATCATATTTCCATTGCTAACAGTAATAACAATCCATATTTGTTTAGAAACATTATAATCAAAGAATAAATGATCTACGGTTTTTATACCATTATTACAAAGTGAAGAATTCACATCAACATCAGGAATATGTCTAGCAATTCTATTTTTAACAAGTAAACATCTATGAACACACTTCCATAAAAAATGCAAGATTTTGGGATGCAAATCTACTTTTCAGAATTGTTTCCAAGGGAAATTTACAATATAAGCATTAGCATTAATATAATTATCATCAAAACTAACAACCTTATAAGCATTTTTAACCGAGAAGATACCATCTCTTTCAGGGACCCAAACCAAACTGTCCTCATCTCTCATAGGAATCCTGATTTTAAAAATTTCTCTAACAGTGTGTTAGTACCTAAATATTGATTCTAGGAAAAAAAAATATATTATAGAAGTACTTTATTTAGATTCAGAGATCAAAATCGTACATAGCCAGCCCAAACCACGATAGTAGCCGTTCCGCCCTGCTTCGGTCACGATGAAAGGAAATGAGTTGATTTTAGGGGAGGGAAGCAAAGAAAGTTGAAGGAAACAAGTGTTTTGAATTGTATGTAGAGTTTTAGAACTATTGAGAAAATAAAAGAGCTTGAGAAATTCGTAAGCTTGTTCTGTTTCTGAAATGGGCTGAGTAGCCTATTTATAATAGTAAGAAATACACATGTTTCCTTGTAAAGTTGTGGAGATAGTGAAGAGATAGAGATGTGGGAGTTATGGAGTTAATGGTTTAACTGCCTTGGAATCTTTGAAAAAACATTACTCCATTACTCCGTTAACTACTTCACACTTTCCACGACTTTGTAATTTACTTATCATGGGATGTCGTTACACCCATGTCATTATAACCTCCAGACTAAAACCCCATGTTTTATCGCCCCATTATGACTTGATTTTTCGTAGAGTTAGTGGAGTCATGGACTCAAAACTCGTGAATTTGTAAGATAATGTTATTGATGTCTTTGTGTCAACATAGTATGATTATGGTCAAGTATTGACATTAATAGCAAAGGAGCAAGGCTAACACAAGCATAGGTGCAAGAGTGAAGGCCTATAAAACGTGTAAGGGAAAATAGGGAGAAAGCTAGGATTAGTGCTAAGGTAGCGCTGCTAGTAGCGCTAACTAGTTAGCGCCTGTGCTACCAAGGATGCTAGCGCCATCGACAACGCTAACTAGTTTGCGGCGCTGCCGATGCTAGTCTATTCTCCCCTTGGTGTATTGACTTTATTGGATTTATTTTCTGACCTTTTGGCACATGTGTATATGCCATTTATTTGTGTTAAGACTGTGGCTAGGGTTCGCTAAGGATAGCGCTTGCCAGTGCCATGGTTATTGTCTGTGCACCACTAGCTTTGACATTTTTTAATGTCGTGGTCATATTTATGGCCTATTTATGGTTTCTCAGTCGTATGAGATTTAATGTTTGCATTTATGGTTAGCTTTATGCAGTGCATACAAAACATATTCAAAAGATTCAGCCGTGGAAGTTTGTAACTTGAGATTATGCTTGATGCGACTCTGCAATTAGATGGTATGCATCTAATTAACGTTTTTATTCAGATATGGCGTAGCCTCTATTCTGAATGTTTGTAATTTTGTATCATCATTAAATTCTTCTTTATACAAATAATTTGCATGGTTGCACATGAAATAACGAGGATTTAGTTGGGCAAAAATCTGAAATTTCCTTGGCGCATATATATGCAAAAGGGCTATAGAGCTAATTTATCCATGATCAGAGCGTGCATTCTTAATTCTCTTGCGGAATGTAAGATAGCAGTATGTATTTATAATTCTGATGTTGGGTCAGGAATTCATACATATTTATTTTATGCTTGTGCATCTAGGCGAAAAAAAATATTTATAATTTTTTCCTTTGTCAAAAATCCACCATTAACATTAAGTCCCCTGCTTAACGCGAAACAGTAATGTTTTGTGGTAAACACTAGATGGTGTATCATTACTGAGGCGTTGGTGATAGCAACGACCAAAACTCTTGCTGTGATGAAGGGGTGGCTGAGATGCACATGTTGAACTAGTCACTAGTTGAAGTTTGTTACCTTTCCCTTGATAATGGTCGGTCCTAGAGCTTTGGAGGCGTGACTGAGCTGCACGTGCTGAAATGGTCACCGAGTGAAGCTAGTCACCTTTTCCTTAATAATGGTCGGTCCTGGAGCCTTGGTCATCAGTCTTGCTAAGATCCATTCTCCTCGGGATATATTCTAGGAAATTCCACTTATTTGAATTTTAGGGTTTCCCATTATTGTTTATTTAAACAAGTAGTCGGCTCTAGCCATTTTCAATTCCATTCTTCTGGGTTTTCAACTTCATTCCTCTAATAACTCAGAACAATCTCAAATAATTGTAAACTGTCTGATAACAATGGCAGATCGAACCAAGGTAGCTCTTATGTCAAGCGTACTACATGGATTGCAAGTCCAGTAAGCTTCTCTTCACTCCTAAGCTTTCATATGTGTATGATGATTATAGTGAAAACCTGAATATGATTTGATTGTTGTTTTCCCTAGGTTTCTCGGGTTAAGAAGGTACCAAAGAGACATATGAGGACTAGGAATTTCAGGGCAGAGGTAAACAACTTTATTCATCTCTTTTTCTTGAAACCACCCATTTTTTTCTTCTTTTTTTGAACCTATTATCACTTGCTTGGTTACAGCAAGAGATGGAGATTAGGCATGTTGGAATTAAGGAAAATGAGGAAGTCGTACCAGCGGATAATAAAATAAATGTTGAAGCTGGCTTTAAGAGTTTCTCCAAAATCATGGTTTCCCTTGCGAATGTTGACTCCAGTCTTCCCATTCATGATTATCCCAATACCGGGCTCCCTTTTGGGTTAGAGATGGATTCAGCATCTCGGAAGTATAAAGTAGTGAGAGGATTTATTGTGCCAAAACATCATGTAGATCTCTATACAAAGATATGGAAGAAGTACGGGCATATTATTATAACATAGCTGGTGAAGAGTCATATTCCCATCCTTGTAACAGCCGTCGCAGGCCTCTCCCGATTATTTCTGAAATGGATGATGCGTTTCCATATACGGTTACAGACTTCAAAATCCAGGAATAGGACGAGATGTTGACTACTTTTGAGGGTCTCCGTTTCAACGTAAACTGGATCGTCAGCATTTAGAGAGTGTCAAAGAGGCTCATGCAGCATCTTTGGCAGAAGGGAAAGCCTTGAAGGATGAATCCTCTAAAATTGAAGAAATGTCTCGAGATCTTCAAACTCGTTCATAGAAATATGATGAGAGATTGGGAAAATTGCATCATCGCAGTTACCCTCTACTCACAAATATGTTTTAGGTTATAAGATAGATAGCAAAACAATCTTGTTATTTTTTTGGGGGGTTATGAATAGTTTGAATAAAAGATGTTTCCGATGAATGCAGTGGGTTTTGAATTTGAAATTTAAAATATATTTTTTGAGTTATATCGGACTTGAGAAGGAGGTGATAAGAGTGTTTTTAGGCATAATATGCCTTGATCCATTATTGTTAATGAATGTCCCTACAACTTTTCCATTCATATTAACCAGCTTGTAATACCCGGTTGGCATGGCCTTGGAGATCACATAAGGCCCTTCCCACTTTGGAGAAAATTTCGGAGTGGACATATCTTGTCGAATATGCTAAGATGTCCTAAGCACCAGATCCCCTACTTGAAATACTCGTTGTTGTACTGCCTTGTCGTAAGCCCTGAAGATCCTTTGTCGATAAATCTCCGCATACTTTTCTGCTTTGGCTCATCTGGGTTCGAGTATGTATAAATCCACTACTCAAGAACTGGGTATTTCAGACTCATCCCAATAAACTCCTGTTGCTGCGATTCTAGATGATGGGACTTTAATCTCTGCAGGTTGAATTACGTCGGCTTCATACACAATAGAATATCGTGAGGTTCCTGTAGAACCCTTTGGAGAAGTTATGTATGCCCACAAATCCATAGGAAACTGTTCATGATGTGTTCTTGGATGGTCGTAAACAATATGACTTAAAATTTCGATGAGGGTTTTGTTGGTGCTTTCATCTTGCCCGTTTGCTTGAGGGTAGTATGGTATGGAGAATACCTGCTTGATGCTATAGATTTTTGAGTAATTTTTGCACACATTTATTTGTAAATGGAGTACCTTTGTCTGTTACAATGTGATTTGGTACCCCAAATATGGATTTGATGTGTTCCTTGATGACGGATGATATTGTTGCTCCAGTCGTACTTCTGAGAGGCACAACTTCGTCCTATTTGGTGAAATATTCCATGGCAGTGAGTATGTATTTGTTTTGCTTTGAAGAGGATGGATTGATTTTACCAATGAGATCCACTCCCCAGCTGTAGAATGGCCAAGGGATGCTTACCGAGTGAAGAGGAATGCAAGGTGTGTGGATGAGATTTCTGTGGATTTGACATTGGTGATATTTCTAAACTAATACGGCTGCGTCGTCTTCCATGGTCGGCCAATAGTATTTCTCATGGACTTAGAGAAATAATTTTCTCTTGCCTTGATGTTCTTCTTCGTGCATTTCCTTTAGGATAATCTGGATGTCTTCTTCTTCCATACATCGTAACAAATCTCCACCAAATATTTTTCGGTAGAGTATTCCTTTTTGGAAGGCAAATCTTTTGGCATTTTGGATCAAGCGCGCCGCTTCCCTCCTAGGTAGAATATTTTCTTGAAGGTATTTGATATACGGCTCCCGCCAGTCTCCGGCATTGTTTATAGTTAGTATTTATGACTGTTGTGGTGGGATTTGACAATTAGGGCAAGATCTCTGTAACAACCGTGATTAAGCCTCCATGGTGAGCCAATAATACCCAAGACGTTGGATACGTCTATATAATGTTATTACAAGTGTCTGACCGTACATCTCACGGTGTACCTGACTAAGTCGCCCTTGTGCCTCATTATCTCCCATACATCTTGACAGGAATCCTTTTGATTTTCTATGGTACAATATCCCATGAGAATAAAATTTTCAAATCCTTAAGACTAACCTTCCCTTGGCTATGCAAGTTGCTAAGCTCTTGGATGATAGGCGTCCACCAGTTGTTGATTTTTTATTCATCATGCTTGTCCATCCAGGTTAGGGGCATGGTACGTCTCTGTACGGTGAGAGTTTCTTTCGAGTCTTCGAATTGGAGTTTCGAAGCTAGGGTTTCCAAGCAATCGGCGTGTCTGTTGTTGGTGCGCCCCGTATATATGATTGTTGCCTCAGCAAAGTGAGTTAAAAGCTTCTGTGCCTCGGACCTATACGGGGCTAGTGTTACTTCCTTAAGACAATATACTCCATTTATTTAATTCACTAGTAACTTCGAGTCTTCTATTATTTCAAGACATGCGGCTCCAGCTTGCTTGGCTAGCGATAGTCCCAGTAGAAAGGCTTCATAGTCGGCAGAGTTATTGGTGCATTGGTAGTCCAACTTGAATGAATGCGAGAATACTTCGTCTTCCCTTGGAAATGTTGCAAGTAGATCTGCGACCTATTGTCCCTTTATTGCTTTTGGTGATACACATGATATATCAAATTCTGAAATTTGTATCAACCATTTTGATGCTCGTTTTATAAGAGCAGGTTTTGATAGTAAAATTTTTATAGGGTCATCCTTGGCTATCAACACTACTCTATTTGCTAGTAGAGAAGCACTTTCAACCTTGGGGTATCTCACCTCTGCATATGTTAATGTACGAGTGAGATAGTGGATGGGATATTCAGTCCCCATGTCATCTTCTTGAGCCAATAGTTCTCCCATGGCCACTTCACTGAAGGATGTGTAGAAAAATAATGGTTTTCCCAAAGTTGGAGATTTCATATATGGGTGGTGATAACAATAATTGTTGAATTTGATGAAATGCATTTTGTTGTGTGGATGACAAGACGAAGCTTTCCTCTTTCTTCAACAGGGGTGTAAGCGAAGTAATAAATTGAGCTAATCTAGGGATAAAACTTCGAATATATGATACCTTTCCCATGAAGCTTTTAAGTTCCTTTACAGTGCGTGGTGGTCATATGGTATTGATAGCCTGTGTCGGGTCCACCTTCCCTTCCTCTGTTACCAGAAATCCCAGGAACTTCCCAAAGGATACACCAAAGGCACACTTCAGAAGGTTCATCTTTAAATGGTATTCTCGGCATCTTTCGAAGAATTGGCGTAAGACATCTGCATGGGATGATCTGGTTTTGGATTTTACTACCACGTCGTCGATATAATCTTCTACTTGCTTGTGCATCATGTAGTGAAAGATTGTTGTCATGGCTCTCTGGTAGGTAGCGGCAATATTCTTCAATCCGAAGGGCATTAATGTATAATAGAAGTTTCCGATGGGAGTTCGGAACGCGGTCTTCTCAGCATCATACTCGTACATCTTTATTTGATTGTAACCTCTATATCCATCCATGAATGAAAACATGCCATGTCCACTGGTATCATCCATGAGCATGTCGATGTTTAGAAGAGGAAAGTCATCCTTGGGACAGGATTTGTTCAGGTTCCTGAAGTCCACACAACATCTTATTTGTCTATTTTTTTTCTTGACGGGGACAACGTTACAACCATGTGGGGTGTTAGATATGTTTGATAAAGCCTGCTGCTAGCAACTTCTGAATTTTGATCTTGATTTTCTCTCAACTTCGTGTCTGAAATTTCTGAGATGTTATTTGAACGGTTTGGCATTAAAAGCAACGCGTAGATGATGGGTGACTAATTTATAATCAACCCCTGATATTTCTTCGTAAGTTGAAGCAAAAACGTCTTGATATTCCTTGAGCATATTGACAAGCCTCATTTTTTCTTCTGGTGACAAGTCTGAGCTGATCAAAACTGGTCGTAGATTTTCTTCCGTTCCTAGATTGATGGTTTCAAGCACATCGGCCGTAGTATCTGTATCGTCTTGTAATTGTCGCGGTGCGTCCTGGGCCTCTTCATGATATTGCTCCTCACTATGGCTGAATATCTGTGGGTGGGGAGATTCTTTACATGTCTCCCATGTTAGTTTCTAACAACGATTACGAAGGTAGACTATTCTTCCCTTGTTGTCGCAGTTGGTTAGAAAACTATGGCCTCTTTTAGCAGGTTGAGGATTTATGATGCTGGACGTCCCGTAATGATACTAAGAGGATATGGAAGTTACTTCTTGTGGCCCGGCTCTTGCAGTGATTGTTGATGGTTCGTCTGCTATCGATGCCCAGTCAGATAACGAGACGTTGTAGATCTTGTTGGATGGTTTGACAGCATCATCTTCTGGTATGAAGAACTCAACATCATATATTGGAGTGAAAGATGATGGCGTCGCTAATATACGTATGATTTTCCCGTCCAGAACTACTTTCATGATTGATGGTAGGTGGAAGAAACATCTTTGTTTTCATGTAGCCATAGGCGCCCCAGTATCATATGGTATTCAGGCTCTTTCTTAATGACGTAGAATTTAACCTTGGATACAATAGGACAAACTTGTAAATTTAAATACACATGGCCATAGGAATTATTGCGATTACCTTCGAAATCCTTCATTACTATGGGATGTTGTATAATTTGGCTCTGTGGAACCTGTGCAACCTTGAACGTCCTGAGTGTAATGATATTGGCAAATGCTCCTTTGTCAATAAGGGACCTCTTAAATTCGGCCTCCTTGACGTGAGCAGTGACGTACATGGCTCGGTTGTGACCTTCTTCGGCCATAATGTCCTCCTCGGTGAAGGTGACACTATTTATAGTTGGGTTATTCGACATGGGTATTTCTATTTCCATCGGTGACGGCATCAGGTGCGTGTCCATGAATATGCAGTTGAGAGCAGTAAAGGTGTCGAAACGTTGATCCTTGGAAAAGTGAAGAAGCTCGCACATGTTTTTAATAAGAAAATATGGCTTCTTGGTTTACTGGTTTTTCTGTAGTGGTAAAGCTCCCAAATTATAAGGCGGAGAATCACTTGTTGAGAAATCAATCCCTGGTCCTATGGATCCTGGGCCTCGCTAGAGAGCGCTATGACATCCTACTTATTCTATTAGTTTGACAAGAGAAGAGAATACAGAACCTACCGCATTTTCCAGTCTTGCCAAAATTCTTGCTTGAGATTCTTGTCTTCGCATCGATTCAGCTAGAGTGATTGAGGCTTCGACTACTTCGGTAGCACCATTGGTGCGATGCGGGTAGGTGGTGCCATTAACTGCTGGAGAGGAATTTTGAGAATCACCATTGATGTTGACAGGGGAAATGTTCGAATTAGGGGTAATTGAATCTGACCTAAGAACAACCATCTTTGAATAATTGAAGAATTGATTTTCAAATGGTTGAAGAAGATTCGTGACCAAGAGATTGATATGCCACTATGGTCGCCAACTGTTAGTACCTAAAAAATGATTTTAGGCAAAACAATGTACTATAAAGTACTTTATTTAGGTTCAAATATCAAAATCGTACAGAGCCAGCCTAAACCACGATAGAAGCCGTTCTTCCTGCTTCTATCACGATAAGGGGAAATGGGTTGATCTTAGGGGAGGGAAGCAAAGAAAGTTGAAGGAAATGAGTGTGTTGAATTGTGTATAGAGTTGTAAAACTATTGAAAAAGTAACAGAGCTTGAGAGATTCGTAAGCTTGTTCTGTTTCTGAAATGGGCTGAGTAGCCTATTTATAATAATAAGAGTACACATATTTCCTTGTGAATTTGTGGAGATAGTAAAGAGATGGAGATGTGGGAGTTATGGGGTTAATGGTTTAACCTCCTTGGATCTTCAGGAAACCATTACTCCATTACTCTATTAACTACTTCACACTTTCCACAACTTTGTAACTTACTTATCAAGGGATGTCGTTATACCCATGTCGCTATAACCGCCAGATCAAAACCCCATGTTTTTATTCCCCCATTATGAGTTGATTTCTTGTAGAGTTAGTGGAGTCATGGACTCAAAACTCGTGAATTTGTAAGAGAATGCTATTGATGTCTTTGTGTCAACATAGTATGATTATGTCCAAGTATTAGCGTTAATAACAAAGGAGCAAGGCTAACACAAGCATAGGTGCAAGAGTGAAGGCCTACAAAATGCGTAAGGGAAAAGAGGGAGAAAGCTAGGATTGGTGCTAAGGTAGCGCTTCCGGTAGTGTTAACTAGTTAGCGCATGTGCTAGCAAGACTGCTAGCGTCATCGACAGCTTTAACTAGTTAGTACATGCTGGCAGAGCTAACTAGTTTGTGCCGCTGTCGATGCTAGCCTATTCTCCCCTTGGCGTATTGACTTTGTTGGATTTATTTTCTGACATTTTGGCACATGTGTATGCCATTTATTTATGCTAAGACTTAGGTTAGGGTTCGCTAAGGCTAGCACTTGCCAGTGTCATGGTTATTGCATGTGCACCACTAGCTTTGACATTGGTTAATGTCGTGGACATATTTATGGCCTATTTATTCTTTCTCAGTCGCATGAGATTTAATGTTAGCATTTATGCTTAGCTTTATGCAGTGCATACGAAACATATTCAAGAGATTCAACCATGGAAGTTTGTAACTTGAGATTATGCTTGATGCGACTCTGCAATTAGATGGTATGCATCTAATTAGCGGTTTTATTCAGAAATGGCGTAGCCTCTATTCTGAATGTTTGTAATATTGTATAATAAGTAAATTTTTCTTTCTAAAAATAATTTGCATGGTTGCACATGATATAACGAGGATTTAGTTGAGTAAAGCTCTGAAATTTCTATGGCACATATAAATGCAAAAGGGCTACTCAGCTAAGTTATCCATGAGTTGAGTGCGCATTCTCTTACGAAATATAAGATAGTAGTATGTATTTATATTTCTGATGCCGGGTCAGGAATTCATACATATTTATTTTATACTTCTGCAGCTAGGCGAAAAACAATATTCACAATTTTTCTCTTTGTCAAAATTCCACCTTTAACACAATGCTATCATCAAACAATTCATTCAAGATATCCAACACTAGTACAAATTTGACCTTATGTGACAGTTAAAAACTATCACCAAAATACTTATGTACAGTTTTAAAAAATTATTGCACTGTCATTAAATGCTCTGTTACGAAAGGGTTTATAAGAAACTATCACGGAATCATAACTATTAGTATCATTTTTTTCATAAACCTGTCATTGTTGACAATATATAATAACATTTTCTAAATAAAACTGTCATGGATAACTTAATTTGTTTTACTAAGGTGACAGTTTCTCCATAAAAACTATCATGGATAACTTAATTTCTTTTACTAAGGTGACAGTTTCTCCATAAAAACTGTCATGGTTAACTTAATTTCTTTTACTAAGGTGACAGTTTCTCCATAAAAACTGTCATGGATAACTTAATTTCTTTTACTAAGGTGACAGTTTCTACATAAAAACTATCATTAAAAACTTAACTTCTTAGACTAAAACTGTCATAGAAGAGTCAACTTTGTAGAAGGCTAATTTGTAGCAAACTAGTTACTGACACTGCTCAATAAAATTATAGAAAGAAAATTTAGCTTTTAATAAAATTGTCATTAGATTACTCAATAAACTGTTTAAATTTAGCTAGTACGGAACTAGTAAGTTCAAATAAAATAAGTTAACTAGAAGTGAATGTACTACATAATTCAAAAGACTTGATATGAAAGTAGTCTTATATAGTACTAACTAAAATAAATTAACAATGAAGTGTTGATTGAAACCGCATCCATTTTCCGAAGTGCTGATCGAAATATACTCATGCCAATTCATGTCCCTAAGTAACAGAACAAGTTTAGCGTAGGATGGTTGAGAACATCAAGGCTTACATCCTTGTCAAATGCAATAACCATTACCTGCATCACAAACCATAAAATACTTAGAATCCTCCATATTGAACTTGAATCATTGCCAAAAGTAAGAACAAGATTAACTATTGCTATGAGAACCAAATTCAGTTTCCCTCTTTGGCACACACGAAGAGACTTACAACGATGCATCTAATCAAGAAACAAGTGCAACATATCCCTGTTACAAACCCAACCTGCCAAGAAGATGAGTTAAAAATGCGAATGTGTGTTATCCTGGCAAAGAACGAGTTATACAGTGTGGAATCTGGCATTTTTATAAACATAAAACATAAAATAATTCCACAATATGAACCATGCACATTTGCATAAATGTCCATTTGGAAGACATGAATCCTGATAGTTCAAGGGTTCTTGTACTCGGTACAGAGTGTAAATGTATTTAAAATAAACTATATCCCCTCGCAATCACCTACAAAAATGACACAAATAATCTTTCTTTTTTTAGGTTCAATCAAGCATAACAGGTACAAGGACAATAAAGACTTCTGAGTAAGTACCTCATTCAATTTGTTTTGAAGACCTTTAGATTCGATTGGGAAGCGCATCGGCAAGTAAAATAGCCTAAAACAAGAATACAGATTGGCAAATGTTACCCCGACAAAGCAATCTAAAAATTCATGAAGTAGATATTTGTCATTAAGATTAGTGGATACCTGCCACCATATACCAAGAATCCCAGAGCAGCAAAGAAAGAAATAGTTGCACATAGTACACTGTTGTCAGCACTAGAGCACACCTAAAACACTTCAGTTTTTCTAAAAATGATTATTATACTGCTCACTCAAAACTCCTACACAAGCATTTAACTAAATAGGCACCATGTTCTCGGGGAAAAAGTGCTGAAGATACGTAAAACTTTCAGCAAGAAGTCTCAATCAGAATCTTAAAAAACAATCACCTGATAAAAATAGCTTAGCAATTTCCACGGAGACGGGACTTTGAGATAGTTTTACAGCAAACCAAATGCATATCTATCACCACAAAACAAAATAAAAGTTAGAACAGTACTCCCTGCTTAGACAAGAAACACGAGACAAACTTTTAGTTACCAACCAGCTTTCCATTGTGAATACAAATTTACAAAATACAAAAAGAAAAAAAGAGAGAAGAGTTTTTCACATCACCTGTATAAAGTATACAATTTCATTGATCGTCAAGTAAGCAGGCCTCAATTTATTTATAGGAAGGCTCCTTGCCTGAGTAGAAATGTGGAAAGAACTAAAATATGGAACTAAATCCTCCATCAGAAGGAATAGTTAAATGTACTTATAATGAACTAAATATCTGATCATATATCTCTGCCAAAAATAAAACAAGCAGTGTATACGTCGAAAAAAAAAAACCTAGGCAGATCCAATAGTGCCATTTCCAGAACCTGCATGATAATGGTTGTTTCAGACATATACACTAAAAAGATAAGAGAAATGATAGCTACACTTTACTAATGTTTGGCAGCTAAAGTGAGGATTGGCTGAGGATTCATATCAGGACTGCTACTGGGTCTGCTTTCAGGGATATCGTCTTTGCAGATATATTCTTGCTCGGAACTCGTGAAGTAAGGTTCTGGGCCTGACCTTGAGGTCACTTCATCGTTACTGGTTGTACTCTTCTGAAGATCTAGAATTGCCTCATATGTTTCAACATAGTATGCTACAGATCCATAATTATATTTTTAGCTTTCAGTTGAGTGATCAGATGACCTGGCCGAGTGAAGATATGAAGGAAATGAGGAACCATATGGTGGACGAGAATTAGAACTTGTAGGGAAGGAGAGTCTTTCTTTTGGACTTATCAAGTCCGACAAACTGGAGTTGTTCTGTTCCTTCAACTTAATTAATGGTTCTGTTCCTTTAACTTAATTATTGTCTGACACGTTTCTGCAAATGTCATATCAAGAATGACATACTTCATAATGCACAAACCATTTTTCACATCCCAATTCTACTGCTAGGGTTTCAAGTGGCAACTAACAACTAAATAGTACTCTCACTCACAAGGTTGAAGCTCGATATGGTTTTTTCCACAACATATACCCCATTGAGTTTCTAAACTCTCACTAACAGTACTAGTGTTTAGTTCGTAGACTGAGATCTATGTCGGCAAGGGCACGAAGTTATTCTTGCTGCCAAAAAGGTGTGCACCTAAGCTGGGACTGTACCTAACTAGCCAAAGACTACAGCTGCTCAGAATTCACTACAACAAATGTAATTATGTACTTCTCGTATAACTAACAAACATATAACCCCATAACAGAACGGCTAAGTAACCTATGAGAACACCCAAATCAAAATCCCAAAAGGCGTTCTTGACCTTAATTATTAATCTCTTCTCCTCGACATAAAGTTATGCATCCATAAATCAAGTTTTGCACTACTATTAGCCATTTTGCATATGCATTTTCTTCCAACAATGATACGCCCAAATGAAAAATCCAAACTTACCTACAATTCCACGGGGGACAAGTAAATAACCCACGTTAGTATCAACATCAGGTTTTTGCTTAGTATTCGACTTAGCAGAAGCTGGTGTATTACTCCCAGGCTTCAAAGCCCCCTTAGGTCCATATTTCTCCTAAAAAAACACAAAACCCAAAATCCAAATTCCAATCAGATCATCACAAACACCATCAAACTAGTTAAAATCAACCGATTTGGTGTTAAAAACAAACCATTTCAGAAATGCATTGAGTATGAGCTTGAACAGTATCTTTATTAAGTGTTACTCCACAATCAATACACGATAAATGCATAAAAACAATGAATTAACAAACAAAACTTCAATTAGTAATCAAAGAACAAATTGGGGGGTGTTCATAAACATAATTCGGGTTTAGGAAACAAAGAAGAAAAAAGCACAGACCTTGTACGCAGAAATGTCAAGTGAAGTAAGGTGTGTTGAGGACTGTAGTGATCTGTGAGGCCATATTCCAAAATGTTTGGTTCGACATGTGTAAAGTGACCTGGCAATGATCTCGTCGAAACAATTTCTTGCAATATATCGACAAAATCTTCCATGACTTTTCTGGATTTGTTGAGTGATGAAAGGGAAAAATACTCCACCTGCAAAAGAAGCAATTAGCTAAGTTTTTATTATAAAAGCACCCTTTCGATGGCAAAAGTAATCTTTTCTCCAACGAAGCTAATTGTGTTCATTTTTAACTGTCGATAATAACTAGCTAAAAATTAGAATCCATTGCGGGGAAAAACTAGTATTTCAACTGATTTTTCAATCGAATTCTCACGGCTGACAGTCAACGGCCGTATTATTCATACTGAAAGCCTACATTATAACATGATCTCAAATGAAGTATGAATGAGAGTATAAGTTACCTCCATAGCAATTCCCCTCAGATTTTCCTCATGAGCAGTAAGTGCAGCTTTTCCAACTCTTAATTAGAAATCCCCGAGCTGATATTGAAACCCCAGTAAGAAGAAGTATGGTGCAACAAACGATTAACAAAACTGAAAAACTTTCAGATTTGGCTTTTGAATGCAAAACATGAAAAAAGTCAAAACCAAACCTACAAACTGAAGATGAACTAAATAAGAATATTTAGAATGTTAGCCATGAAAACTAAATAAGAAGAACACACTTAACAGAAGTATGTACCTGAGATATCACGCGATGAATACATTTGACCGCACTAATTTCATGGAACACCGACTAGAGAAAGTGTGAAGTGTGATATATTGGCCATAAATCAATCCCAAGTAGAATAGTTAGCTGTAAAGACTTTACCTGTAAAAGTTCCTTTTCTTGAGAGGCCTTCCACTGGCGAAATTGCTATGCCTCTTGTTTAATCCTGTGTTGAAGTTGGACCTGTAAATTTATAAACCATTAACAATACATAAATTTATAAACCATTAACAATACATAAATTTATAAAATCCAGCATAGCAATCGGGATAACTGAAGCGATAGTGTTTTTCATGTTAAATAGACAAAGTGAGACAAAACAAGAAACCTTTTCCCCAGAAAAAACCAAAATGCAGAAGGGAAAACATATTCATCATTACATCAACATCCAACCTGCAATCTACAGAACCGACCAAAAATTCAAGTGCAAAACTAGAACCTAATAAGTTAACATCTCTATCTCTCTTATTCCCGTTTGCAAGCTTCCTGGGTGATATAGAAAGTTGGTTAAAAGACAAAGAATTTTTTCACTAACAGATTTCAGAAATATTTAATTTCACTTAGGACCATGAGAAGAACACATTGACGACAAAAGATGACTACCATGTTGCAACTGTTTAGGATGGCATAATGTTATGTCCACTCTTCCAGTCAGAACGACGTGCTTCCACTGTCATCTACAATAGATCAAATAGGTTAGGAAAAAAGAAAACAATTCGTATAATTTTTTTTACAAGTACAGCTATGTTTAAATGCATGTGTCTCTTACAGTCTGGGATGCAACAGTGTGTTTTCCATAACCTAGTAATATCATCAGTTCTTGAATTTCTATTCAGGACCACATGTGCATACAAACAAAAGAGAAATACTACCTTTCCAGTTCTGTTAGGAACGTTACATCACCATGAACCGTCTGTAAACTGAGTCAGATTACAACTTAATTGTATTCCAGATGCTTAACCTTTTGAAAAATCTAAACCATAAGAAACCAGACCTTGGTATAGAAGGCTAAATACTAAATGAATCCAATCATGCCCTGCAAGATTCGAGAATACCCCATAATTAAATGTCACTACAACTTCATTTCAAAATTATAACCTTATAAAAAATGGAGATATAACTCACAGAAATCCCCTATCGTTCTTCAGTATTTACTGATGAAAGCCTTGACAGTAACATGTAAGTCTCAAGTGATGGTTAATATTTTGATTCATCCTGAAAATGTAACACACAAAAAAGCATATAAAAGAAAACTGGAGTCACTTGTAAAGATTCGTCAAATCCATCTTTATACCAACCTGATAAGAAACTCAAGCGTCAGTGATTAACATTCGACGATGGGTATTTAGTGTTTACTAGGAAATCAAAAATCACCAGCCGATTTTTGACGCAGAGACGCGATTTTACACAATCAGTTAACACTATCTCGACTAGAAGAGGGTAAATCACACCAAAGTAGTTCCTCGTTTTGTCATAGCTCCACGAATAAAAGTCTATCCAATCATAAAGTAACAACATTTGGCACTGTAATCAAATTAGCCTAGTGTAACCACAACGAAGGAGAAGCAAAAGACATAATGCTGTAGAGGAGCTTACCTCCAAACTAAGTTACACATTGCCTAATTTCCCAGTCACGACACGTCTTTCCTACAGAAAAAAATCAGATTAAAAAGAATAAGATGGCTTCTCTAAACATAATTAGACCTAACTCGATATAAATGAAACAGCTTTCGAGCGTTTCAGAAACTATACAAAATGTTCAAATGATGGTACTGAAAGAAACTATGCATATATATCCACAAATTGACCAATCCCTTAGTAGATAAAGTTTTATAATACTTGGCTCCAGTAGAACAACAACACAATCTCTTAAAGACCAGACTCCATAAAGCAGACCTATGTAGTCTCTGCAAAATCTGTTGGGAAAAAATAACAGAAAAAGAATCAAACCCTGGTAACATCCATGAATAAATGTAATGTTAGTCTATCATATTCTGTTGAATTAGGTGAAGTTAAATTAACCGGAGAAAATGCACAAACATAAATAGCTAAAATTGATTTTTTTGCCTGAACTTGAGTGTGTTCTTGAGGAAACCAGTGATAAGATCCTTGTTGGTATGCATCTTTATCCTATTCCAGATGTTGTATGAGACCATGATAGTTGAAACAACCTTGTAGACTGAATTACGGTAAGCGGGCATGTGAATATCGAACAATCCTTTTCTACTAATCACGGTGTTATTTCCGTTGATTCCCTTAGTGGTGCCACCATCACCAACAAAGTGCTTAGCACAAGCTGCCACATTGTTCCTGCAATACATAAGAAAATGTTTTTGTGAGAAATGATTGAGGCCACTGAAGAAAAAGTACATATATTTAGAGAAAGTTGT
Organism: Papaver californicum; assembly: GCA_023531435.1. Lineage (NCBI taxonomy): Eukaryota > Viridiplantae > Streptophyta > Magnoliopsida > Ranunculales > Papaveraceae > Papaver > Papaver californicum. The sequence continues at coordinate 4,172,370 of JAJJMC010027712.1, read as the reverse complement.
TGTGCTCTTACTTCCCCGCAACGTAAGGAACGCCTTTTGCATATTTCTTAGGGATCTCTCCTTGTAAACCAGATATGATGTCTTTCATTAGCTGCACAATTTTGGGATCTTCACTATAGCTCTCGTAACACCGACACCATCTTGGGTCTCTACAAACCTGCACGGCTCAAAATGGAAGTTCAGTGGACAGGTGAAACCTCTGAACTCATAGCATAGCTGAAAATTGATACAACTGTTGCGAGTGAGCACCCTTTTGGAACCCATTTACCATATTTACCCAATCTTTAGCAGTGGCTTGAAGAGCTGGCACACTTCCTCCTCCATTCAATACACTCCCTAATGAACATAATAGTACATTACTATCAGAACCTGCGTTCTTATAACACTATGAATGAAAGATTATGGTTTAAGAGCTTTACCAATAAACCAATTCTTGATTGCAGATGCAACACCTCGTTCGATCTGCGTCATTTGTCCGATCTTCTCCTCCAATGTCATTCTCTTCCTCAAGTCTCTGACTCGAGCACCTGTTGGTTGTTTAGGATCTCTGTACCTTATGTATTTGTCTGTCGCTGTAATGAAAGTGAAGCAAATGATCAACAGCAGAAGACCCATTACCAGGATCGTATTCTTCGCCATCATTGCGAGAGATAATTCTGCCAGTCCTGAGTTGATTAGTAACAAACACAAAAACTTGGATCTAGAAATGCTAAGGTTATGAAAGTTAGAAAGGAACAACTTACAGTGAGTAAATGAAGTAGTAGTATGATGAAACAAAATCTGCCAAACTGCAATTCTTAGATCTTTCCTTCATACCACTGCTTCTATAATCGCCATTCACAATCACTAATTCTGTAATGAATAATCAGATTTTAACTAATTTATGAAAAAATTATAAGAACCCCATGAAATTAAACTCAAAACTTACTTGAATCACAACAACTTTAGATTGTTATCATCAGGAGAAGGATCTGCATATGATGAAACAACACCATTTTCAGTGATTTGTGGTGATAAAGAAGGTGAAGAAGTAACAAAATTAAACTATTATAGAAGATGAATAGAGTACCACAATTGTACACGAATTAAAGCAAAAGAAAAACCCTAGATTTTTCTTAAGAGAAAGATTAGGTTTTTGATTTAATGGAAACGGAGAGATGGGTAATAGTATAGAAAAATTATGGTTTTCCAAACAAAAAGATAGGCGAAGGTGTATATAGAGCCACTTCCAGAAGTTAGAAAACGAACTAACTATCACTTTACAAACCACTGCTACAGCAGCAGTTTTTGATTAAAACTGTTACTAAAATGAAAATGAATTTAACTGACAGAAACTGTCATATATAGCTATATACTTCTATAACAGTTCTTATAAAAATTGTTGCCATTGCTTAAGAATTGTAGCAGTTTATAACTATTATTGTACATCAATATACACTAACAGTTTTCTACAAAAACTGTCATGGTATATTATTAAGTACCAGTTAGTAAACTGTCACAGTTTTATACCATTATTAGTGTTAGTTTTTATAAGAAACTGTCGCGTATATCTCGTAGCTTATTCTTTTATGACGTGTATTTCTTGAACTGTCATGATTAAGAATTTCGAACTGTCACGGAAGCCCAAATTTGTACTAGTGCAAGTTCCAAGTATTACTAGAAGTATTTATAAGTTGATCTACAATGTTCATAACATTAGAACTAAATCTAGAAGGAAGAGTTTGCATGATAGTTGGCACCCATCTATCCTTCCAAATAGAGATATTTTTTCCATTTGCCACTTCCCAACAATAATGTTTCCTTACTATCTCAAGACCCATACATATACCCCTCCAAACCCAAGACCCATGCTTACTTTCACGATGAAGAGGGTTATGATCAAGAAGATACTTATGCTTAAGGATTCTAGCCCATAAGGAATCAGGTTCCTTAAGCATTTTCCAAGCTAATTTGGCAACAAGAGCTTTATTCAAAATAACAGAATTTTTAATATATAACCCACCATGAATTTTAGGTTTAGTAACAGTATCCCACCCAGTGAGATAAATAGCTTTTCTATCATGTTTCTTGTTCCACCAGAAATTTCTCTGGATTCCATCTAATATATCTGTCAGTTTCTTAAGCATAAGGAACACAGCAAGGTGATGAGATGCTAGGGAACCTAAAAAAAAATGAGTCATAATAGTTCGAGAGGGTTGGTTTAAGTTCTTTTCCCTCCAAGTAGCAAGTTTATCATGGAATCTGTCTTGCAAGTGACCAAAAGTTTCCATTTTGTTTTGTTGGATTAAAATGGGTACCCCTAAATACTTATCTTTAAGAGCAAGAGTCCTGATATTAAGAATCTCGACAATTTTGTTCCTAATGTGACTGTCTATTTTGGGATTAAAGGCCATACCTGACTTTTTAAGATTGATAGATTGATCGAAGAACTTACTAAAGCACTTGATAATACTTTCCAGCTGCTTAGCACCTTTAACATTAGCCTTAGCAAATATAAGACAATCATCTGCAAAAATACAGATGACTTATAGATGGACTAGTTTTGGATACCTTAATACCCTGCAAAAGATTGTCATTCTAGCTTTTATTATTAATCTAGAGAAGCAAACTATACAAATAATAAAAATATAAGAAGACAAGGGGTCTCCCTACCTAAGGACCCTTGTGGGATAAAAAATCTCACCCGGAGAACCATTAAGAAGAATAGAAGTAGAAACAGTCGAAATGCATACCAAAGTCATATTACACCAATCCTCATGAAATCCTAATTTCCTAAATATAACAATTAAAAAATTTAATTAATTCTATCAAACGCCTTTGCAATATCAAGTTTAATATCCATTAGCCATTTTTTAGCCTTACACCTTCTCTTAGTATCAAACATTTCATGCTCAATAACTATATTATCAGTAATTTGTCTTGAAAACCAAACGAAGCTTGGTAAGGTATAATAAACTTATCCATTACTTGTTTAAGTCTACTTGCAAGAAGTTGATAATCTTATAAGAAAAATTACTAAGAGAGATAAGTCTAAAATTAGATGCATGTTTAGGAGAATTATTTTTAGGAATAAAGGACAAAAAATTATGGTTAAGTTGTTTTAACATTGTTGATGGTGGATTTTTGACAAAGGAAAAATTGTAATAATGCTTTTCGCCTAGCTGGAGAAGCACAAAATAAATATGCATAATTCCTAACATAACATCAAAATTATGAATACTATTCTTATCCTACATTCTGCAAGAAAATCGATAAGGGATATTCAACTCCTGGCTAAATTAGCTCTGTAGCTCTTTTTGCATATATCTGTACCATAGAAATTTTAGAGTTATATTCAGAATAGAGGCTAGCCATATCTGAACAAAAACGTTAATTAGATGCATACCATTTAATTGCAGAGTCGCATCAAGCACAATTTCAAGTTGCAAAATTCCATGGCTGAATCTCTTTAAAATGTTCTGTATGCACTGCATAAAAGTTAAGCATAAAATGCTAACAATAAATCTCATACGATTGAGAAACTCTAAACAGACCATAAATATGGCCACGACATTAATAAATGTCAAAGCTAGCGGTACATAAACAATAACTATAACACTAGCAGGTGCTAGCCTTGGAAAAACCTAGTCACACTCCCAACACCAATGAGTAGCACACACGTGTGCCAAAAGGATAAAAAAAAGCTAAAAAAAGCTAAAAAGCCAAAAAAAAAAGCCAACAAACAACGCGTCAAACAGGTCCTAGCGGTGCTAGCACTAGCTCCAACGTTGAAGCCAACAACGCTAGCGTTAGCGCTAGCTCCAGCGCTGGAGCTGTCAGCGCTAGGTAGCTCCAGTACCGTTAGCGCTAGCTCCAGTACTGGAGTTTTCAGAGATAGCGCCGCGCAACGCAAGCTAGATCCAGCGCTGGAGCCGTCAGTGCTAGCGCCACGGCTAGCGCTGGAGCTATCCCTTTCCCTACATTTCCTTGATTTTGCCAGGGCTATCCTTTCACGCTTGCTTGTGCCAGCATTATCCTTTGCTCACGTGTTTTGAGTCCATGAATCCAATAACTTCTACGCGAAACCAAAGCAATTACATGGGGGGATTATTCATGGGATTTGGTCTGGCGGTTTCAGCAACTAAAAGTTACAAAGTAGTGGTTGAGGAGATGATTGAATCATGGTTTTCCAGAAACTTCCAAGGATAACGGGCGGTTACACCATTATCCCCACGACTTCCACTTATCCATGTTTTCACCATCTCCACAACTTTACAAGGAATCGTGTGAACTCTCATCTATTATAAATAAGCTCAGTAGCCCATTTCAGAAAGACAACAAGCTTGTAATTCTCATAAGCTTTGTGATTTTTCTCAATAGTTCTACAACTCTTCTCACAGTTCATCACACTTATTTTCTTCAACTTTCTTTGCTTCCCTCCCCTAAGATCAAACCATTTTCTCTCCTCGTGACCGAAGCAAGACAGAACGGCTACTATCATGGTTTAGGCTTGTCTTGTTCGATTTTGATTTCTGAATATAAAGAAAGTACTTCAACAGTACATTGTTTTTCCTAGAATCAATTTTTAGGTACTAAAAATTGGCGATCACGGTGGGACATCAATCTCTCGGTCACGAATTCGATTCTTCAACCATCTGAAAATCAAATTCTTCTACTGTTTGAAAATAGGGTAGATGTTAGATTTAGTTCAATCATCAAACTCAATTCAAGTTCAAAAACCAATCTCAATTTTGATGTTCTATTTCTTAAAAGTATTTCACCAAAAATATAAACACTACTCTTTCAAGCAGTGCTGCTGGAAACGCCATGAACACCCTTCATCATAGCAGCGTTCTGTACAACAACACCACTCAGAGTGCCTTCTTTAACAATCGCATCAGAGGGAGCTTGCTCATGATTTTGAGCTGGAAAGACATATCACCAGCGTCACAACTCATGGTAATCTCCAATACTTCACCTACAAGTTCATCTATCAGCTTTTGTTCATCCCCCCTCCCCCCTAAAAAATAGAAACATTACAGAGATTATGTCTCGATCACAAGGAATTGAAGTACGAACCATGAAATTCATAAAATATGTTCATTAGAAACCCAAACATTCATTACAAAGTTTTGAGTCATGGCATAGGTTTAGGAAGTTTACAGGTAGTTTTGTAAAAACGCTGTCAGAAACGTTTTTACGCTTCCCTCTGGAAGAACTGAAAATGATGCTAATTGGTGAGGAATATGGGGATGAGTTTAATACCTAATGATTCGTATGGATGTCTATTACAACATACTAAAAGGGAACGTCAATCGGATAAATGATCTATAAATGGATGCCGAAACGCTCGACTATATGAAAGTTGAAAACCTACAGATTTTTGCCTGAAAAGTTCTGGACTCTCGGTGTCAGGTCCTTTTTCACCTAGCAAACGGACTACAAATCCAGAAATACTTATTAAAAAGTTATCCCTTCCTCTTAACTAAACAATGAGAAGTCAATCACCTCATTCCGACTCCGGACGAAGGTTTTGCGGCCATTACGACAAGAAGACCTGAATCTGAATTTTTCCTAACGACGAAACTCGCCAAAATTCTTCATAAAATCACATATTGTTCTACACATCGTGAAAAGAAAGATGGAACCAACCAACGTTCTTGATGTTACCAAAGTCATCATATCCAGAATCGATATTCAACGCGATGGCGATATCCCCACTCAAAGAAAGCAACCAGGGATGCAACAATCAAACTTCTTCATTTATAAAGATTTGGAGAGACCATTACCACTACCATCAGCAACAATCATATAGATCTGGACTATGACATGGCTCTGGGACGTTCATGAATCATTAGCAACAAGGCAAGGCTCGACGCATCTATGGAGAAATCATCATCAAGGGACCCACCTATAGGAGCCAACAGGCAAGCGGGCCCTAAAGATTGCTCACCTCCAGAACATCATTAAACAACGAATTTGGACTCTACATAATTTTATAGAGGAGAGGTGATGTTGTACGCATGTGGATTTCTCCTGCAAGTAAGTCTTCTTCAACAACTCTTTTTACAACCAGTTGTCCCGGCCGAGCCTCTCCCCCCCTCTGTCTGATTTTTTCTTCCTTCTTTTTGCTTTATATAGGCTTAGCAAACCCTAAATAGTCCTCCCAAGTCGATAAGGAGCCAAAACACAATCCCAAACAAACTCAAATTCTCGATTCTCCAAAACAGGGGATGAAAATCGTTTTCGGTCTTATGATTGACTTTCCAAGCATGATTTACAACATGAAAAACTTGATTGAAGTGTTTGAGTCTTTGTTGAACTTTTTGAACGTGTTATCATGATTCAGTTGCGTTAAAACTCCAAAAAAAATCAAATTCAACCAAATCCAGTTAAGTTTTCACGAAGAATACTTTTCCCGCCAATTTCGTGATTTTGAAATTCAAAGAGGGTTGCCCCTATCCAAAATGGGGTTCCTTTAGCAAAACTCTTGGGGTGCCTTATCAATTTTATAGGTGCTTTTATCACTTTTTGAGACGATTTTTCCACAAATATTTATTTCCCAAAAACACCTACAAACACATTAAATAACACAATAAGTATAAAATCGAGCAATAATAATACACAAAATTAGGAACAAATTAGATACAAAAATGTGTCTAACAAATGCCCCCAAACTCATTATTTGCTAGTCCTCGAGCTAATCTAATCTAAAACTAAAATAACAATCCTAACTCACTTTTGCAGGCATCGCGATTGCACTTAGTGTGTGCAACAAGCCTTTAAACTCATAGGTGTCCCTATCATACAAGTGTTGTCTCGTGAGGGTTTACAAGAGGTATACCCACAAAACCTTTTACTCCAAACCCTAGCTACCTGTGAACGATTGAGGGTAAAAACTAAACAAGTTATTTAGTTGGCATACTAAATTCTTCGGCTATTGGAATCATTACCATATATGAGTCCAATTGATGTACACGAGTTTGTACTCAGCATACTAAAATTCATATATAATAAAACAAAGCTCTACTTAGATAGTCGTTCAACCACGATACCCAGAATCTATCAAAGTACAATCACATGAAAATATTTAGAAGATGGATATAGACAAAATGAAGTTTGTCATGTTGACTAATGTGAACGGTGTTTCCCATATCTGTCTGAAGGTCATTGCCCGAATGAATCCTAATGGATTTAGATACGCTCCCACTGGTCTTAATCTTTATACTAATATCGACTCAGCTGGTATATACAAGGGTCCCAGCGATCGATTTATTGAAAATAAGATAATGATCTTTATATTATTAAATGTACTGACAACATGATTGGATCATTTGAATCCAAGCACATGCTCCTTATCAGCATCTTACATGATAGTTCTCATGGATCCTGCGTTCCACGCTTGCTTAGGAGACGAAGACAGGGAGAACACACACATATTGCTATCCAAATGTCATTTTTTTGTCTAAATAAAATACAATAATGGGGCTTGATCTCAAACACTCTACTTCATCCTGGCGGCGATAACAATTCGATACTGGTGCCCCACCAAATCACTTAGAGAAACACAAAAAATTACAAAAATAAAAACAGAAGGTGATATGGTCGAGATAGACTCCGATATATGGTGACGACTATCATGTTATTTCTAACACCTGAACTCTATCCTTTTATGAATAGACCATTTAACAGGGCACACCAATTCATAGAGAAAAAGAGCTAAATTTCCATCTACCTAGAATGGTTAGTGTCATCCTGAATTGTTCACAAGTTTCTAAGTTTTGGAGTTTTAGTATTGTACTAAAAAGTTTTCCCTTACCCTCTAACTTAAATCTAACATTGTCCTCAATATTCTATAGATGAATGATTAAATGCATGAACAAGGAAAAACTGTTACCAATCGAAAGAAAGGAGTTAAAGAAACATATTTTTGTGTAGCATGTGCATGGGTTACCTCCCAATAAGTGCTAAGTTTAAAGTCTTCAACCAGACTAACAAAAAAATTATTCACCTCATAAAATCATATAGCAATATCCGGAAAAACTGTCGGTCATCTGAATCAAATAGTGTTATCACAAATAAAAGGAAACTGCAATAGGCCAAAAAAATGAACAAACCGAGCATACCCTTATCTAATTTTCTGTTTGAGACAACTACATATAGTTGTGGTTCAGGTTCAGGCTCTATAAAAGGGTCTAGATAAAATATTTTTATGGCCTGGATTTCCTCATAGGCAGGATCAAACAAATCAGGTTGTAGAGTCTGGAAAAACTCAACTAATAAATTGAAGGCACATAATAAGAACCTTAATACTTAATACTTATGGATCCTCAAAGTTAATCACATTTGACCCACACAGTTGACTACAATGAAGGTGGTAGTCATTCTTAAAACAATGTGTCAATTCTAATTTCCTAAAGTAATTAGGCTTAGTCTCAAAACTTAATAACTGACACATTTGAAATTCATACGTTCACATATATGGAAGAAAATATTTTGGTGGGAAAAAAAAGTCAATATTGGTATTATTTCCTAGGTAAACCACATCGACCAAATGATGGGTTTCTAACAACTGAACTTCTTTCTGGACATCAACATGCTCAGGGAATCTAGTTTGAAGATGATCTTGTAAAATGGTAGAGGTGTAAATTTCAAGTCCCAAGTGAGGTACCTTTTTAAGAGTCAAAGGTAAATCATAGAGAGAATATTAGTCACCCCCAAACTTAGAGTTTTCACTGTTTCTAGTAGACTAATCACATTTTTCTTAATTTCTAGATTGTCAGATTCCTGAAAATAGTCAATTGCTTCTTCTGGTTATAATCAAAAGGTGCATCCTCACTCATATTTAAAATCTCTACGAGTCTATCTTTGTTACATAAGACTATTGTTTCTAAATCGCTGTACTTTAAAACAGTATTCTTAGGATAAACCTGCTCCTCTAAACCATTATCGGCTTCAAAACAAGAAAATTCTACATCGTCTAAAACAGTGGTATCTCTAGTCAAATCCTCTTATTTTTGAATAGGTGAATAATCATTAGAATTATTTGGATTTGAACTAAATATAACACTATCATCATGAAGCACAATTGGAGTGATAATTTCTTGATCACGCTGCCTGTATATTTCAAGTTCTTCGTCAATACTATCTTTATCAGCATAATAATATGAAGATGTTTGAACCTCGTCTTAATAAGTAGTATTACCAATTCTATCCTCGTCCTCTTGACTAGGTGAATAATTATCAATGGTAGAACTATATTGGCAATTAAGATCATTTTGAGCAATATTATTCTTTGCAAGACTTTTATTCATACTTAATGCAAACCTATTCGTATTCCCAGTTAACTGCTTGACGGATTCTTCTAGAGAAAGAGTTGGACTACTAATGTTCCCCTCATACTTAATACGAACCTATTTGTATTCTCAGTCAACTTCTTGAGGGAATTATCTAGAAAAACAAATGGATCATAAGGAGTACTAGATTGCAATTGCTCGTGTGATTCTTATAGAGAAATATTTGGGTCATCACAGGGAGTACTGGATCGTATATGTTTTTGGGCATCCCTCCAAGACAAAGAACTCGAATTTTGCTCATTTTTATGTTCATATGACGGGTTTATGTACGGATAGTAATTGGGATCACCCTGGTATGAGCAATAACCTCCAAAAGGTTGGTGGTGGTCCCGACTAATATCCACACCATGTTGATAGTATGGATAATGTCTATTTTGAAATTCAGTCGGATATTCATTTTATTGGTCTTCATAATACCAGTTCGACATTTTCTAACAAAAATTTCCTAATATATTTACAAAAAATCTAAGAAAATAAATCCTAACATGAAGGGGTTCTAAATATACACAAACAAGGCCGACTCAACCAAATCAAACCTACTAAATCTAGCAAACAAAAAGCATGATGGCTCCACTTAGATTGTTTCTAGACCAGCTTTTATTTTTCCAAAAGGAAACTAGTTACAGTTTTGGCAAATCTCTTAGAACGATCAGAATTAGATTAAGTCGAATAGAAACAGGATAATCCCTAAGGAGCTTTGATAACCTTGCCTCTTTGGAAACATTTTCTTGGGTGAAAAGGCGGCTCGAATCTACTTAAAATAATCTTCCTGAACTTTGAGTTAGGCTAACAGAGTAACCAATACAGTCCTTTTGAATGAATTTCTTATAAGCTCGTTACCTTAACGGTCTCTTTCTAGCCAAAATGTTAAGCTTAGTTTCGCTTTCATTAACGTGTTCCTAAAGCGGGCAAGAAAGAATCGGTGATGAAATCTGATTCTTTATCTTGTATGACCAGTCCTTGCCCTTTACTAGAAAAGTAAATCCCTATTCAGGTCCTCAGCATATATACATTACAAAGGCGTCCAGAAAACCCTCTGACAGGGTATTCGTGGGTGGTTAGAGTCTTACCTCCCGTTCCAGACAGGCGATGAACCGTTGAAGTCGACTCAGTCCACCAACTCCTATGTCAGTGTACGAACCCGAGGGGAAGAGACAATATCGTAATTGTCGTCCTTCCTTGTTGCAGTTTATATTTAATAATACCCTTCTGTAGGGCTTAAAAAAAAATAAAGTCCAAAGTCCAAAGAAAAAGTCTAAAAATAAAAGAAAAATTACAAAAAAAAATAAAAAAAATCCTAATACAATTTTCTAAAAACAAAAATAAATAAAACCCTAAAAATTAAATAAAATTAAAATTAACTAAAAAAATACAATAAATTTGTATTCTTTTTCCGTTCTTTTCGATTCATCTTCGAATCCCAGTCTTTAATCAATCAATATAATCTTTGGCTCCAATTTCTTTTTGATCCAAAACCTGTAATACAAAGAAAAAAAACCCAAAAACGTAAAATAAAACAAATAAAAATAAAAATAAAAATCTAATTAAACTAACTAACCTAAAAAAATAATAAAAAATACTAAAAACAAGTCCCCGGCAGCGGCGCCAAAATCTTGTTCGTTTTCGAAAATGGTAAAAATGTGTTCGTTCGCTGAGACTTGTGAAAATTCATTTTAGACATAATGTTGAATTAAACTAGAAAATAAGTAAAAGATTTTAATAATATTGGGAAGAATTAGAGCTTAGGATTCCACCAAAATCATTTCTGATTGATTTCTAGAATGATTCTTTAACAATTATAGCTCTTTTATTGACTTTGTTTCATTGCAAAAAGTAGATTTCTAAAACATTAACTATAAATCACAAGCATGGCGCATCAAAATCTCTTTAAGTCCCAGCATACACCATCAAACAAAATCACAACTATTTAAGAAAAACCATAAATCAATTAAAAATCAATGCAGTCATTAAGAATCAAAAATAGTTACCAACCATTCATGAAATATGGCTTCCTCCATTTTCCTAGTGGTTGGGTTTATCTCCTCATGATGTACACACTCTCAAACCAATTATTCATGGCTCAAAAATGTGTAAAGAGAAGAAAAAATATAACACAGATGGTTCGCAACGGTGTACTGGTGTTGCAAACCACTGTTCTCACTGTTGCAGAAAAATATTTTTAGCTGAAGATAAACGTTTCAGATGCGAAGATATCCATTGCAAATGGGTTGAAAAAACCGTTGCAGTTGAAGATAAACGTTGCAAAGCTCAAGATAAACGTTGCAAAACGGTTGAAGAAATCGTTGCCTTTTCTCTGTTTTTTGGGTTATTCAGCAGCAGTAGAATACTTTATCCTATGATGATTTTTTTCTCCTTCTGTTGGCCTCCTGAGCTTGACGTAACATCTTTCAATCCTTTGTATCCCTTTAATTGACTTAAACATCCCTTTTTATACACCGCCGGATCAAGAAATCTCTAAAAAAAATCTTCCCTGGAATTTTCGGCCGAGCCTCTCCCCCCCTTTGTCTGATTTTTTTCTTCCTTCCTTTTGCTTTATATAGGCTTGCAAACCCTAACTAGTCCTCCCAAGTCGATAAGGAGCCAAAACACAATCCAAAACCAACTCAAATTCTCGATTCTCCGAAACAGGGATGGAATTCGTTTCCGGTCTTATAATTGACTTTCCAGGCGTGATCTACGGCATAAAACACTCTGATTGAAGTGTTTGAGTCTTTATTGAACTTTTTAACCGTGTTATCATGATTCAGTTGCGCTAAAACTCCACAAAAATCAAATTCAACCAAATCCAGTTAAGTTTTCTCGAGGAATATTTTTCCCGCCAATTTCGTGATTTTGAAATTTAAAGAGGGTTACCCCCTATCCGAAAATAGGGTGCCTTTAGAAAAACTCCATGGTGCTTTTTTCAAATTTAGGGTGCTTTTATCACTTTTTGAGCCGATTTTTTCACCAATATTATTTCCCAAAAATACGTACAAACACATTAAAAAACACAATAAGTATAAAAGCGAGCACTAATAATACAGAGAATTAGGAATAAATTAGACACAAAAATGTGTCTATCAAAGTCCTAACTTCTACTGAGGTCCTCACTTACGTCGCATCCTGATGGAGATCTCACGATGCCAACATACTCACAATGTCAACACCTTCAGTGCTAGTCTCATCTACAGAACAAAGGATATTCTACCAGACGAGGGATATTCCATGGCAGTATGATTTCACACGAGTCAATTTTGGTCTCTCCATCATACAAATCAGCCACGCTTCACTAGTTTATGCTCTCCAGACGACACTATCATCCTACAGGCACTACTACATCAATTATTGCTCCTTCAAGCGATTATTTGACATCATCGGAGCGTCATCAAATCAAAATTCCTGGTAAAATACAACAACTAAGCTCGTTGATTTATTTTGATTTATTGTTTTTTCATAGATGCATAAGCATGAAATAAATATACATAAATTCCTGATCAAGTATCAAAATTATGAATATTACTCCTAGCTTACATTCCGCAAGAGAAGTGAGAAGGGATATTCAGCTCCTGTCTAAATTAGCCTTGAAGCTCTTTTATTGCTTTTGTATAGATGCATAAGCATGAAATAAATATACATAAATTTATGATCAAGTATCAGAATTATGAATATTACTCCTATATTACATTCCGCAAGAGAAGTGAGAAGGGATATTCAGCTCTTGGCTAAATTGGCCTTGAATCTTTGCAAAATCATGAAATAAATATACATAAATTCCTGATCAAGTATCATAATTATGAATATTACTCTTATCTTACATTCTTCAAGAGAAGTGAGAAGGGATATTCAGCTCCTGGATAAACTATCCTTGAAGCTCTTTTGCCTACATGGGCCTTACAAATTTCAGGGATTTACCCAGCTAAACCCTCGTTGTTTCATACGCGTCCATGCAAACTATTTGTATTAACCAGAATATGCTGATAATACAAAAGTGCGGGCATTCGAAATAGAGGCTATACCATATCTGAATAAAATGCTAATTAGTTGCATATCATCTAATTGCAGAGTCGCATCAAGTATTATCTCAAGTAGCAAACTTCCACGGCTAAACTTGCTTCAAGTCGCAGATTTCCATGGTTGAATTCCTTGAATATCAATGCTCAAGTACTAATCTTCTAAGTGTCCACGGATAAAACTCATCTTCGTGTCTGATGGAAGATGAATCACTGCCTCCACACTCATCTTAGTGTTCTAACAGCAGCAATGCTTCAACACTCATCTCAGTGTTCTGACGGAAGCAATGCCTTAACACTCATCTCAGTGTTCAGACGACAGCATTGCTTCAACGCTCTCTACCACCAAATAATGTTCGCAATACCTTCCCGTTGTTGTTACGAAAAAGAAGAATGCTCCAAATACCTAATAGTACAATCGCAGAAAGAGAAAAAACTTGCTCAGCCAACTGCTACTCTTCCAGTAATATCTGACCATTAAACAACAAAAGTCATAGTTTATTTCGTCTGGCAGACCATCGTCTATTGCTTACTACACAACATTACGAATTCCGCGGTAAGCAGGGACATAATGTTGATGGTGGATTTTTGACGAAGAAGAAAATTGTAATATTGCTTTTCGCCTAGATGCATAAACACAAAATATATACGCATAATTTCCTGACATAACATCAGAATTATGAATACTATTCTTATCCTACATTCTGCAAGAAAATTGAGAATGGATATTCAGCTCCTGGATAAATTAGCCCTATAGCTCTTTTTGCATATATATGCACCATAGAAATTTCAAAGTCACATTCAACTAAATCTTCGTTAATTCATGTGCATCTATGCAAACTATTTGTATAAAACAGAACACGCTGATTATACAAAATTACAAACATTCAGAATAGAAGCTAAGCCATATCTGAACAAAAACGCTAATAGATGCATACCATCTAATTACAGAGTCGCATTAAGCTTAATTTTAAGTTGCAAACTTCAACGGATGAATCTCTTGAAAATGTTATGTATGCACTGCATAAAAGTTAAACATAAAATGCTAACAATAAATCTCATACAATTGAGAAACTCTAAGCAGGCCATAAATATGGCCACGACAATAATAAAGGTCAAAGCTAGCGCTACATAAATAATAACTATAACACTAGCAGGTAATAGCCTTGGAAAAACCTAGTCACATTCCCAACACCAATGAGTAGCACACATGTAGATAAAAAAATCCAAAAGCCAAAAAAAGCCAACAAAGCACGTGCCAAACAGGTCCTAGAGGTGCTAGCTCCAGCACCGTTAGCGCTAGCTCCGGCACTTGAGCTGTCAGCGCTAGCGCCGCGGCCAGCGCTAGCTAGATCCTGCATCGTTAGCACTTTGGCGCCACGGATAGCACTGGAGTTATTCCTTTCCCTATTTTTCCTTGATTGTGCCAGGGTTATCTCTTTACGCTTGCTCGTGTCAGCATTATCCTTTGCTCATGTGTTTTAAGTCCATGACTCCACTAACTTCTACGAGAAATTAAAACGATTACATGGGGGGATTATTCATGGGGCTTTGGCCTGGCGGTTACAGCAACTAAAAGTTACAAAGTAGTGGTTGAGGAGATGATGGAATCATGGTTTTCCAGAAACTTCCAAGGTTAATGGGCGATTACACTATTATCCCCATGACTTCCACTTCTCCATCTCTTCAGCATCTCCACTACTTTACAAGGAATCGTGTAAACTCTCAACTATTATAAATAGGCTCCTTAGCCCATTTCAGAAACACAACAAGCTTGCAATTCTCATAAGCTCTGTGATTTTTCTCAATAGTTTAAAACTCTACTCACGGTTCATCACATATTTCCTTCAACTTTCTTTGCTTACCTCCCCTAAGATCAAATCATTTTCTCTCCTTGTGACCGAAGCAAGACAGAACGGCTATAATTGTGGTTTAGGCTTGTCTTGTTCGATTTTGATTTCCGAATCTGAAGAAAGTTCTTCAACAGTATATTGTTTTGCCTAGAATCAATTTTTAGGTACTAACAAACATATGTTTATAATGGAAGAAAGTTTATACCATTTTCACAGTGTCATTTCTCACCACCTCCCACATCTTTTGTTAGAAACTAGGGTGGGTATCCATCTGGGCCAGGGGAGGTCCAAGGTTGCATTTGGAATACAACACTTATGACTTCATCAGAAGTAGGAACCTTAATAAGCATTTCATTCTCAGCATCAGTTATGCAGGGAACTATTTCATTTAAAAAAGAATCAGGTCTAGGGGGATTACTAGTCTTGTTAATGGCCCAGAAATGTCTTCTAAGATCATTAGAAATACAAGTTCTATTAGTTAACTAGATACCAATTTCAGATTTAATAGAATCAACCTGAGTTCTTATTTTTCTGAATTTAACTTTGTCATGCAAGTACTTAGTGTTCCTATCATGAAGCGAAAATGTATTTTCCTTGGCTCTCTGCATATAGAAATCATGCTTGACATCGTACCAATAAATTATTCTAGTTTCTAGTTCAACAAGATTCCTATTGCTAACATTATCATTATTACATTGCATTAGACAGGCTAATTGAGACTGAATATCCCTAATTTGAGTTTGGAAGTTACCAAACTTTTTCAGATTCCAATCTCTCAACTCATACTTCACATTTTGTAATAATTTAGTAAGTATGAAAGCATGCGACCCGTTAACATTAACATTCCAGTGATTCCTTATCGAACCAGCACAAGACAAATCAATAAACCAACATTTATTGAACCTATATGGCTTTCTAGTAGGATTATCTTCTCTAGCAGTGACCATAAGAATAGGGCAGGGATCACTACCTTGAGGAATGAGATGATACAAACAGTATTCGGAAAATAAGTAAACCATTCCCTATTCCCCAAAGCTCTATCCAATCTTTTTAAAATTAAACTATCATCACCCCTTCAATTTGACCAAGTATAGGGATTACCTATTAAAAAGAATACCATTTAAGTTTTGAGAGTAAAGATGGTTATTAACAAAGTCCAGATCAGATTGCAAAGGAATATTACCGTCTAACGTATCCTCTCTCCTGGTCATGAAGTTCAAATCCCCAATAATAACACAAGGGCAGTTGAAATTATCAGCTAATCTATGAAGAAAATTCCATTGATTTCTAATCCCTTTACCATTCAAAGCACAATACATAAGCACAATAAGAGATTTTTCACTTCTAGCTCAATTTCAATATGACAAATGATAAAATACTAGTAGCATCAATAATATCAATTTGTATACCATCTTTCCAGAGCAAAGAAAGACCGCCTGACATGCCTATAGGATTCAGATAACAGTAATTCATATACCCCAAATTATGAGTAAATTTAATCATTTTTTCATCCTTATTCTTAGTCTCAGATAAGAAAACCAAATCAGGATCATTAGAACGGATTAAGTCACTAAGATGAAACCTAGTATATTTGTTCCAAAATCCCTTGACATTCCAAGATAAAACCTTCATAAATAAAACTCCTAAATTCAGAAATCTTATAGAAAAAACAATCTAAAAACAACTCAGCTAGAGTATCATGTAAAACATGAACAATATTTCTCAAAATCAGCAATAAACTACCACCCAATCTCTCCAAATGCAAATTATGAACATACAAATGAAGATTACAGAGGTTAAAAACCCAATACTCAAAATATGAAAATATTTTCAAAGATAGAACCACTCCGAGGATCTTTAGATCTATCAAAAATAAATTTATTTAAAAAAGATCAATTTAGAAAATAAGTAGGTACAACACAAACCTGATTCACAGAGCCTGTTTGTACTCCAGTAGCAGAGTGATAGTGGAGATTTCCATCTTCAATACTTTCATTTCCAACATCTTCCATGTTTAAATCTAAATCACTGTGAGTTGCGGTATTCTTCTCTATCTGACAATTCGTAAAATCCTAGTTTTCTGGTTTGAATGGTTTGTGGTCTGAATAATAGGAGAAACACAAGCAGAGATTTGGGAATTTAGGGCACCATTTTGAGAAATATTATCTCTATCATCATTCCTGAATATTTTATTTTGTCTAGTAATCAACTCTGAATCCACATAGTTACCCGACCCACTGTCTATATCTACCCCACTGTTATCCATCTCATTTTTTCTCATTATTTCCTCAACTTTATGCTGATTTTTTGCCCAATAATCATTAAATTCATCCTCCGGCAATCCTGTTATCCAAATTTGATAGGCGAATTCTTCACACCTTTCATATTATGATTTATTACAAAACAGTACTGACATATTTTCCTCGGCTGCCTCTCAAAACGATATTTGATCAACGATATTTTTTGTTTAGATGCAGTGGTCAACCAATTTCCTCTAACAAGGGGTTTATTAAGATCCACCTCAATGTTTGTTGTCACTGCTCTTCCCCTGATTGTGTGCCAACTTTCATTTTCTTCCTAATTTTCTTTCCAGCATCACCGCATATTTTATCAATTATCCTATAATCCAAATGTTCCAGTTGAAGACCAGTAAATATAACCGGAAAAACTTGGTGGGATAAATCATATTTCTCTAACTGGATTTTTGTATCATATAATTTCAGAACCACAAAATACCCATTTATGTTCCAAGGGACTCCTTTCATTACAACTTTCACATTATTTTCATTTTTGAACTGAAAAACATACAGATTTACCCCCGTAGTTTTAATCTCAAACCTTCTTTACTTCCTACATATTATATTGATCTCTTGGAGTACCTTTTTAAACTCCACATCTTCTTTTTCTATGATTTTTCCAATCACACAGTTGGATCACTTTGTTACAGCATCATCTACTTCCTCATCTGTAATTAAACTTCTTCTTATAGGTCGAGAACCACTAGCACCTAATGTAGCTCCTTGTATCTTCTTAGTAACTTCAGCGAGGTGGATTTGAGAACTTTGAGACATACTGGAAACAATTGTATCACTGCAGTCACATGCTAGGTCTGATAGACAAATATGATAAGAAAAATTAGATTTAGGGTTTTGAGATTTATAACTAAAATAGCCTAATATAGTTTGACTATATCGAAGAATAGGGGTAGAGATTTTAGGAAGGATATAAGCCTTCATTTTAGGACGGTGAAATTCAAATTTTGAATTTGGCAGGAATCGCGCGTTTACTGAAAGCTTATTTCCTAAAATAACCTTGAGACTCTGCAATCTTCTATTGCTCTTTCTCAAACTAGAACAAGGAGATTGATCAGGATATGATCTTGATATTGTGACTGGTAATTGGATGGTATTGAACACCACTGTTCCGGTTGTCATACTGCAATTGGATAGAGTTAATAACACCACTACCAAAAGAATACCCCAACTTAAAGTTCTCCTAAGAAGATACTAGAGATAGCACCACTGCTTAGATTGAAAAGGAATTCCACAACACCACTGCTTCCACAAAACCATCATTGGTATACGACTGGAGCTACAAACAAACTCTCCAAATCACACTATTGGTTTTCCATCGAAGACAAACTAACTTAAACAAAATTTAAATTGGAATTTTTAAAATTGAAAAAATTACCGAAATTCAACTAAGATATAGATTCATAAGAAACAAAAACAAATGCAAAGTAAAGTAAAGGTGAAACCGAGTTCAAACGATTGATAATAAGAGAGATTTAAATAAAAAAACACTAGATGGTTGAAACACTAGATTATTGAATATTCGTTTCATGAGAATTAGATGAATGAAGACTATATATATGTACTACTCCTTCTGTCTCATTTCGTACATTCTATGGCGTCCCAATGTATAACAATTTGAGTGAGAATTTTCAATCTTCGAATCTAAGTTTAATGTTATGAAATAAAAACTTCGATTTTTTTTTTTGTAATTTAGAAGAATTTTTTTTGGTTTCCTTAATGAATTAGTCCTAGCTCTATATAAACTGTAGCTTATTGTGTCTACATTATGTGGATATAAAGTTTGTCAAATTTGGTTAAAAAACGAGTAAGTTATAGACGTTCCAAAATGAGCCGGTACGAATAAATTCATGTGTAATCAGTCACGAGGGTTCATTCGTTTGAACTTTTCTAGATAGGTTCTAGTAGGAATTTCATCATAGTCAGTACGTAAAAGTTGTAGAGGAGACTGTCATCTTTCTAAAAAGCCATTAAATGTCTTTTTTAGATAAAAAAATGAATGATTTATAGAGCCTCAAAGTTGAATCCTTGTGTTGTGTAAAAGGGTGAAATGTATGAAAATTTTCCAAGTGTAGATGGGGAAGATGACTGATTCAGACTAGATGACGCAGTTTATTCAATCCGGACAGACTATTCGGGTCGTGGACCAGGTTAATGGGTCGGGTCATGGAGTCATTTTTGACTACTTGTCCACGACTTCAGAACATTTCTCATGAAATGAATTCTGATTCCAGGAAGAAGGAAGACTTATCCAAATAGGTCGAACCATGGGTTAGAGGGCCGGTCTTTTGGGTCGAACCGGGTCATCCCCATAAATCAATAGGCATGGGTTTAGGGACATTTTTCTTAATTTGATGTTTTGGACCACTTATGTTTCGAATTAACTTTCGGTTCCTTTTCCAAAGTTGTATAGTTTTTCGAGAGCTTTCCAATGACACCAAATTCATCTAACTTGGATGAGTAGATGTTTATTTATAATAAAATTTCTAAATACTAGGTTATAGAACCATTAGTAATTTCGCTTAGCTATTAACTGTGAACTTTTATGATATTGCGTTATGCTTATCGTGTGATTCTATTAGCTATATTCTTAGAGTTCTTGTGTGATTAACATTTAATCTATATTAACAACGATCGATTTAAAGGATGAATATGTGGATCGCAGATCTCGAGGTAGGCGTAGTTTGTTATCAAATGAGTTGGGAATTGATAACGAACTCTTTTTTGTTTTACAAAGCTATCTATTGTGAAATTCATGCATATATTTGCTATTATATGATACGTGTAAGCATGCTATATATGTATGTAATACGAACTATTTTATTTTACATTTTGTGATGGGATTGGATCTTCAGAAACAACTAATATATGTGTTTTGGGAGTAATTACTTATTTTAAAAAAATATTTCTTTTCATTGACTGGAAAGTGGTTAAACTTTATTTATTGTTTGAAATGGAAGGAAAAAGGCTTCCTACTGTTTGGTATGAAATATGAATCCCAAATTATATCTATATGTATGCCTATACATGTCCGGAGGGTTGTCTGAGGGGCAACCGAGGTGTCCAATATTATAAATAGGGGCGTAAAAGCTGCCAATATACTTAATATTTTTGTCGGGATTGCTCGTGTCTCATACATGGATTTTTATTGTTCTTTAAAATTACTCTGAGAAAGCTATTATATCATATTTTAGTATTCAAAGAGAAGGATTTTGAGAATCTTATATATGATTGATGGATTACGCATGGTTAGATTGTGCACTCTATGATAGATTCTTCTATCAGATATAATATTACAACCATTAGTTTCTTTAAAGGCTTGTTATGTAGATTGTGTGTATCATTGAGGTACTGGTAAGGATTTAAATCTAAATATGACATGAGAAGGGCGCTTTAATGATCATAATTGAAGAATCTACAAAATTCAAACTTACTACTCTGAAGGATTATGTCACTCAACTATTATCGTGGTGAATCTGTTGATGGGTTGTCAGCCGACCAAAATATTTCCTACACTTTCTACAATAACGAGTTAATTAGCAAGTAGGAATTCGTTCCCACAGAGAGCACGAAATTGTTGTTTGCTTTCGACTTCTTATGTAATCAGGAGGGTTGTTAAGTTTCTTAACTAAACTAAACTAAAAGAAAACTGAATAAAGGATGTGTACAAAGATAGAAAATATTAAGGTTTCATCTTCCGTCACCAAACATGTTCTTCAATCGATTAGAATAAACATCCACTCTCTCTTCATACCAATAACCTTAAAGCATTCCCAATCCGTATAATACTTCATTACGCCTCCATATGCCAACATATACTGCAAACGTTAATATCTGAATTCTTTTTCACCAAATAACCTAGTATTAATCGCTAAGAGATTCAACTTGAGGAAAGCATTAATATCTGTGAGACGAGTTATTCATAGGCAATATATGCACAATCGTTGTATATTCAACCTAGGCCAAGATTTAGTTGTGATTTCCTTCACGATTTGCACCGCTAGTAATCACAAATTACTACTAGTTATTAGGGTTTTTGATAAAATTACCGAAGATTCTAATTAGCTTAGATAGGTTATTAAGGATATTTAATTCACAATTTTAAACATACCAAACAACCAATCATATTACATGAACACAATCACATAATTGTTATACGTAGTAAAACATGAACGATAAAAACGAGATAATGAAATTAGAACTAACCAGCCAGATTGATTCCAATATTTAGAACCTCCGATTACATCTCCAACCAATAAAAGAATTAGCTACTCATGGGTTTACTAAAACCCATGAAAAATATAGAAGAAAAGAATAAAAGGGAAGAAGATGATAAAATATCCTAGTTCCCCCCTTTAAAGGGGGAACCAAAATTTGTTCTCTTTTCTGTGGAAAAGTTGTGTAGGAAATTGTATCTAAGTTCCCCTTTATATAGGCTTTGGTAACCTCCTCTTGATGTCTATCTAACTAGGAAACCTAATCTCATTAATCTCTTCCATTTTATTTTGATCCTTATCCAATTAGGAGACTTAACCTCCTAAAAAACCAACAAAAACCCTAATTTTCACGTCAAAGGTAAGCCCAAAACGTATCCTTTGTTCTCTTCATGCGCAGGCCGAATAAGGCCCAACAGAAACCAAATCCAAGTTTATTTTTTTTTTTAAAGCGAAGGGGTAAAAATTTATTGAGTATAAAGAAAAAGAAAAATACATCACATGCCCATATCAAGTATCCCAAATGTCCCATCCCAATCAACTATTTCTAGCTATTGATGTCTCTCAGTTATTGACAAGATCAATAAAGATTATCCGTATAAACCAGTTTCTAACTGAACCCCATTGAAAGATGAGTCTTTTGATCTCTATAATGATCCAACCATAGTGCCTGGCTCTCTTGTTTACCATGATTCTTCTATTTCTCTCTAGCCAAATGACCCAAGTAATGGAAAAATGCAGCATTAACCAAATGTTTTTAGCTATAATCTTGTGTTGATTTGATCTCCATTCTTCAAATTGAGATCTAACATTGATTTTATGTACCCAATATGCATTCATTCTTGAAAAAAAGTACCTCCATATGGTTTGAGAGAAACTACAGTTAATTAAGAGGTGATCCACAGTCTCAGCTTCTCCACCACAAAGCCTGCACATAATGTTGCTGACTGACACCCTCTTTTGAGTAGATTGTCAAATGTTGGTATTGTATTGTGAATGGAAAACCAAACAAACAACTGTGCTTTTGGAGGGATATGTTTTTTCCATATATATTTGGAAGAAGAAGTGCTTCCTGTTTGAATATTTTTCATCTGCCATTTGTAACCCTCATTGGTAGAGTATCCTGCAGTTGAAGAGAATAATATGATGTCTTCTCTGTTATTTAAGGTTGGAGGAAGTCCAATTACACTTAGTATGTCGTTCAGTTCATCTACAACCTCTGGAGAATGTCTCTCTCTTAGTTTGATTCCCCAACCACCCTGATATATTAAGTCAGCCACTTTGGATTGCTTTTGGTTTGTGGATTTGTAAGCTTTCATGTGTGTTTCTTTGAAGGGAATAGCTCATTTCCATGCATCTTGCCAAAACTTGACCTCTGTCCCTCTGCCAATAAAGTATTTGGTATTCCATTGTACTATACCTTTTGCATTATGTATTCCTTTCCAGAAACCTCTGCCATGAGTAGATTGATACTCTTTAGGCCAAATATCATCCTTGTTAGACCTAGTTTTGATTTGTATCACCTATCTCCACAAACTTTGTTTTTCTTGTATGTATCTCCAAATCCATTTTGCCAGCATTACTTTGTTGGTTTCTTTTAAAATTCTTATCCATATACCTCCCAATTCTTTTGGCATACAACACTTCTCCCAAGCAACCAAGATATTTTCTTATTTTCTCTTGTGGATCCCCAAAGAAAATCCCTCATTATATTTGTCATTTTCTTTTCCACACTAGTTGGCATTTACAATAGTGACATGAAGTATATTGGTAAGTTTGCAAGGGAACTACTAATGAAAACAATGCTTCTAGATCTTGATAATAATTTTCTTTTCCAAATTGCTAGCTTTTTCTGAAATTTATCAATCACACAGTCCCAAATGCTTGTTTTCTTCATTGTGGCTCCGAGTGGCATACCCAAATATTTTAGAGGTAGTGTCTCAATCTTGCAGTTGAGGATCTTTGCAATATCAGACACTTTATGATCAACTCCAATACTAATAACAATGCTCTTCTCCAGATTCACCCTCATACCAGTGATTACTTCATATACTTGAAGAATCATAACTAGATTTTCCACCATTACTTCCTTGGCATCCTGGAATATCAATGTGTCATTTGCAAATTGCAGATGGGACACATTGATCTCATAGTTGATGTGAAACCCAGAAATCATGTTCAAAGACTCAGCCTTTTCCAAGAATTTGGTGAGTACTTCTGCAACAAGGATAAACCAAAAGGGAGAAAATGCATCTCATTGTCTTAGGCCTTTTTGGGGATTGAATTTGTCTGTTGCACTTCCATTGACTAAGACAGCTGTTTGTGCTGATGATAGATACCACTGAATCCAATTTTTCCATTTCAAACCAAAGCCAACACCCTCCAACAACATATCTAGACAACACCAATTTACATTATAAAAGGTTTTTTCTATGTCTAGTTTACATAACACACCTGGTAACTTGGATTTTAATCTTGCATCAATGAGTTCACTTGTTTTCCTTGTATAAAGGCTCCTTGATGCTCTGATATTAGTTATTGCAGTACTTTCTTGAATCTCTCATCAAGTATCTTTGAGACAATCTTGTACATGCTGCTTACTAAACTGATTGGCCTAAAGTGTTGAGGCCTATTTGATTCTTTTTTTTTTGGTATTAAGCTTATAAAGGAACAGTTTATCTTCCAATCCATTTTCTCTGAATCTTGAAATTCTGCAATTAAAGTCATTATATCAGCTTTGATTATTGGCCAAACCACTTTATAGAATTCCAGTGGGTACCCATCTGGACCTGGTGATCTGTTGGTTCCATAATGCCTAATTGTGAGCCACACTTCAGCTTCTCTATGGGTCTCTTCAGCCAAGCTTTCTCTTTACTTGAGATTATTGTAAAGTTGGTGGTGTCCATTGGGGGTCTCCAGTCATGATTTTCCTTGAATAACTTGGAGAAATGCTCTTCAAATTATTTTCTTATATCTTCTTGATTTAAGTTATCCAGTCCATCTATCACCAATTTTTGCACATTGTTTCTTCTCCTTATTCCATTTGCTATTTGATGAAGATACTTTGTATTGTGCTCACCTTCTTTCAAGTTTCTCAGTTTTGCTCTTGCTAGCTATTTCCTATGCTCCTCCAATCTGAGACTCTTCAAACTCACTTTCAAGTTAGCTCTTTCCACAAAGTCATCAAGATGCAGCATGTTATATTCTTCTTACAAATTTAATAAGTCAATTTTGGATATTAATACCTTTTTGTGATCTTCAATCTTGCCAAAGGTTTTTTTGCTCCATCTTTTAAGAAACCATTTTAGATTTTGTAATTTTTTTGCAAGGATAAAACTTGGAGATCCTTGATAGAGCATATTGTTCCACCATATTGCTAAGTTTTGTAAGAAAGAAGGATGAGTTAGCCAAAAGATCTCCAGTTTGAAGGGAGCCTTATGCCTCTGAATTATACCAGTTGTTAACAGCACTGGAGCATGATCTGATGAGTTTCTTGACAGTAGTGTTTGAGCCACAATAGGAAATTTCTCTTCATATTCCTGAGATATGTTAAAATCCTGGATTTAAGCAGTTTTAATTTTTCTTTAATTTTCTTCACTTGTAGCACTTCACATCCTTAACACTTTTAAGGTCGTTTCCACTTCTTTTGGTTGAATCGTCCTAACATGAGAAACAAAATAGAAAACAAGAGTAATATAGGGTAGAATGCAAGAAAAATAACTAAATCAAGTATGTAATTGAAACTAAAACCATGTAGATTATGCACCTATCATGTGTGTCGGTTGGTTGGTAACAGTTTATATTTATGTACAATTATATGTCAATATGATTTATCTTTGATTTTCCGTGATTTATAGGTTTTAAATAAAATCTGTATTGTCTTCAAACCATGCTAGTGATTACTTGAAAGTTAGTTATTATTTCTACTGGGCACCCTTTTGATGATTATGTGCTCACTCAATTCCCACTTTCAGTTTCAGAGACAGATCAAGTAGTGCACGTGACAGTGACCTTTCAAGATCTGAAAGCTTCGAGGAGTTGAGTTCGTTTGTCTGTTAGCTTCTGCTATGTTTATTTTGTGTATATATTTGATTTATAAATCAACTCACTATTGCATATGTATCATCTGAGAGGTGTTCTTATTATATTCTCAGAGAGGCTTTAGATTTGGGTTAATCTTTATTTAGAACTTATAATTTAAACCTTAAATATATGTTTTAGATCCTTAATGTATATTTTGAACTTCTAATTTTCCCTAGAATATAGTATGCTTTCTTAGATTTTCTAAGTAGGTGGATTTTGGGGCGCTACAATCCTCTCTTCTATTTCCCCTCTATGATGGAACTGAGAATACCCGTAAATATATATCACACTTCCTAGAGTCAGTAAGAAATAATGAGTATAACCATGTCCTTAATCTCAAAAACTTCTCAAAATATCTCACGGGGAGAGCATACACTTGGTATAACAATATTGCTCCTAACAACATTACTAACTGGTGCGAGATGTTCAGTGCTTTCTACATAAAATATTTTTTCGTATCTGAGCAAATCACTTTGTCTGACTTGGGAAGGATGTTTCAAAGGAACAATGAACATCCTAATGATTACGTTAAGCGGTTCAGAATTCAAACTATTGATTGCCATGACCTGAATATAACTGAATTGCAACTGGTAGAACTATATATCAATGGCATGATACCTGTATACCGAGCATTGATGGAGAATTTTTATTTTCAAACATTCACTGAAATTCATGAGGCTTCCAAGCAATCATCTACGACAACACCTGCCTTGTTGGAGAGAACCAGACCTAGGAATGAAGAAGCTCGTGAGACTCGTGGAAACATATGTTTCATCAACTAGCAGTACAACCTACAACCGTCTGTAAGTGTTGTCACTGAAGGGAACAAGAGGAAAACCCCTACACTAGGGATACATAAACCTAAGTGTGTGACACCACCACCAGTTCCAACTCCAGCACCATCAGTACGACCACCTCGAAGAGAAAACCAAGTACAAGCAGCACCAGCTCCGGTCCCGCATTAACGCCCACCACAACAAATGAAGGAAGCTCTGAATACCCATATTTTTCTCTTCCCGTAGAAGAGGTGGTTGAGTTAATGGAAGTATGGATACAGGATGACGCTATCAAGTTACCTCCTGTTCAACGACCACCTATTGTACAAGAAATACCAGACCCCAAGTACTTTTGGTCCCACAGTTTTTTTAATCATTCTACAAGTGAATTTAATAGTTTGAATCACATCTTTAAAGAAAACATTGAATCAGGAGAATTGCACCTGGGGACTGATGAAGAAGTATATATAAATCCTATTCCAGTAAGGAATTTCACTTTCTCTGGAGATCTTTTCAATCAAACTGTACAATCTCTAATGGAATATTTATGCCTTCTCTACTTCTCAAAGGCACAACAGGAAGACATCTTCATTGCTCTCAATCATGTTGTATCAGGTAGTCGTTTATCTTTCCTAGGAGAAGCTGACATACCCACTGATCCCACTCAGACAAGTAAAGATGAAGAAAAGTGTATTGGGGACTGCTCTCTACCACATGTCTCAAGAGCACTGAATTTGGGGAGATGCTGATTGATGCCGGCACGACAATCAACATCATACCTTGCAAGATGCTCAAGGCCGTGAGAATTACTCATCGTGAAGATGTTTATGCCCCAACAATAATTAAATATCTCGAAGGAAAGTCCAGAGATGCTTAAGGTTACATCACTCTGGAAGTGAATATGGGATCTGCTCAGACAGAAACTAAGTTTTATATAATCAAGAAAGATTTAGGATACAACATGATCCTGGGCACATGGTTGCATGCCAACAAATACAACATCTTATAAGGTGTCTTCACCAGCATACCCACTTCAAGGAAGAAATCATATACCTCACAAAGAAGACTTTGTGGAAAATCCCTTCTTACACATGGAGGAATTTCAAGCTTTGATGGCAGTAAAATAAGAACTCGGGGAAAGCGTGACATCATATATTGAGAGGTAACGTGCTCAAGTAAATCTCACTCAGTTCACCTCTTTACCTCTGAGTCTCCCTCATTCTTACCTGGCTTGGGGACTCGATCTTGCTAGAAAGAGTACCTCTGCTTTGGATAAGCGCTATGAGTGGATATCTTCACCTATGCAATATTTACCAAGTGGATGAATTTAACTATTGTCCAAGAAGGGCATCATATTGAGACATTCATCACTCAAGTAATGTTTAACTACGGTAAAGAATATAATGGTTATTTTCTGTAACACTATGGGATTGTCTACATGTATCACAAAGCTACTACAGAGAAGCATCACCACATACCCACACATGGGATGCTGATGATTTCTTGGAGATACGAGGGAATTCGTATCAACGACAAATATTCAGATCCAGGACGGTAAAGCCTAATACCTTTCAAGTAAGAGACTTGGTTTTAAAAGTATCAAAGCGCAATCGAATCTTTGTGACAAGCTCCGATAGGGAGGGACTGTATGAGATTGCTAAAACTACGGTTGGTGGCTACTAAAAGTTGATTACTACAGACGGTGAACCTATAGAGGTAGCAATACAGGGCAAGTGGCTTAAGGCATTTGACGCCTAAATATTCTGGTATTCTTTTTAAATTTATTATAATTTCAATTCCTCCAAAACGTATGCAATACTTTTGCATTTAGCAATCAAAATCTCAATTTCATTAATTCAAAATCCCTATTAATTCAAAAGAAAATCCTTGCAATTTTACTTGCCAATCATCTACTTATTCAAATCCATAAGAAAATCAAACTAGATAAAACCTCTCATCTCTCAAAAGTATATATAAAGAGTTCCTGAGAAAATAATAAGATATCTAAGGAAAGCTAGTCAAGAATGGCTCATGTCCCTTTACAAATGCTCATTTCATGTCCTTAACAAGATTCTATTAAACTCCAACTCTAGAGCCAACTCTGTAACATTTTCAGATTCCAGCATGATAGAGCCACTAGAAGGAATCATGACTGCTGAGGTATGTAACTCCTTAATGGAATCAACTCCCTGACGAAGCCATCCTACATTAAAGTCATAATTTTTTGAAGTTCCAGTGAAATTCCCTGTATGCAAGTGTCCCTTCTGTAATAGTGGCCCTAGTTATGGTACACACCATATAAACCACATACAATATTTCTCTTACACGTCTTTCTAGAAAAGAACAAAACCCGAGCTACTTGGTAGTAGCAATATGGCCGTATTTATGCCACAATTGGGTATACAATCTATCATATCCAACAGGTACACTAAATCCATAAACTAATTTATGATGCGGGAGAGGCTCACTTAATGGAGGACCAAAGCCGATGCCTGCATTAGGATACTCGGTCATCGTTTTAACTCTTTCAGTCTCTCACTGCACCAAAATCACTAATTTGTGACGGTTATTTCTATCTCATAGAATTTACGCAACACATATATTCGTTGCGAAAACGACGTTGCAAATTTAATGCAACGTTTGTATACGTTGCTTAAATTAATTAAATCAATGTATATAAACGTTGGTTATATATCTCTGTATTTGTTGCTTAATTTAATTAAAGCAACAAATAATTTAATTAAAGAAACAAATATATCTGTTGCGAGATATGCAATCAGAAATAAAAAATATATATATATAACAAAACTTTGTACAGGCTACATCCAACCTAATTTTTTTTTACAAAATTCTTTCTTTCTGATATAAATTACATACATACAATTTATACTATCTACATTGATCAAATATAAAAAAAACAAAAACAAAAAAGTAATGATCTAACAGATAACAAGCAACAAAAAAATAACATTCTTACCTAGTATATTGTGCATATATTGTATTGCAGTATTAAATCAACATATCAAGTGCAAATTTCAAATTATCTTGATGCGCAGTTAATATCTGTAGGATGGTGAACTTTAAAGTTAAAATACAATTTACAATTACATACTCCGTAAAACATTTGACTATAAACAAAAAAGTTGGTAAAAGATATAAAACTATTAAAATCACTAACATCTTAGCGATGTTTGTAATACTTGACACAAAATATACATCTCGCTTTGTTGGAACTAAAATATTATCAAGATAAAGATAATTATAAAAAATAAATTGAGTTTACCAAATATGGTTGTGATTTTGAAGCCCCGAGCATCAACATCCTAGATAAGCTTATAATCCTTTAGTCTTTCTAAACATATTAATATTTATGCAATATTTAACTAGTCTCAAGACGCAAAACTTCTACGGCTGAATTTCTTGAATTCGTTATGCATATGCGTCAACATTCGAGTTCTCGTTTGAACAATATTAATTTATCACTGCACTCACAATATTGACATAAATCTTCAGTACTTGAAGTATATCGATTAATTATATATTCATCTGCTTGAATGAATTCATAGCCATTCTCAACTGAATCATATGAATTTATTCATGAGATATTTATGATTCATCTTTTACATTACACATGGAATATGATCGAGACTCACAAGAATATGGCTAAAGGTGGTTCTAATAGCCACGAAGGCCCAAAAAGTCACGACAATCATCCATACAATATTCCTCAGAGGCTGGTGCTTCCTAGAGACAGCATCAACATCTTCTGGCACTTGACAAGGCCAGCACTGTCTCACCTCTTGCTGGCGCTTCCTAGAGCTAGCGCCAAACTCTCTTGGCGCTAGCCAAGGCCATCGATGTATTACTTCTTACTGGCGCCTCCTAGTGCTAGTTTCAAACTCTCCTAGCACTGGCCAAGGCCATCGCCATATCACCTCTTAGCGCTTCCTAGTGCTAGTGTCAAACTCTTATAGTACTGGATAAGGCCATCGTCGTCTCACCTTTGTTGGCGCTTATAACACCAACTATTCTCGAGGAATTAGCCTAGTGCAAGCGGTCTCTAATACATGGATTTGCCTAATTTCCATGTCTTATTATTCTTGAGGTACTGGGTGCAAGGCTAATAGCCCTCTTTCGACTAAGACTAGACTTATCTAGTATTCATTGTCTTTTGTGCAATGCCAAGTTCTAAATCTTACTCATGCGCACATCTCTCAATGTCTAAGTTACCACTAAACTTACTATTTTAACTAGACCGACTTGACACTAATTAGTATAATTAATAAATACAGAGTTGAACATTTGGCCTCAGTAAGTCCTTTGGCCCAAATAATTTATAATCATGACTTAGCCAAAATAGTAGTAGTCCATGACTTCACTATTTTCTACAAGATCTCAAATACATCTCGTGGGGGGATTCTCATTGGGGTATTGGTTTGGTGGTTTATAGCAACGTGCGATGTGGAAACACATCCATGAAGAGAAGTTAATGAATAGTGGGATGGTTAAGAGCAGTTGAGGGGGATGAGGGAATAATAGCCGCACAGTCTTCCTGATACAGTGAACACGGTCTTACCAAAATCTCCATGATAATCACTTATATATTTCTTCATCGCCACCAAAACTTACGAGAAATCAGTGTGTTCACTACAACTATAAATAGATGACTTCATCTATTTAAAGTAATAACAGTTCTCAACACATAGATAATCATATTTATAGTAATAAATATAATCTTCACCATAGTTCAACAACTACACACTATAATTTCATCACACAGTGATTTCTTAACCTTTTCTGCTTCCCTCCCATAATATCAACCCATCATCTCCACCTTTGTGACCGAAGTAAGACGTGAATAACCATTTATTGGTTTAGGCTCGTCTTGTACGATTTTGATCTCCCAAACCTAAAGAAAGTACTTTTTACACTATATTTTTTTTACCCAAAAACAACGGATTAGCACTTTATTGTTTCGGGATACGATCCAAATGAGTTAGGTGCAGAAGTCTTCACAACGGGTGAATAAACTCAAGATAGTGGACTCTGCCTTAGGATTCATGTTTGTTGGATAAATTAATTATGGTATAGGGATAATGAGGAAATTGGGTAATTAGGGGTAGTTTACGTGGTCTCGATTTTACGAAGTTGCGGTAGTCAATTTGTATAACGGCTTAATTGTGAGAGTATTCACAACTGGACTAGGTCCCGGGATTTTTCTGCCAAACAGTTTTCCTCGTTAACAAAATCTTATGTGTTGTGCGATTGTTTTACTTTAAGTATTATTATTTTCATAGTTATAATTAAGTAATCATACTTGTACGTTAATCATCTTGGTAAAGATCTAGTTAGTTTGAACCAAACTTTAACTATTACCAAGATCACCTTGTTGAAATAATATTTTTTTTATTATTGTTTTGATAAGATTATACAAGGCGATTTTGCATAGGTTGATATCAAAAAGATTGTGGTGTAATTGGTACCCTCGTTATTTCAATTGGTACCAGAGCAGGCAAATACGAAAAATAATAGCATTCGGTGTTTGGTGCGATCCAAACTATAAGACTTAAACTAAAAAAAATGTCTTGAATAAGTTCAGTTAAGTATTACCAAGATTAGATAATACTCATTATCTATAATGGAAAAACAGGTGAGACAGTTATTGAATCTCTCTGTTCCATAGAAATTTGAAATGTTGATGAATGTCGACAGTATCTCGAACTCACAAAAGAATTATCTGTTCAAATCTGTAAGAAAATTTCAAAATTTGCAGTAAAAAAGTTTATGATACGTGTCGTACGTGCAGCAAATTACTTCAGATATTTCATCTTCCATCGAGGAGCAAATTACAATCATGCTCCTAAATCGATTAGAATCATCATCCGTTCTCTTCGTACCAACAACCCTAAAGTATCCCCAATCGGTGTAATACTTCGTTATGCCTCCACATGTCAACACATACTGCAATTGCTAATATGAATTCTTATCCACCAAATAACCTAATGCTTACCGCTAAGAGATTCAACTTGACGAAAGCATTAATATCCATAAGATGAGTTATTCATAGGAAATACATCGCACTTTTCGTGGCATATTCAACCTATGACAAGCTTTACTTGAGAAATCCTTCATGATTCGCACCGCTACTGATCACAAATTGCTACTTGTTGCTAAGGTTCCTGGTAGAATTACCTAAGAACACTAACTAGTTGCAGAAAAGCTCCCGAGATTATTTAATTTTCAACCTAAACATTCAAGAGAACGAATCATATAATATGAACACAATCACATAATTGTTATACACCGTAAAACATGGACGATAAAAAGAGATCTTGAATATTAATAATAATCAACTTGATTGATTCATATATTTAGGACTTCGGATTACATCCTCAACCAATAAAAGAAAGTTACATACTCATGGATATCTCAAAAGCCATGGAAAATACACAAGAGAAGAGGGAAAAGAAAAACAAGGTGTCATGGTTCTTCCCTTAAAGGGGAAAACCCTAATTAGCTCCAAACTCCTTTTTATTTTGTTATAAATGATATGATGTCAAAAGATAGGTCTAGGAAGTCTTCTTATATAGGAAACCAAGTATAGGAGTGCCCGTGTTCAAATCCCAGTCATACTAGGTTTTGGAAACTCAAAAATAGCATAAAAATCCGTCAGAATACCTAACTCACGTATCTGCCTCGGCCACCTAACCTTCTGAGAATTTTGCTCGAATGGCTTGACCCTCCGAGAAAATTATTTCTTCCTGAGTTTTCTTTTCTCGATGGCTTGACCCTCCGAGAAAATAGTGTTTCTCGATGGCTTTACCCTCCGAGAAAATTCTGAACTTGTTTTTCTCATCACTTCTTCATATGACGTCGGAATGACCTCATTCTTTCGTTGTTGGCTTCATTTCTTCGTTGTCTTCAAGATGATGATAAGAAATCCTGGATTTGAAAGATTTACACTTGTTTTTTGGAATTGCTCCCTTTGTAGCACTCTTTTTCCATTTTTTTTAGAGATGTAACCTAATAAAAGACACATAATATAGAAGTAATAATAATACAAAGTAATTAACAAAAAATCTAGAAAATAAGTGTAAGAAAATAACACTAATAATATGTACATTATGCACTTATCAAATTCCCCCACACTTTCCTTTTGCTAGTCCTCGAGCAAACTACAAATCTAAACTAACCTAACTAAACTAAACTAAAATACTACAACTCCCTTTCTTTGAGGATAGGGTTACACTTAGCATGTGTAACAAGCCTTTAAACCCCTAGGTGTCCCTAGTGGACGAGTTATAGTCTCGTGAGGGTTTACAAGAGTGATAGACACATTTTTGTATCCGATTTGTCTCAAATCTTTATATTGATAGTGCTCGATTGTGTACTAATTGTGTTGTTTTATGTGTCAGTAGGTATTTTTGGGAAATAAACATTATAGGAAAAATTGGCTCGGAAAATTACTAAAGGCACCCAATGATTGGATAAGAGCACCCCAGCTGATAAAGGCACCCACCAGTTAAATAAAGGCACCCACCTCTTTCAAATTCAAATCAAGAATTTTGGCGGGATATTTTGGTACAATTAAGCTGCGTAAATTATTAAACAAGGTTTTGGGTATTTAGAAGACTTTATATTCTTTCCTTAACAAGAGAAGGCGCACACATTTTGAAGACCATAAAAGAACCAAAAAAATCTCGTCTTGTCAAATATCATGAAAAAAAATTCTTGCATGAGAGGATCGAATCAAGATGATATTTTTTTCTTAAAATATATGATGTTGTTTCCATTCTTCTCGATGTTCTTGGAGCAAAAAAGGAAGCAGGGTTAAAGGAAAATCATTCTCGAGTTTTATATGGTATTAGAACTTCCAGGAATATTTGAAACTTAAAAGAAATTATTTC
This sequence comes from Papaver californicum, assembly GCA_023531435.1. NCBI lineage: Eukaryota > Viridiplantae > Streptophyta > Magnoliopsida > Ranunculales > Papaveraceae > Papaver > Papaver californicum. The sequence goes on along the minus strand of JAJJMC010027712.1, from coordinate 4,137,880 downwards.
CCAAGATTTTTAGAAGATTTGATTTCGAAGATTCGAGAGGTTATTTGGAGATGTTAGGTGTTTAGTATAAATAGGGATGTGTAGGAAGCAAAAGGGAGGTTGGCTTCGGCCAAAAGTGAAGAAAATAAAAATCAGAAAAAATCTTCTCATGATTAAGATGATGAAGAAAGTGTCACCAAAAGGTTGAAGAAATCGTTGCCAAAAGTTGAAGAAGAACTTTATCGTGAAAAAGAAGAACTTCGTCGTAAAATATTTTGTGACTTTTTTGTTCCTTTCAGCGACAAAGAAAGCACCATCTGTAACGTTTATAAACGTCTCAAATTTATTGTGTCAGTTTTATTTCTTCTTTTCAAAACACTTTTGAGCTATGTACCAATCTTTTGAGAGTGTTTTGAGCATGATGAGCTAAACCCCAACACTGGGATAATGAAGGAAGCTATTTTTCATACTTGTTTGGTAACTATATTCGATTCTTTATGACTTTTTGCACTTATTTTAATTATTTCATGATTTTTCTTAATTGGTTGTCATTTAATTTGATGGGTCATGCTTAGCTTAAGTGTTTTGATGGTCCATGCTTAGGATTTACAATTAATGTTTCAAAAATCTACTTTTGGCAAATAAAAAGAGTCCATAAAAGAGCTTAAATGGTTAAGAATCAATGTTTGTACCACATGAATGTGAATATCGGTGGAATTCTGAGTCCCAGTCCTTGTAATATTGTCATTATCTTTTATTTATTTTCTAGTTTAAATTAGGATTAAGTTTAAAATCAAGTCTTCACAAGTCTTAGAGTTCGAATCTTTTCTTACCACTAATTTGATGGGTCATGCTTAGATTAAGGGTTTTGATGGTCCATGCTTAGATTTACAATCAATATTTTAAAAATCTATCTTTGGAAAAGAAACAGAGCCCATAGAAGAGCTATAATTGTTAAGAATTGATATATGCATCACTCGAATATGAATAATGGTGGAATCCCGAGTCTCAGTAAATCCCAATTTTATTATCAATTTTTGTATATTTTGCAAGGTTGGTTTAAATTTAAATCTAAAATCATAGTTTCACAAGTCCGAGTGTTTGAATCCTCATTTTACAACCATCTACAACCACATCAATTTTTGGCGGCATCGACACGGATTTGTTTTTAGGTTAGGGTTTTAGATTTTTTATAGGTTTAATTTTAATTAGGATTTATTTTATTTTCTAGATTTTGTTTGGGTATTTTTCTTGTATTTTTTGTATGCAGATTTTTCTTGAAGTTAAAAACGGAAAGTGGAATAAGCAGCCGAAATGGTAAGTATAAGATCCCGAGATTTTATTTATTTGTACCTAATTAGACTAGGATTTTTGATGTGATTTGGAATTACCCAATATAAATAACCGCAATCGCACGGCGTCTAACTGGTAGACAACGGCAAGTACGGGTCGAACCCACATAGAGCGGGAAAATACTGCAATTAATATCTCTAATAACCTAACCAGAAACAATATTTTTGGATTTTTAGATAAAATAATAAAATAATAAAACGGACTAAACTAATAAAAATAAATCTAATGGGAGAGTCGGTTACCAGGGTTTTTCAGTATCCACCACTATTTCTATTTAATTACTGAAA
>JAJJMC010027712.1:4078780-4136251 GCA_023531435.1 Papaver californicum | reverse complement strand
GGTTTTTTAATGATTCAACAAAAGACAAAAAGAATAGAATCCCTACAACCACGTCCTTCCTCTAGGTTAGACTAGGTCTTTCTTCTCTTTCATAACCTTCTCTTGACCCTAGGCTATTCTCACCAAACCGTACTTCTTTCAAGTCTCAATCATTCCCTTTCTCTAGCTATTTGCCTCAACAAAGTTTAGCCTAACCTGACGCACCCACTGCCAAGAGAACTAGCCAGCACCATACGTTCAGCACAAGTATAAGAAGTGTCTTCACAAATGTTCACTCTAGCCATGTTTAATTCGTAACTTCAGGTTTTATGTGAACCACCTAATAAACAATAAAGATAGTAAATTAATATAATCATAAGTACTAACAAAATATAAATTAGGAGATAAGAATGTATAAATAAAGCGCCTATAAATTTTATTTATTTATTTTTAATTTATAAATATATCATTTTTTTATTTTTATTTTTTTATTTAAAAAAAACACTTGCACACACCAATTGCATCTTCCGGCACCGATTATTAGGAAAACACGTGGGATAGTACGCTGAACCCTCTAGGCATTATCAGCCGAACCACCACGAGACTTAGCCTAGTACCTTTCACCAGTCTTTGACTGTAGGTATATTTTGCTAATATAACCTTAGCTTACCTATTCTAGATGAACCTGTATTTGCACGTGCATAAAAAAAACATGTCGAACTGGTATTACGATAGCCAATACAATGAATATCTGACTGAGTTTCAAACCAGACATTACCCGTACTATGACCATAGTGTGGATAGTACCTGGGATCACTACCAAACCTCTGAGGGTTATGGTTCATACCATGGCGATACGAATTACTATTCATACGCGCACCAGTCATATGAACTGGAAATCGAGCAAAATTCGAGTTATTTGTCTTTAAAGGATGCCCTCGAGAAGTTGCAATTGAGTATTATTTCTTTCGAAAATTCCATGAAGAGGATGGGATATACTTTTCCTTATAGTGACCCAAATATCATTCTAGAAAGATCACTAAAGTTGTTACGACCTAGCACTCCTTATGAACCTATTATGCCTTTAGAAAAATCACTCAAGATGTTGACTGAGAATACAAATAGGTTTGTGTTAAAGACGAAAAAAATGATTGCTCAAAATAATCTTAATTTCCAAAACAGTGTTGCCAATTTTACCCTTGATAATAATGATGAATATTTACCTAATTTAGAGGACGGGGTTAGAATTGAAGACACTACTTATTTAGATAAGGTTCAATCATCTTCATATTATTATGATGATGAGGATACTGTTGATGAGGATATTGAAATCCATAGTCATAATGGTGAGGAAATTCTTACAACAATTGAGCTTCACGATAATAATGATGTTTCTAGTTCCAATCCCAATAATGTTGGATAAGGATTTAACTAGAGATACCATTATTATAACCGGTGAAATATTTCCTTGATATTATGAAGACAATGATGGTTTAGAGGAACAAGTTTATCTGAGACTAGTGTTTTAAATAGGGGATGTGTAGGAATCAAAAGGGGGGTTGGCTTCGGCCAAAAGTGAGAAAATAAAAATCAGAAAAAATCTGCTCATTATGAAGAAGATGAAGAAAGTGTCACCAAAGGGTTGAATAAATCATTGCCAAAAGTTGAAGAAGAACTTCGTCGTAAAACATTCTGTGACTTTTATGTTCCTTTCAACGACAAAGAAAGCACCACATGTAACATTTATAAACATCTCGAATTTACTATGTCAGTTTTATTTCTTCTTTTCAAAACACTTTTGAGCAATGTATCTATCTTTTGAGAATGTTTTGGGCATGATGAGCTAAACCCCAATACTGGGATAATGGAGGAAGCTATTTTTCACACTTGTTTGGTAACTATATTCGACTCTTTATGACTTTTTGCACTTATTTTAATTGTTTCATGATTTTTCTTAATTGGTTGTCATTAAATTTGATGGGTCATGCTTAGATTAAGTGTTTTGATGGTCCATGCTTAGGATTTACAATCAATGTTTTAAAAATCTACTTTTGGCACCATAAAAGAGCTTAAATGGTTAAGAATCAATATTTGTACCACATGAATATAAAAATCGGTGGAATTCTGAGTCCCATTCCTTGTAATATTGTCATCATCTTTTATCTATTTCTAGTTTAAATTAGGATTAAGTCTAAAATCAAGTCTTCACAAGTCTTAGAGTTCGAATCTTTTCTTACCACTATCACAATCACATCAATGAGGTATACCCATAAAACCTAAATTCGAACTTTCAAAAATTCCAGAGCATATGCATCCGTAGAGCTACGAAGACATAAAGTTTCTGCACACTAACAATAAAATGTATAAAGAACATTATTCTCATGCTTAACTCTTGAGTCAGGAGAAAACCACCATATGAAAGAATCCAGCCTCGAGAGCGATCGAATAAGCATTCCGTCTTGAATTCTGCCTCACCAATAGGATTTTATAAAATTGCACTCAAAAGACGCACTTTATGGTTCTCATGTGTGCAGGAAAGAATGAAAATAGAAATCTTGCACACATTGAATGGTGGGAAGGAAAATTAACCTTCTGAATCATATTTTACTGTCCCATATATCGTGGGATGAAGAAAAACTTTTTTTTTTTGTTTTTCTGATGATCTCTAAGAAGGGAAATCAACCACTATGTGAGGGTGGGAACGCTACTTACCTTGTCGCTCTATCTACAATTAGCACCACTCTCACAACATCCAATAAAAACGTCTTCAGTCTTCGGTCTTCAACTGTTGATGATGAATTCTTGACCTTCGTAGAACCTTGAATTGTAACTCATATCCTCAATTCCTTGTTGCTTGATACTTCTTTATAAATTTCTTCTTCCCCATGGCCTTATTGAATGAATACAAATACAAACAAATAAACACTAAACGGATTTTTTTTCATATCTATCTATATATATATATATATATATAAATATATATATATATATATATAAATATATATTTCTACTTGTTTTTAAATTTTCACTTTTTTTATAAGAAAAATAGAATACAAACTGCAAAATAAAATAAACAATGAAACTACTATGGACGTGGGATAAGGAATTTACCACTTGATTCTTCACAACCTATATTGTCTCGATATCATAATCTTCACTCACTTTCATCTTTTGATTTCCTTCGCTCTTGTACATAAGTCTTCACATGTATATATAATTCTTCTATGTCTTGTTGCTTCACTTGAATATGGAATTTGCTCTTTCTTGTACCGTTTCTTGTAAACCTTGAACGTCTTCAACTTTCCTTTGATGTTTGTGATGCTCCGCTTTTGATGATAATGGTGTTTCTATGGACCTGTTGTTGTCGATAGAGAGAACGGTGCCAACTGCAAACAAGATTACAAGAGATGTTGTAAGTTAGCAATTATGATGGCACCCTCATGATTGAAGAAATAACACTCAAGAGATCAAAAAGTAGTACTGAAATTTGTGCGAATTTGGGTAGCTCATCATTCTACCCGGAATTTGCGTATGATGACATACACTCTAAAGAAAAAAATTTGGACAGCTACAAAGAATTGAAGGTATGGTGCCTTGCTTGATGTAACAATAGGTAGTCTCCACTAATGATTGATCAGCTCCTTAATATTGTATTCTCCATCGACGGTTTAAGTCCCTTTTTGTCAGCTCTTGCCTCTTAACAACTAAGAAACCCGAATATCGTTTTCTATTACTTCTAAGTTCAATTATTTCGTTGAGAAGCCCGTATATAGACTTAGATAAAAGTGTACTAAGTGACTCTAAAATCTCTAAAAGTTGGAGGTTTTCTTGAACATATGTACAAAAAAGTTCAAAAAGTCTACCTACGAAAGTGAATACTAAAAACTCTAAATGCTTAAATACTCCCCCACACTTAAACTTTACATATTCCTCAATGAAAAATTACTCGTCCAATGTAAAAATCAAGGTGGGAAATCCTTTGATATGATATGTAAACTAAAAAAACTAAAAAGATAAAGATAGAAATACAAAACCAATGGGTTGCCTCCCATTCAACGCTTAGTTTAACGTCCTCACCCTGACCTTCTGGTTATTGTCCGTAAACCAACAATCTGAAAATCTGGGGATCCGCCCATGTATAAATCTGCAATTATAATAACTGTTTCACACAAATGTTAGTATATAATAATACTACCGAAACCATTATCATAAAGAAATTACCCCCACACTTAGTCCTTTCTACACTTGGAAGTGTATAAAGAACATAAAGTTTGGGAACCTTAATGGGTTCAACTTGGGTAACCTGCATATTGTTAGAATCAAGCATCTCTAATGATGGATATTTAGAAGCAAAATAATCCGTTAAAACTTTGGAATCGTAAAACTCCAATCCTAAGTGAGATATTTTCTTAAAAGTTGGGTTAACAACTTTTTGAGAAATTACATCGATTAGAAGGAGAGGATCATTAAAAATAAAATTACGCAAAGGATTATACAAAATTTCCATTATCTCCTGTATTACGAGATCCTCATTGTTCTTAAAGAACTCCAATGAATTATTTACCTCTTGTGTATCGTGGTCCTCTATCAAACTTTTTAACCAATCTTCGTTAATTTCTACCTTAACCAAAATCTCGGCATCAACGTTATCATTATATTCAATGGCAAACTCAATTGGGTCTTCCACAATATTACTAAATCTAGCCTTATTCTTAAATATTTCGTCACCTTTAATATCAGACTCTTCATCAGAATCTTCATCGACCTTATATTCTCCATTAGCAAAACGTCGTTTGAATTCCATACGTATGGTACTACTAATTTCTTGGAGAATTTCTTCCGGTGCTCCGTTATCTTCCAATTGCTATAATATTTTTGAGAGTTTTCTTATGTTTACACGTTTTCCACCATTACTTACAATAGGATCACTAAACCACGACACTTCTTGTTGAATGGGTGAATGATCATAAATACGACCGTGAGTCGGGTAAGGTATATTGTTGTAAAATTCATTCGGTGCAACGTTCTCTTTATTAATTGTTTGATCAATCCGGTCTAATCTTTGTTGCATGTCCTTTAGTTGATCTAAAATCTGCATACAACTTGAGTGGAGCCAATTAGAAGTATAACTATCCCACCTTCTTTGTGGTTGTTGACCTACATACCCACTATAAGGTTTTTGGAATGTATGAGAATAACCAAAAGATTTCGTAGGGTATTGACCAAAACCAAATTTGATTCTGATTGTATCCTATGGTCGGTTGGAAGTTATTGAAAGATTTAAAATTATAGTTAAACTGCTTACCACCATAATATGCCTGATCTTGTACGTGCATCATACATGTTATTTGTAAGGAAATATGATGACACACACAGAGTAAGAAAAAAAAATCTAACTAAAAATCTAAAAACAAAAATAAAAGTAATGTATACAACCTGTTTTCAGAATCTACCTCCCGCTTTTGACGGTTCACGAATTCCATCGAAGAGTTATTTCCACCATGAAAACCTAAAAACCTGAAAAACACTAAAAGAAAAACATAAAAGAGAACAAAAAAGAAATCTCAAACAAAAAAATTGCCAACTGCTCCCCGGCAGCGGCGCCAAAATTTGATGCGTGTCAAACGTGCAACAAATTACTTCAGATATTTCCCATTAATTAACTAGTAATATAACGGTAGTAAAGATCGTTCCCACGAGGAGCTTTGAATTGTTATTTGTCTTTGACTTCTTATGTAACCAAAGGGGGATTGTAGAATTACTAAACTAAATTATACTAATAAAATAAAACAAAAGTAAATAAAGGTTGAGATCAAGGTGAGAAAATACTGGTTAAGGATTTCATCTTCCATCGACAATCATGCTCCTCAATCGATTAGAATCATCATCCGTTCTCTTCGTACCAACAACCCTAAAGTATCCCCAATCGGTGTAATACTTCGTTATGCCTCCACATGTCAACACATACTGCAATTGCTAATATATGAATTCTTATCCACCAAATAACCTAATGCTTACCGCTAAGAGATTCAACTTGACGAAAGCATTAATATCCGTAAGATGAGTTATTCATAGGAAATACATCGCACTTTTCGTGGCATATTCAACCTAGGACAAGCTTTACTTGAGAAATCCTTCATGATTCGCACCGCTACTGATCACAAATTGCTACTTGTTGCTAAGGTTCCTGGTAGAATTACCTAAGAACACTAACTAGTTGCAGAAAAGCTCCCGAGCTTATTTAATTTTCAACTTAAACATTCAAGAGAACGAATCATATAATATGAACACAATCACATAATTGTTATACACCGTAAAACATGGACGATAAAAAGAGATCTTGAATATTAATAATAATCAACTTGATTGATTCATATATTTAGGACTTCGGATTACATCCTCAACCAATAAAAGAAAGTTACATACTCATGGATATCTCAAAAGCCATGGAAAATACACAAGAGAAGAGGGAGAAGAAAAACAAGGTGTCACGGTTCTTCCCTTAAAGGGGAAAACCCTAATTAGCTCCAAACTCCTTTTTATTTTGTTATAGATGATATGATGTCAAAAGATAGGTCTAGGAAGTCTTCTTATATAGGAAACCAAGTATAGGAGTGCTCGTGTTCAAATCCCAGACATACTAGGTTTTGGAAACTCAAAAATAGCATAAACATCCGTCAGAATACCTAACTCACGTATCTGCCTCGGCCACCTGACCTTCCGAGAATTTTGATTTTCTCGAATGGCTTGACCCTCCGAGAAAATTATTTCTTCCTGAGTTTTCTTTTCTCGATGGCTTGACCCTCTGAGAAAATTCTGAACTTGTTTTTCTTATCATTTCTTTCATATGATGTCGGAATGACCTCATTATTTCGCCATTGACTTTGTTTCTTCGTTCTCTTCAAGATGATGACAAGAAATCCTGGATTTGAAAGAGTTCCACTTGGTCGTTGGTATTGCTCCCTTTGTAGCACTCCTTTTCCACTTCTTTTAGAGATGTAACCTAATAAAATACATACAATACAAAATTAATAATAATACAAAGTAATTTATACAAAATCTAGCAAATAAGTGTAAGAAAATAATACTCAAAATATGTAAATTATGCACTTATCAGTTCAAGACGATGTTGATACTCTGCTCATGGAAATTGATCTGACAAAACTCATACCAAAGAAATTATATCCTGAAAGAAGTCAGTACCTTCACGATTACTTGATGAACTTTACTTTAAAACATCAACAAATTACAAAAACTTAACACTGAAATTTCAAGTTTTTCTGAGAACTTATGCAATTTTAGTAATATGACCGAAATTCCTTTTCCCCATACAAAAGCATTTATTGGGAATCAGGAAACCAATACAGATTATGTTTGATAATATCGAGTCATCTATATTGAGCCATATAAAATCAATTGTCACATATCACATGTTGGATTTTTGAGAAAATATACTCGAAAGGAAGCGTCCCCAAGGAAAACATTATAAATAGGTTGGAAATTTTGAAAATGATTTATATAAGAATCTTTGTGCACGCATATCAGTGTATGTTGGGGGTTATGAATCAATTTATTTCATACGGTGCAAGTTGTTGTGTCCTAAGAAACCTTTCAGACAAAAAAGAAGTTTTGTTGAAAAATATAGAAAAATATACTCATATTATGAGACCGCAACAATTTATTGCATACTCCTCATAACTATTTCCTAGAAGCAAGTGACACGGTGAAGAACATATGAAAATAAAAAATCACTAGAATGATTCAATCTACCCTATGTCGTATCATTCATTTGAGACATTACTGTCAAATTATTGCAAAAGAACAAGACTTGGTTTGACTAGTCAAATCGAAAATACATTTGAACCAAACCAACCGAAATTCTTTAAGTATTTTCCTAAAGAGGATGTTCGGAATAGAACCTGTTCCATAAGAACCGGTATCGGAAGTGTGAATAGGGTGATAAATCAAAGATGAGTCTTTTCTCTTTTACTCTCTCATGATTTTTCACCTACTCTTGTTCAAGAATAAAAACTTCTAGGTTTCAAAAGTTTCTATCAAACTTCTTTTTTTGAATCATCTCTAGCAAACTTGATTTCGTTGAGACCGGTTTTGATAGAGGAACAATGGGTACAGTTCAATTTGCATCAAAACTCTTTCACAAATATTTTCGAATACCAACACTTGTTTTCAGAAGTAAGTGGTTTCCCACTTTTCTTGCGTTTTCAATGGCTCATAGAGATAGAGGTAACATGCATGGAAGAACTTTCGGTAGCAATGAAGGTTCTAGTAGTAACCCTAGAATTACTAGAGATATTCCTCCCTTCTCATTTATTAAAGCAACTTACGCAAACATTCCTAACCTAGTTTTTAGATAATATTACAAGGTTATATTTTGTGAATGGTGATTGTTTGAAAAAATACAAAACTATCCATGGAAAATATCCAGTTATAGAAATGAGAATCGTTCCAATTTCGATCACAAAGCATATAAATTTTGTTGGACAATGGAAATGGGGTGTCATCCTATATCAAAAAAATTTCTTCTTGTCCAAGTCTATTAGAAGAATTATATGTCATTTATAGTTGGAACAAAAGTCTTTGAAGTGAATCGAAGAATTTTTTTCATATCTCCTAGAAAATCATCTTGAAAACAACTTTTTGCCAACATATGATAAGAGACGTCGCCTGGATAATTCGGTTATCTCTGATATTTTTGGAGGTTCTTGGAATGGGAATGCTTTGCTTATTAAGGATTTACTCCTTATCTCAAGATTTTTGGCAAGATTGTTGCTCCCAACCTCTGTCCTAGCAACATGTGCAAAGTAACGTGGAGTGGGAACATGGATGAACTTATCTATTATCTTGTTTATGGTACTCTTAACTTTGACTTTTGTGGTTTTATTATTAGACAAAGGGATTTTTATTGTTATATCCAATTTTTAAAAGTCGTTTACCGATCTTTCCTGTTTTTTTTTTTTTTGAAACTTTTAAATATATCCCATTAGAAGCTTTTCCATCCTGTTACACATCAATAGCCATTAAATCACAGTTGTCATTTTTATGAGAACTTTAAAAGACTCATATACCCTTAATTACAAACCCTGATGAACCATGTTTGAAACCTGAACTAAAACCCTAAAAAAGGGAGCGATGAAACCTATCGGAAAATAACTCGACGATCCTGAATCCGACTCGACAATCCTGAAATGAACTTTAATTAAAATCCTAATTTGAACCCTTAGTGTTGGTACCTAAAATTTGATTCTATGAAAAACAATATACTGTAGAAGTACTTTGTTTAGATTCAGAGATCAAAATCGTACAGAGCGAGCCTAAACCACGATAATAGTCGTTCCGCTCTGTTTAGGTCACGATGAGAGAAAACGGGTTGATCTTAGGGGAGGGAAGCAAAGAAATTTGAAGGAAACGAGTGTGTTGAATTGTGTGTAAAGTTGTAGAACTATTGAGAAAAATAACAGAGCTTGAGAGATTCGTAAGCTTGTTATTTTTTCTAAATGGGCTGAGTAGCCTATTTATAATAGTAAAGGGCTCACACGTTTTCTTGTAAAGTTGTGAAGATAGTAAAGAGGTAAAGAAGTGAAAGTCATGGGGTTAATGACTTAACCGTCTTGGAATCTTCAAGAAACCATTATTCCACTATCTATTAACTGCTTTACACTTTCCACGACTTTGTAACTTACTTATCATGGGATGTCGTTACTCCCATGTTGATATAACCGCCAGACCAAAACCCCACGTTTTATCCCCCCATTATGATTTGATTTCTTGTGGTGGAGTCATAAACTCAAGATACGTGAATAGTTTGGCTCAAATGAACAATGTTTGCATATGTGCAAGTGTGGAAAGCCAATAACGCAAAAAAATATGAGAATTATGCTGCGGCAGCGCCAAGTACTTAGCGCCTGTGTAACACAGACGCTAGCATCGCTAGAGGCGTTAAAGTACTCGGCATGTGCTAGCTCGGACGCTAGCATCACCAGAGGCGCTAAGTACTCGGCATGTGCTAGCACGGACGCTAGCGTCGCCAAAGACGCTAAGTACTTGGCCTGTGCTAGCATGGACGCTAGCGTCGCCAGAGACGCTAAGTACTTGGCCTATGCTAGCATGGACGCTAATGTCCCTATTGGCGCTAAGTACTTAGCGCATGTGCTAGCACGAACTCTAGTGCTCTTAGAAGCACTAAGTACTTAACGCACGTGCTAGCACAGGTGCCAGTGCTGCTAGCAGCACTAAGTATTTAGTTCATTCCCTCTTGTCACATATGTTGATTTTGTTGGCTTTTCTGGCCTCTTTGGCACATGTGTGTGCTGCTTTATTTATGTTGGGACTGTGGCTAAGGTTCGCCAAGGCTAGTATTTGCTGGTGCCATGATTATTACCTATGCACCACTAATTTTGAGATTCATTAATGTCGTGGCCATGTTTATTCCTATTTTGAGTTTCTCAGTCGCATGGGATTTTAACCTTAGCATTGTGCTTAACTTTTATGCAGTATATATAGAACATATTCAAGATTCGGTCGTGGAAGTTTGCGATCTTGAGGTTATGCTTAATGCGACTATGCAATTAGATGGTATGCATCTAAATTAGCTTTTATCCAGATGTGGGGTAGCCTCTGTTTTGAATGTCCGTAATTTTGTATAGTCAATGTTTGATTAATGCAAATATTTTATATGAATGCACATGAAATAGCGAGGGTTTAGCTAGATAAATCCCTAGAATTCAGGAAGTGCATATATATATAAAGATCTACAAAGCTACTTTAGTCATGAGCCGAACATACATTCTCATGCGAAATGTAAGATAGCAATATGTATTTATAATTCTGATGTCGGGTCAGGAATTTATACATATTTATTTCATGCTTCTGCAGCTAGGCAAAAAGTAATATTACAATTTTCTCCTTCGTCAATAATCCACCATCAACACTTAAGAACGTTAAATCGGACTCAATTGAACACTAATAGATTTAACAGATTGATTGTTATTAATTGAAATTGAACCCCTAAACCCCTAATAGAAACCCAATTAAACTATATCATAAACTCTGGTTGAAACCAAAATTAAACCTGATGAACCCTAATTGAACTTCTAAGTGAACCTTATTCTGAATCTGAACTAAAACCTAAAAGAAAAATTTAAACCATGTTGTTATTAGGCAAAAGCACCCTCCAATTTTTCCTTTCAAATATGCTTCAACAAAAACGATAACATAAATCTATTCATCTTCTTTATTATCTTTCTTTATTAATTCGTTCTTCAGAAACCCAATCAACAATCAATCGAAACCACAACAATCTAAACCCATTGAACCCTCTTAGACATTAAAATTAAACCCTAGAACAATTATTGCAGAAAAAATTACAATAACATTATCTATCATATCCTCAATCTCTGTATAAAACTCAACAATTTAGTGAACGAGGCAAAGAAAAAAAAAACAAAGAGCCAGGGGAAAGAAAGAAGAGACGACAGTGTGGGAAGAGACGACGGAAGCAAAGGAAAAGCTAATAAAGTTTTTGTTCTTTTGGATTTAAATGCTAAAGTTGATAATTTCTTAAGTGCCACGTATGTTGATTTTGACTTTTCAATAAGACCCACCAAGTTAACAGTTGTTGGATGTTTATTTTGGACGGTGGGACAATTTCAAAAGTTTTAAAAATAACGGGTTATATTTGTGAATCGGCATACTAAGTTGGGACATAAAACACTAATTCCCTTAGACAAATGATAAACATTCGTTGTATAAATCGAAGTCTTAGTTTTCCTTGCCTTGTCATTAGGATATAAAGTATGTTTGATATCAGAATAGAAGATCCGCGAAAATGATGCCAAAAGTACTGGATGACACCATCCTCAACAGAATGAGAGTACATGCTCATGTTGGTACAAGTGAGCAGACACTGAATGCATTTACCATGAAACCCTTTTAAAGGGATTCTAAAGAATAAATAATCATCTTGAACATCAACTTGAGTATGCCACTACCAAATATCCAGAGTTGACTGAAGAACTGGCAAATATTGCAGAAAACTATTGTGATATTGAGTCTGAAGATGAGATCAACTGGAGTGATTATTATTATATTATGCCTTTCAATTTAATATCCCTGTTCAAACTTTAAGTACTCCGTATATTTGTGTTTAAATATGTTATGATTCAGTTTGGTTTGTATCTTTAACTACTCTGTGGATGACTATACCTATTTCCCTGTGAATATTTCTTTGAAAATAGTATCGTGAGATAAAATGTAGACTTCTTCTGTATTTCTCTTTCTCACTGATATCTTGTTTAATTTTCTTATAATTTGTGACTTTTTATTTATAGCTGATTTTCGGATCTAATCTTTTGGGATTGTTATAATAAAATCATAAGAAAACTCTGGTGATTTAACTTATTACGTGAGTCACAATGCTAACAATCTATTATGTCCTATAATGTTATTGCTTTGGTATTCATGTGAGTTTGTGATCAATTTTAGTCTTTATCGTGGCAGGTGATGACTAAGATCATATCTTGACCGTTCTATGCTAAATGTTGTTTTGTGTTGTTCTCTTACTGCAGCAAGGAATAACAAACACGGGGGGAGAGTTTTATTATTGAATTTGGCTTAATGATATATCTTTGTGGGGAGTATGGTTTGGGAAATTGAGGGAAGAATTATTCCAGATATATAATTCCTTTCCTGATAAGTAACTAGATCAATTTTTATCTTAGTTATAAACTAGGGAAGCATTACTCTGGTTAATTGCTTTCCTGGTGAGAAACTAAGTTAATTCTGACCTTAGTATGCTTATCGAAGTAAGGACAATTACTTTGAGTAATTGGGCTTATCGAATCTAGGGAGAATTACTTCGGGTAATTGCTTTCATGATATGAAGCTAATCTAATTCTGATCTTACCAGGGTTATTGAAGATGATATGTTATACCTCCAGATTAGACTCTTATAGGTTGAGTCTAGTTCTTATGAACTTGTGAAGTTCTTTTGAAATAATTGTTGTATATTTTTTCGGACCTTTGTCATTTTTGTGACAAAAAAGGGGGAGAAATATATGAAGTATAAAGTTACTTCAATCACTTGATAGAGAACATATTTGTTGTAAAAAGTATATATCCAACGAAAAGAGATAAAGCAGTGATTAAGAGGGAGAAACATATCACGGTATGTAGTATCCTGATAAGTGCATAATTTACTATACTTTTGATATCAGTTCCATGCTTGTATTTTCTATATTTCTTTTATATTACCTTGTATCAATCTTATTTTCTTTTGTTTGTTCCAGTTAGGTAGAATTATTCAAAAGGAACGAAAAGATTGTTGAAATGGACGTAGAAGTGAAGATGAACCAAATACCAAGTGGAATTCGATCGAATTCATAAGTATCCAGCTCTTGTGAGAGAATTATAGCAAAATAATTTTATATGGATTCTAGTATGACCGATCCCAAGGCCAATCCCACATGGAAAAATTATGAATTTAGTTTTTAAATTGAAAAAACTTGGTTTTGAGGTGGGCCCAAGTCATAGGATTGTGATTTCTATTTAAAGGGACATCTAAGACTTCTTAAGACACGTTTTTATCAAGGTTTGGAAGAGGAAAAAAGAAAACAAGGAGCGAAATCTAGGGTTTTGGAGTATCTCCATTATCGTATCTATTTCTCTTTGATTAACTCATATGTACATCATGGTTTTTAGTAAATCCGTGAATAGATAAACTCTTATTTTATTAAGGGTGAAGTTTTAAACATGATTTGATTTAATACATAAATTTATTTTGATTTCTTCACATAATTATCGTTTGTTTCTACTATGATGAATGTTTATGTTTTATTGATTGATTGATTGATTGATTGTTTTAGGTTGCCGACTAAAGTGATTTATTGATAGAAAAGGGTTAGGAGATAAGTATAATAGTAGAATAACCCTCTACACAAGTAGAAAACATGAGACCTTGCAGAGGGATTCTGTGGAGTAATCGCTTGTAGAAAAAACACTAGTAAGTAGACCGAGCTTATATATTTGATGTTATGATCAACCTCATTCACAAAACCTAAAGCATATGACTAGGTTATACCTTGAGTGATTATTCTTGGTGGTTTAGACGGATAGAACCTGGTAGTCGATCGCTTCTGTATCCAATGATATTAGGAATTTCGGGGATATCAAAGCTTATTGATATTCTAAGGGTGGTGATAATATGTGATTAATGACGAATAGATAAATATATTAATTCAATGAATATTTAGTAATGAAAAAGGATTCCTCGATCATAATTGTCATCCTCAATTACATCTTTAATCATTGTTTTATTATTTACTTTATTTTATAACTTATAAACAAAATCCCCTTCTGTGATATTTGACAACTAAAAACTCCATTCTCCTCATGGGAACAATACTTACTACTATTGCATTACTTGTTAGTGGAGTAGAAATAAGTGATTTAATTTTTTGCCATTTTAGGCCTATCTTCGACTTTATTATGATTATAAATTAGAATTTTTATTTCGTGAAGCATACTAAACGAGCTAAGGGTTGGATATATATTAAGATTGATTATTAAAAGGCGTATGATAAGATGAGTTACCATTTTTTTAATAATTTTCTTAAAGCTTTTTGTTTTCATTCCACTTGGATTTCTTGGATAGTTGAGTGTATTTCTACTGTTACTTATCAAGTTCTTAGATCTCCTAGTGATTCAATTCATCCTAAAAAAGTTCTTCGACAAGGTGACGCTTGTCACATTTTCTCTTTATTTTGGGTTTAGAATTTCTTTCTAGGATGATTTACTCTAGTGTGGATGCTGGCATCATTAGTAGTTCATGATGCTCATCTCATCACTCATAGCTTCTATGCAGATGATAGTGTTTTATTTTTGGCAACGACCCTTAAAAACATTAGACGCATAAGAATTTTTTTGGATATTGTTATTGTCTTTGGTATGAACAACAAATAAATTATCAAAAGTTCAGTGTGTTCTTCTTTGAAACTGTCCCCTGGAGATTAGCCAGAAATATGGCTAGAAGTCTTAGTATGAAGATTATCACTTATCCTAGTAAAATATTTAGGTTGTAATTTGCAATTGGGTCAATCCAGGCACAGTGGTTTTTTGGATTATATAATTTAGGATACTTATAAACTGCAGGGTTGGAAGTTAGCTTCTGTCAATTTTGTTGGGAGAGATTTTCTTATTAAATTAGTGCTAGATCCTTCTTTGAATCACTTAATGTCCACTTTGAGTATTCCTAAAGGAATTTTACATGTCATCGGTAGACTAGGAGGTGATTTCTTTGGGATGATAGAACTGGCAAAGATAAACTTCATGATGTAGGTTGGAACCAAATGTGCCAGTCTTTTGTTAATAATGGTCCTGGTATTAATAATTTGGCTTTCCTCACAAAAATTTGATGGAGAATCATTATGAACCTTTTTTTTTCTTATTAGCTCCTTCCACTTTGCTAAATATGGAAACATTACTAGTCTTTGGGACTGTCAGACTCCAAAATATAGTTCTTGTTGTTGGAAAAGTACCCATAGAGGCATGGAAACAATGAAGGATGATCTTAAATGGTGTGTGTGTGTAATGGTCTTAAGTAGTGTGTGTTTGGAATGAATCTTGGGTAACTAGAATTCCACTTCGAGATATTATGGTAGCTGATCTTCAAGATTTGGGTCATCATAAGGAAAAAGATTTAGTTGATTCTGGTTCTGTTCAATGGAACTTATCTATACTGTGTATCGTTATTCCTAAAGATATTAAAGCTTAAATTTTAGTTTTTCCTATCATCTATATGGATAATTTTCCAGATAGAAGAATCTGGAGCCAAACAAGTTCTGGTGATATGTCTAGTAAAAGTGCTTACACTTTTATTTGTAATGATCATGGGATTCCTGATCAGAATTTTTTATGAAGGAAACTATGGCATTTAGATTGTCCTCCACATATCAAACACTTCCTATGGACTTTGGACCATAGGAAAATTTTGGTGAGACATAATTTTTATAAGAGAGGCTTAAATATAACAGATTTGTGTCATATTTGTAACCAGTATACAAAGACGCTAAAGCATTTATTTTTGGATGGTCCTTCTGTTAGAGGATATGGACTAAAGTTTCTAGTAAATGGGGTCATGATATTCCATGCTCTTATATTTATTTGGAGTGGGTCTATAGAAATAGTTCTTACTCTTCGGCAATGCATAATTTCCCTTATGAGATAGTGTCTTTTCTACTTTGGAAATTCAGGATTATGCGTAATGTTGTGGATTTTCATAATCAATTTTTTAATTTGACTTCTTTATACAACAGGCTTTGTACAAGGCTACAGAATATATCTTTATAATTGTTACTCCTCCAAAGCATACTTTATGTACTCAGTATTTTGGTTGGGACTATCTAGTCCAGGTTTTTGTAAACTTAATATTGATGGCGCCTCTAATAAATCCCATGATGCGGGCACAAGTGGAGTCATTCGAATGACCATTTGTTGCATCCTTTTCCAAATACATCTAAGAAAATAAGAGTAACATGATAGACCTCTGAGCTCTATAGATTGGAATTGGCAGTTCATCTTCATATTCCAAAGCTTGAAGTAATTAGTAACGAAACTTATATAATTGGGGTAATTAGTTACTGGTTCTTGTGATACTCCTTGGTTATTTATGAACTCTCTCAAGGATATATATAGTTCAGCTAGTTGTTTTCAGGAAATATCATTCCATCATAAATAAAGGGAAAATAATTTTGTATCTGATAAATTTGCAAAGCATGTTTCTGTAGGTGTAGATCAGACATAGCTATACAATCCACCTAACTTTTTAACTAACCTCTTATATGGGGACTAACCTTCTTATATGAGGATTGTATGGGGAGGGCCTTTTCCCGTGTTGTAAGGCCTGCTTAGTTTTCTTGTTAATATATCCTTGTTACCAAAAAATAAAAATACCATACAAAAATAAATCAAATTGAGGGGTTAATACGACAAATTCACAATAAACCGGTTTGCAGTAGGACTTATACTCGTGAGTTATACCTAATCAACTCAATGTTAAATGTGGATTTTATGCTTAGGTCAAAAAAATAAAATATAACTTGTTCTCACATCCAATGAGTAAAAAAATTATTCGCACATAAGTTTTTAAAATTATTAAAATAGCGGAAGAAGATACAAGTACCCTTAACATATTTTACAAAAACAGGCGTACAATTTGAAAGCTTTCCAATCAACAAACTTTGTAAAATTCCAACCTACAGTTTGTTAAATATGTTACACTTTAGTGCATTTGACAAAATTATACCCTGAATGATAGAGTTTCAATCATTTGTTATGAAAAAGATAGTTAAGCCATTATTAAAAAAAATAGAAAAAAAATGCTTTTCAATTAAATTTCTTAATATAAAAAATGTGGCCTTTTATTTTTATAAATAAAGAAGAATATTCCCTATAACATTACATAATAATATTTCTAACCACAATATGATGTGGTTAGACCAAGTTATATTTGTATCAAAGTATACAAAATTAAAGAAAGTTGATAAGTTCCTTAGATCTTCTTCCTTCCATTTGTTTTGGATATCATAGAAGTTACAATAAGTTGTTGCATTTGTTGCCTATATTCTATCAATTATGTTTGCGAATATAAGATCAATAATTTTATATTTAATAGCATTATGATTGTTTATTTCATAGTTATTACTGAGCATATACGTGTTCTCTAGCTTTAACATACATTTTTTTGAGCAACATTAAAGTAGATTTTGAGTCACTTTGAAAGTTAATCTCATAGCCTCTCCACTTTGTTGCCCAGTGGAAAGCTGTTTCCTCCCTTTTCAATTCTAGTTCTTCTCTTGTGCTGTAATTTTCAGTAGTTTACCTTGCTTCAATGATATATCTTGAAAAGCCAACACAAGTTATGCCAATCCGAGGATTTGTTATAAGATTCAACATAGTCAAGACAGTGTTGATTGTATAACTCATAGCAGTTTCATTTATAATATTAAATAGTCTGATTATCTCTAGGTTCTCATCATGCATTGGGTTATAGTCGCGTGTTTGTATTATGGAATAGTTTGGTTTATTGATATTTCTTAGGGCTATTTAATGTTTGGTACCCAACAAGTGTCCAATACATTACTTTGGTACCCAACATTTAAAATATTAAGGGTTGGTACCTTGACCCGTCAAGTCAAACCATTGACCCGGCCTAGATAATATATCTGTAACTAAAAAGGTGTTATTATATTATTACCCTTATGAATGCTAACATTTTATTTTTTATCCTAACGTCTCGTTAGGGGTCATCACACGTGGCTCAATCTGTATGTGTTACACGTGTATCAGATTTTAACGGCCATGATTAGATCTAGACGTGTAGACATAAACAAAAATACTAACCTAATTTCCTTCTTGTCGTGGGAAAATCAGGAACAGAGCTAGATTTTACCGTCATCAAGAAAATTTGGGGAGTTATGTGATTTTGAGTGTTTCCGAGTGATTTGTTTTGTTTATTCGTTAGATCTACTATATGAACAAATTGGGTATCAGTTATTTTGAGTTTTCGAAGAAAATCGAAGACAAAATCAAGTTGGATGGATTCAAATTCCAAAGAGGTTTCTCAAGTAAACATCACCACCACTAACCGATCAGACAAGGAGAGGAAGAGTCTGTGTAATCACATAGTAATAGTATTAATAATAATAAGTTTTATCTTCTTCATTTTTTTATTCTCTCTACTTGCTTTCTTCTTCATCTTCACGGTTGGTTTTGTTTCTATTTTAATTGATAATTTCTCAATTCCAGTTATAACTACTACTTCTTCACTCTCAGCTCAATGCAATACTGTCTCTACATTATATATATATATATATGTATATTCATTTCTTGTTTTAGGGTTTCTGTTTTTGTTTCCCCTGTTTATAACAATTTAAAAAATTGGTGTTTTTGTGTGGAGATATTGAAAGGATGGGAAATTGAGTTTAAGAAAAACCCATGTTGTGATTTATCATGTTTTACTAGATTTGTTAGATTATTGAAGATTTTGATTGAGAATTTAGGGATTAAGAAATAAGGATCAGTCATTTTTTCAAATATTGTTGATGCAGAATTGGCATTCTCATCACTAAACATAAGAGTAAAAGTCAAAATTTAGTTTAGGAGAATACCTATGGCCTTGTTGTGTTATGTCATGTTCTGTTGGATAATTAGATTTTGAGTGATTTTGGTGTCATAGTTATTGAAATTTCACTGATTTTTCCGGTATTTGTTTGTGTTGATAGTGGGAAGATTACGTGTTTGGGTTGCTGGGGGATTCTGGGTTGTTTATGGGCAAAGGTTGTTGATTGAGATTTCACTTATTAAAGATGATGCCATGTCTGTCAGTTATGAGATTCAAAAAGGTGAATGAAAATTTGCAGGAGGTGCAGGAGATGAGAAAATGGTGGTTGAAATAGTGCGAAAGAGGTGAATTTAAAGGTCATTGTGTGTCAAAATGCTAGAATTTTGAATTATTTGATTGTAATTCGTTGGATCAGTCTATTGGTAACGGATCAAATTGGCTAGATGACACGTTTTTTAGAAAGTCACGTGCAACACACACTAATGGTGATTTAACACCGTAAAATAATTATTACTTAATATTAGTTTTAATTATTAACTTAACATAATGTTAAGTCAATAGTTTGACTTGACGGTCTCTGACGAATCAAGGTACCAATCCTTAATATTTTAAATGTTGGGTACCAAAACAATACATTGGACATTTGTTGAGTACCAAACGTTAAATAGCCTTATTTCTTATGTTATTAATGTATTTAATTATGGTGTTTTTCGCCGCAACACTGTTCTGTTTTTTTTTTTTTAAGAAAGATCTAGCTTTACAAATGTGTCATTTAATAAGACTGCAGAATTATACCAATCCAAAACATAGCCTCCTCTGTTAGAGTTTTAAACCAAAAATTTAATGTTTCAATGGAAGTTATTATTAATATCTTCTATAATATAATCCATACAAAAGTTCAAATCCATTATAAAAAAAATGGGAAAAAAATACGCTTCTCAATTAAATTGCATAACATCAATAATGTGCCCTTTTATTTTCATAAATAAAGAGAAAGAATCCTCTAACATTAGATAATAATATTTCTAACCATAATATGACGTGGTTTAGACCAAATTTTATTTTCATCAAAGTATACAAAATTAAAGTAAGTTAATAAGTTCCCTAGATCTTCTTCCTTCCATTTTTTTTAGTTATCATAGACGTTACAATAAGCTGTTATATTTGCCGCCCATATTATATCAATCATGTTTGACAATATAAGAGCAAGGATGTTGAAATTGGTATTACTCCAGATAGAGTGTTAATAGAACGCGAAGAATTGGTATTCAGAAAGGAAAAACGTGAAAGAAGAATGGTGTGATTTGGCATTAGTATCTTAAGTTTCTACATCTACTTGATTGTTTTTTCTTCCTCTTTGACTGATTAGGTATGTGTTCTTGCTCATTTCATCTGCTATTTCGTCATTCACATGCAAAACACACTGCTTAAGATACTGGAGATACCATCAAAGGTGTGAGAACATTCGAGTCTTTTCCCATTTGACAAGAATGGCTTCACTGGAAGAGCATTTTTTATGACATCTCCATAAAAGAATATTAGCATATATAATACTGTAAATTTATGCGCCATAAATTGATCCTATTTTTTTTAAAGCCTAAATACGCTATTGCATTATTCTCTCTTTCCATTGTAACTATTTTTCTTATGAGATGCAATGCTTTAAGTTGTAAAGAATTCAATGTTCTCTTTACAGTAAATACAAGGGTAATCTGGATAAAGACCCATAGAAGGTCGTTGCCGCTTTTTAGTTATATCAACATAAGTGACTCTCTTTTCATGTGCGACGTATCAAACGCTGACTATATGTCTAGCCTGTAATCTAATTTATGATTTTCCTAGACTTAGATGCATCTGAAAATTTGTTGGCTACATTGTGGACACAAAGAAACTAAAGTGGCTAAATGATTTTCCTTTCCGCCTCGAGTGGATGTGTCTAATGCCACCCTATGCAAAGACACAAACAATTCGTCAATATAGCCATATACTAATCTTAGGCTGTAAGTCAAGGGTTTAGACTTAAACGCATAGCTAAATAGTTCCCTATGGCTACATTAAAGTGATTGTGGTGGCTAAAATAACAATATAGATCTTTAGCATGTGGCCACGAAAAAATATTTTGGCTTGGCTAAGCTTTTGATCCCAAACCGTAGCATATGTGAGGATTTGTACTGCATAGCCTCCTCTGTCGGAGTTTTGAACCGAACATTTAATCTTTCATGAAAGTTATTATTATTATCTTCTATAATATAGTCCATATTAAAGTTCAAAAATCCATTATAAAAAAATGAGAAAAAAAATGCTTCTCAATTGCATTGTAAAACATCAAAAATGTGCCCTTTTATTTTCATAAATAAAGAGAAAGATTCCTTCTAACATTACATAATGATATTTATAACCACAATAAGATGTGGTTTAAACCAAGTAACATTTACATAAAATTATAAAAAATTAAAAAAATTTAATAAGTTCCATAGATCTTCTTCCTTCCATTTGCTTTGGATATCATGGACGTTACAATAAGTTGTCGTATTTGCTGCCCATATTATATCAATTATGTCTGATAATATAAGAGAAATAATTTTATATTTAATAGCATTATGATTGTTTATTTCATAGTTATTACTGTGTTCTCTAACTTGAAAATACATTTATTTGAGCAACATTAAAGTAGGTTTTGCATCACTTTGAAAGTTAATATCATGGCCACCCCACTTTTTACCCAGTGAAAAGCTGCGTTCGCCCCTTTCAATTCCATTTCTTCTCTTGTGATGTAATTTTCTGTAGTTCCCCTTGCTTCAATGGTATACCTTGAAAAGCCAACACAAGTTATGCCAATCCGAGCAGATGTTATAAAATTCAACATAATCAAGGAAATGTTGATTGTATAACTGATAAGTGCATAAATTACATGTTTTAAGTATCATTTTCTTATGCTTATTTTGTAGATTTCATGTGAATTACCTTGTTATTATTACTTTTATATATTATGTCTTTTGTAGGTTATATCTCTATAAAGAAGTGAAAATTGAGTGCTTAAAGAAAGAATTGCCAAAGACCCAGTGGATCTCTGTCAAATCCAGGAGTTCTACCAACCATATCGGAGAGAACGAGAAAACTAAGCTAAGGGCGAAAGAACGGAGTCATTCTGACTTCGTATGAGGAAATTATGGGCAACAAGAGTTTTACTAGAAAAGTGCTAAAGGGCACCTGCGCTATTACTAAGGGGCTATCCAGTTTTGAATAATGTTAACTGTTAAATGCTTATGAAAGTTATAATTATCATTGCAATATGGATTGGTTTTTATGCAGGAATAGATGGAGCAACAGACTCCTAGTCTATTAGTAAGTTACAAAGATTGTTCCTATACTTGTGGTTTGTTACTGACTTCTGACTTTCTCTTGTGCAGGTAATCAGGGATACTGTTACCTGTTGTGACCTCCTCTTCTGCAGGTAATAGTTCTGTTAGGTGTACCTGCTTACATGCCCCCTCAAGATGGACTGCGAGAGAGAAGTCCAATCTTGGTTTTGAGGTCTCTGAATCTTGAGCTTGACAGAGGTTTCGTGAGTGCATCAGCTAGCTGATCTGCAGATGAGACATGAGCAACTCGCAGCATACCATTCTGTACTTGATCTCTGATGAAATGAAAATCAATGGCAATGTGTTTCATACGAGAATGAAACACCGGGTTGGAGCAAAGTTGAGTTGTTCCTACATTGTCACAATAAATGACTGGACAGCTTGTCAAGTGTGTTCCCAGATCAGTGAGTAGTTTGGTCAGCCAGTTTATTTCTGCTGCTGCATTAGCCACAGCTCTATATTCAGCTTCTGTTGACGATCTTGCTACTGATTTTTGCTTCTTTGAGCTCCAGGATATTGGGTTGCGGCCAAGATACACAATATAGGCACTGGTAGATGAGAAGTCATCTTTGTCACCTCCCCAGTCAGCATCAGAGAATACACGTAACTCATTCTTGGAGTGAATGTGATCTGAGAAAGCATGTAGGTGTAATGGAGACTCCCTGTAGAGTTGAAGACCCTCATTGATTGTGCCACACAAATAACGTAGAAGTCGTTTAAAAAACTGCCAATGTAATGTTGTTGGTGAATGCATGTATTGAGATAACTTATTTACTGCATAGCTCATATCCGGTCTTGTAATTAGAAGATATTGCAAGCATCCTACAACATTCCTGTACTCTGTTGGATCTGGTAGCGGTGTACCTGAGTGTAATGTCAGATGTGGTGTTGTTGGAATTCGAGTGACTACCGGTTTTGCACCTAGCATTTTTGTTCTTGTCAATATGTCCATAATGTAGCGTCTTTGGGACAACAGCATGCCATGTTTGTTTGGTACGGCTTCTACTCCCAGAAAGTATGACAATGTACCAAGATCTTTAATTGAGAACCGCTGTGCTAAATTAGCAATAAATAAATTTACAGAGTTACTGTTATTCCCAGTAATTATCAAATCATCCACATACACCAAAATGTAGATTAGTGTACTAGAGGTTTAAAGCACAAACAATGATGTATCAGCATAGGAATTTTTGAAGCCAGACTGTAGTAGAAACGTGCGCAGTTCATGATACCAAGCGCGGGGTGCTTGCTTGAGACCATAAATTGCTTTGCGTAATTTGCACACATATGATGGCCGGTCTTGATCCACAAATCCCGGTGGTTGTTGCATGAAGACAGTGTCTGATAATTTACCTTGTAGAAATGCATTGTTCACATCAAGTTGTCGTAGAGTCCAGTTTTGGGAGATAGCAAGGATTAGAATAACTTTGACTGTTGTTGGCTTTACAACCGGGCTGAATGTTTCCATGAAATCGACTCCTGGACGTTGATGAAACCCTTTTGCGACCAATCTTGCCTTGTACCTGTCAATTGAACCATCAGATTTGTGTTTTGTACGAAATATCCACTTACATCCGACTACATTTTGATTTGGTTCTGGTGGTACTAGCTCCCAAGTACCATTTGTGACAAGTGCATCGAATTCATCTGACAAGGGCTTACGCCAATATGGTAGTTGTAGGGCCTGAGCAACTGTGGTGGGTTCAGAAGATTCTTGGGACGACAGTTGAGCCACAAGATTCATTTTTTTGATTGGCTTATGGATCTGATTTTTGGCTCTTGTAGTCATGGAGTGAGTTATCTGTTGGAGTGGGCCTGATGGAGCTTCAGCTGTGTCTGTTGTAGTTTGGGTAGCCATAGTTGATGTTCCCTGTTGATTCCACTGTTCCTGGGCTAGGTGAGTTGGTTCTGGGCTTGTACCTTCTGTTCCACTTGTTGTTGAAGCTTCACACTAGAGTTCTTGATCAAGGTCCACTGCCGATGATGGAATGAATGGCCGGTGCTGGATGGGTTGTTCAACATGAAGTGGTGGTGGTATCCATGTATCTATGAATTTTATTGGAGCATGATTTGGTTGAGAGTTGGATAGTGCTGCATATGGAAATTGAGTTTCTACAAATTTGACATGCCTGGATACAAATATTTTGTTTGTTGATGGGTCTAGACAAAGGTAGGCACTTTGGGTAAGAGAGTAACCGAGAAATATGCATTGGGTGGATCTGGGCTCTAATTTGTGGGATGTATAGGGCTTGAGCCACGGATAGCAGCGACATCCAAAAATCCTGAGTTTTGAATAGTTTGGTTTTGTTTGAAATATCTTCTGATAGGGAGACAGTAGATGTAATATTGGTGTTTGCAATCTATTGATTAGATAGACAGCAGTGGATAGTGCATAAGGCCAGTATGTGAGTGGTAAGGAAGCATGGGTGAGAAGTGTTAACCCTGTTTCAACAATGTGTCGGTGCTTTCTTTCGGAAAGGCCATTATGTTCTGGGGTGTGTGGAGGGGTTGTTAAGTGTGATATGCCTGAGTTGGATATAAATTCTCTTAGGCTTATGTACTCACCACCATTGTCTGAGTAAGGAATTTTTATTGTTGTGTTGAAGTAATTCTCAGTGATTGCTTTGAAAGTAATGAATGTTTGTTTTACATCTGATTTGTAGTGTAAGGGATAGAACCATGTATACCTTGTAAAATGGTCAACAAATATGACATAGTATTTGTAACGATTTTTAGATAGAACTGGTGAGGTCCAAACATCTGAGTAGATTATATCCAGTGGTTGTTTGGAGATAATGGATGAGGTTGAGAAAGATAATTTATGACTCTTATTGCAATTGCAGGCATTACAAGAGAAATTTGTAGACTGTTTTGGAATTTGTCCCAAGTTATTAGTAGACACAATGTGGTTCAGAATAGTATAGGATGGGTGGCCAAGTCTGTGGTGCCAGCAGAAAGTGTTGAGCTTTGTGGTGGAGAATGCAAACTTTGGTGATGTGATTGGCCACTCATAAACACCATCTTTAGTTGGACCTGTCATCAAGGTTGCTCCTGTGCATAGCTCTTTCACAAGAAAAGAACAAGGTAAGAATTCAATG
Source organism: Papaver californicum (assembly GCA_023531435.1). Taxonomy (NCBI): domain Eukaryota; kingdom Viridiplantae; phylum Streptophyta; class Magnoliopsida; order Ranunculales; family Papaveraceae; genus Papaver; species Papaver californicum. The sequence goes on along the minus strand of JAJJMC010027712.1, from coordinate 4,110,677 downwards.
GAGACATTATTAGTTTTGCAAAACTGAGAAATTGAAATGAGATTTTTTTGCATTGCTGGCACACACAAAACGTTGTCTAACTTAAGCAGTTTCTTAGAAGTTGGTATAAGGGTGGAACCAGTGTGAGTGATTTGCAAATTAGTTCCATCTCCTAGCATGATGTCATCTTGGCCCAAGTATGGTGAGTGCAGGGATAAGTTGTCAAGATATGAGGTAACATGATGAGATGCACCACTGTCTAGGAGCCAGGCAGGATTGCAGGGTCTGTTAGATGTTGCATTTGCTTGTGGCTGCCAGGGTGTGGGCTGTTGACTTGTGCTGGCTTGTTCCACTGGTACCAGTCGAAAGGAGGGGCATTTCTTTGCGGTGTGTCCTTGGACCCTGCAAATATGACACAGACCAAGATATGGTCTAACTGGTCTGGGCTGTGTGGATGTAGACATACTGCCTGGAAAGGACCTGGAGGGTCTGTAGCGGCTTTGGTACTGCTGTGGGTGAGTAATGGTGTTGCGCCGATTTGGTTGGACTGTAGAAGGACGCGATGATGGAGTGTACCTTGTTGTTGCATTGACAGAAGCTGGGAAGTGATGGTGTTCAGTAGTTTTTGTTTGCAGGGATGCTTCAAAATTCAGCAACTTTTCATGTAGTTCATCAAATGGAATGTTGTTTGTTGTCTCTAGCTTGCACTGCTCTTACCAGTTCCTTGTAGTCCTCATTCAAACCATCTAGAATTTTGTCAGTTATTTCTTCATCATCTAACTTTGCTCCCAGTAGTGCTAGATCACCTGCCTTGGCTCTAATAGTGTGCATGAACTCAGAGACAGTGAGAGAGCCCTTCTCAATGTTTTTAAGTTGATGTTTCAGTTGTTTAATCCTTCCTCTGGATGGTTTGGCATATGTATTTGCCAAGATTGTCCAGGCTTCTTGGGCTGTTTGTGCATTTGCAATGAAGGGTATGATGGTTTGTGATAGAGATGCTATGTTGGCATTGAGGATGAGTTGATCCTGTCTATTCCAGACAGTATAAGATGGATTGTTCACTGTTTTCTCATTAGCTATGATTGTTTTTGGTGGGTAGGATGTAGAGCCATCAACATATCCTAAGAGATCATACCCAATGAAAAGGGTTTTGAACTGAAGTTTCCAGGATATGTAGTTGGTGGTGTTTAATTTGAGAGGAGCTTGTGCAGCAACATTGATGCTGATAAGAGTTTGATTTGCTTGGTTTGTGTTGAGCATTTGGTTGGTGTTGGTTTCAGCCATTGATTATGCGCAAGATAAAAAAGAAAAGAAAAGAAGGGGATGATGGATCAGTGCTCTGATACCATGTTAAATGCTTATGAAAGTTGTAATTCTCATTGCAATAAGGATTGGTTTTTATACAGGAATCGATGGAGCAACAGACTCCTAGTCTATTGGTAAGTTACAGAGGTTGTTCCTATACTTGTGGTTTGTTACTGACTTCTGACTTTCTCTTGTGCAGGTAATCAGGGATGCTGTTACCTGCTGTGACCTCCTCTTCTGCAGGTAATAGTTCTGTTAGGTGTACCTGCTTACATTAACAACACTAGCTTTATTGTTAAGAGCCACCTTTCTTCTTCTTCCTTTCCGAACAAAATTTGGATTAGGTTTTATTTCGGAAGTTGTGGGATTTGACGCTGATTTGATTTCGAGTTTGTCTCTGTGATATAATTGATGAAGAGAGGTTATCGTCAATAATAAAAAAATGGGGATGTAGCTTGATATGAGCTTTGAATAGCAGATGAAGTTGATTGTTCGAGTCTGTGATGGAGTCCAATTGCCATTAATGGCTCCGGTGATGGTTAATTTTGGGTTGGAGATGTGCAGCGAGTTGGTGGAGCTCGGATTGATGATATGAGAAGCCAGGGAGGATGACTTATAGGCTGTGATGGGTTGTCGCTGCAGATGGTGATGTTTGAGTTCGAAGGTGGAACTGAGAAGATGTTGATGACGCTGGTTATCATGTTGAGTATGATTGATGGTTTAATGATGCTCGTGAACAATGGCAGTGGTGATTTGAGGGGCAGTAAGGCTGTGGTGCAGTTGATAATGGCAGAAGTCGAGAGAATAAGAGTTTGTTGTGGCTCGGGTTTATTTTGGCAATGATGTTGATGGGAGTTGGTTGAAGATAGCATAGTGGCTGTAATGGTTTTAATGGCTAGGATGGCAGAGAAGAACTCGAGCTATGAAGAAGAAAGATGCTGGCAGAGGTGGTAGCTATTGGCTATGGACTCGAGTTATGGTTGGGATATTGGCAGTGAAAGTCGAGAGATCGAGTTGTTTGTTTGAATAGGAAACAAGAGTTAGTGAGAGAATATAGGAATGGGTTAACCAAAACTCAGATGAAAAGTTTCTTCACGGCAACAAATACCCATCGAGAACAACTGCCGGAAAACTCAGGAGAAAAATATTTTCCCGATGTGTAAGCCGTCGAGTAAACCTGGGAATGAAATAAAATTCTGAAGAAAAAAAAATGCTCGACGGCCGGAACCATCGAGAAACTGAAGAATGAAATCACCGAGGGGAAAATACGGATGAATTTGGATTGGGCTTTAGTCCGGAGGTACGAGCCCATTTAGCTGTGAGGTTTAGTTGTTAGGAGTTTATTCACGTTTTGGCAAGTCACATGGACTTATTTCAACCAGGATTCGATACACGAGAACCTCTATTTTTGGGAAACTTATTTAAGGGACAATTTACTTTTTTTTGAGAGCTATCTTGGATCATATCATATCTTTTGGAAAGAAGCAAAAGGAGCTTTTGGAGTTTGCCTTATTTTTCTGTCTTATTATTTTCTATGGATTTTAAGAAATCCATTATGAACTAATTTTCTTATATTGATTAAGGATGTAACCTAAGTCATGAACATGTTATTCAATTGATGCATTAATCTTATTATCCACTCTCTTCCATATCGTTCAAGTTTTACTACACATAATAATTATTTAATTGTGTTCGAATAATATGATTAGTTATTCCGCATGTTTAAGACGCGAATTAAATATCTTAATAACTTCTCAATAGCTAATTAGGAGTCTTAGGTAATTTTATCAGGAACCCTAATAATTAGTAGTGATTTGTGATCACTAGCGGTTCGAATCGTGAAGAAAGTCACAAGTAAAACTTGGCCTAGGTTGAATATTTCACGATTGTGTTGTATTGTCTATGAGTGACCCGTCTCACATAATTTAAAGCTTTATTCAAGTTGAATCTCTTAGCGATAAATCATTAGGTTATTTGTTAGAAAAGAATTCATATATTAGCAATTGCAATATTTGTTGATTTGTGGAGACGTAACGAAGTGTTGACACCGATTGGGGATACTTTAGGGTTATTGGTAACATAAAAAAGTGAATGACGATATTGATGTCTGATTGCATAGCGTGTGTAATGATGGACGGTGAATTCCTTAACCAGTTCTCTTTTATAATATTTTCTTAAATACTTTTAGCTTAATTTTTAGTTTAAATTACTTTGAACAACAAAATCCCCTCTGTTTACAATAGTTTTCAAATACAATTAACAACTCATATCTCCTTTGGATCGAATTCGTTCTTATTGCTATACTCTTATTTATAACTGTGAGTGAAAAGAACTTAAATAATTTTACTTGGATGACAACCGACCAAATTTTGGCGCCGTTGCCGAGAAGGTTTAGCGGATTTTTTTCTTGATTTCTTATTTTTAGTTTTTAAGTTAGTTTTGAGAATTGTTTTCAGGTACTTATCTTCTGGCTCCTAAACCGAAACCAAAACAGAAGCATGTCGGGTTTCCACAGATTTGAATCGAGACTCGGAGAGGGACTGTACTGAAAGATAAACCGGAAGACAAACAAGAGGAAGCAATGGGTGACACAAACCATACACTGAAGGATTTAGTTTCTCACAAGATGGATATACAACAATGGTGTATTCAAACAACATCTACATTTGAGATCAAGCCAGGATTGATCCGGGAGATACCAAAGTTTCATGGAATGACTAATAAAGATCCAAACAAATCTGATGGATTTTCACAACATAGTCATGGCCATGCTACCAAAGGATACAGATGCAGATGGGGTTATGTTACGAGTTTTTCCATTTTCTTTGATGGACACTGCAAAGGAATGGTTGTACTATTTACCATCTGGTAGTGTTACAACATGAAATAGGTTGAAGAAACTTTTCCTAGAAAGGTATTTTCCTGTATCAAAGGCATCTCAGATTCGGAAAGAGATTTGTGGCATTAAGCAGATGGTAGGAGAATCTTTGTATGAGTGCTGGGAACGTTACAAGAGATTGATGGCTAGCTGTCTGCATCATCAATTCAGTGATTTATTGATCATCCAGTACTTCTACGAGGGTCTTCAAGCAAGTGACAGGAATCTTCTCGACGCTTTAGGTGGTGGTGCATTAGTGAACAAAACATTAGCTCAAGCTAGAGAGTTAATTGAGAACATGTCAGCAAATTCTCAACAATTTTCAAGTCGTAGGTCAGAATCACTCGTCATAAGAGTTAATGAAGTAAGCGAAGTTTCTGAACTTCGTCAGCAAATGGGCAACATGGCAGCAATGATGAAACAAATTGCATTCGTGGTGGCACCAGCATCTACCCGAGGTTATGAAGAAGGCAGTGATCAGGTCAATGCTATTTTTCCAAATCAGCAGGGACAACGATATGATCCTTATTCTAACACTTACAATCCAGGGTGGAGAGATCATTCCAACTTCATCTATGCAAACAAGAAAGCAGAAGCTCCAGGGCCGGTTTTCAATCTTCCTAGTGGTTTCCAACAGCAAGCACAACCAGTTCAAAACTCAGAACCGTCAGAAATGCTTGTTATGACGAAGAATCTAACCACAATGATGCAATAGAATCAGCAAAAACAAGATGCCAATCAACAAAAAACTGATAATGCAATTAGAGAGCTGCAGACACAGATGAGCACTATGGCTGGTAGACTGAATCATCTGAAAACACAGAATAGTGGAAAACTCCATTCTCAAACTCTCAACCCGAGAGAAACTGTCAATGCTGTGATATTGAGAAGTGGTACACGAACTGTGCAACCAGAAGATGCTGAGAACAACAAAGACCCTAAGGGGCCGGTTTTGCAAAAAAAGATTACTGACTATTACCAAACCGATGAGGTACCTAACAAACACTCTAAACTTTCTGTTACTACTTATGCTTCTCTTTTGCCGTTTCCTCGCAGGTTTTCTAACTCTAAAATGGCGGAACAAGATAAGGAGAGCTTAAAGACTTTCAAGAAGATTTATGCGAATATTCCACTGATAGATGCGATAAAACAAGTCCCCAAATATGCGAGAATTCTGAAGGACTTGTGCACCAAGAAACAACGGTTAACTGGTAATGAGGTAATGAGTGTAGGGGAAATGTTTCGGCTATCTTCCAAAGAAATTCCCACATAAATGTAAGGATCCCGGTAGTTTTGATATACCTATTGTGATTGGTAATAAAAGGTTTGGAAAATCTATGCTTGATTTAGGAGCATCAGTGAATGTTATGCCTGCATCTATTTATGAGTCTTTGAATTTGGGTCCATTGAAAGAAACTGGAGTTGTTTTACAATTAGTTGATCGTACTAAAGGTATTATTGAGGATGTTCTTGTGCAGATGAATCAACTAGTATTTCCAGTCCATTTCTGCGTATTGGAGATGGATAGCGGTCTGACGTGTCTATTCTGCTGTTACTTGGGAGACCATTCATGAAAACGGCAAAAACCGTGATTGATGTTGATAAATAAACACTCACAATGGAGTTTGACAACGAAAAAATCCGCTTCAATATTTTTGAAGAAATTCGGTACCCCAGTGCTATTATTCAGATGTTCATGATAAAGTGTTAGACGCGGGATAATGAGTAGCAAGAAGTCTACAGTCTGGCTGACGACGTTAAACCAAGCGTTGAATAGGAGGCAACCCCTCGATGTTGTTTTTCTATTTTTTCTATTTTTAGTTTTTATTTTTCTTATCTTTTTATATCATATTATAGGATTTCTCACCTTGACTTTTACATTGGACGAGTCAATTTACATCGAGGACAATGTAAAGTTTAAGTGTGGGGGAGGTTTAAGCATATAGATTTTTAGTATTCGCTTTTGTAGTTAGAATTCTTTTAAACTTTTTGTACAAAGTTGCATGAAACCTCCAACTTTTAGGTATTTTAGAGTCACTTAGAGGTATTAGAGAACTATATTCGGTTTGCTTAGTTGTTGAGAGGCTAGAGCTGACAAAAAGGGACCTAAGCCACCGGTGGAAAATTAGGTGCAGAGAGAATACAGTATTAGAGAAGCTGATCAATCATTAGTGGAGACTACCTATTCCATCAAGCGAGGCACCAGACCTTCAATTTTTTGTAGTTGTCTAAGAAAGTGTGTTTTAGAGTGTGTGTCATCATACGTAAATTCCAGGTAGAATGATGAGTTATCCAACTTCGCAACAATTTCAGCACTACTTTTTGATCTCTTGAGTGTTATTTCTTCAATCATGAGGATGCCATCAGAATTGCTAACTTACAACATCTCGTGTAATCTTGTTTGCAGTTATCACCATTCTCTCTCGACAACAACAGGTCCATAGAAACACCAATATCATCAACAAGTGGAGCATCACAAATTCGAAAGAAAGTTGAAGACGTTCAAGGTTTACAAGAAACAGTAAGATAAAGAGCATATTTCATATTCAAGTGAAGCAACAAGACAAAGAAAAGATTTATATATACATGTTGAAGACTTATGTACAAGAACGGAGGGAATCAAAAGATGAGAGTTAGTGAAGTTTATGATATCGAGACAATACAAGTTATGAAGAATCAAGTGGTAAAGTCCTTATCCCACGGCCATAGTAGTTTTATTATTTATTTTATTTTATTTTGTATTTTGTATTCCATTAATTTTATTATTCAAAAAAAAAAATCGTTAAGTTTTCGTTTGTTTGTTTTTGTATTCATTCAATAAGGTCGTGGGGAAGAAGAAATTTATAAAGAAGTTTCAAGCAACAAGAAATTGAGGTAAATAGTTACAATTGCCAAGGTTCTAAAGTTCAAGAGTTCATCATCAACAGTTGAAGACCAAAGAACGAAGACGTTTCTATTGGATGTTGTGAGAGTGATGTTAATTGTAGATTGAGCGACAAGGTAAGTAGCATTCCCATCCTCACATAGTGGTTGATTTCCTTTCTTGGAGATCATTAGAAAAATAAAATAAAATAAAAGAGTTATTTTTCGTCCCACATTTATGGGATAACATCTTCATATAATTCGGAAGGTTCCTTTTCCTTTCCACCATTCAACGTGCGCAGGATTTTTATCTTCACTCCTGCCTGCACACATAAGAACCATAAAATGCGTCTTCTGTGTGCAATTTCATAAAACCCTATCGATGAGGTAGAAGTCGAGGCAGAATGCTTATTCGATCGCCTATCAGGGATGGATTCTTTCATATGGTGGTTTTTTCCTAACTCAAGAGTAAAGCATGAGAATCATGATCTTTGATATTTCCATGTGAATTTGGAGTATTTGAATAGTTATAATTTAGGTTTATGGGTATACCTCTTGTAAACCCTCACGAGACTATAACTCGTCCACTAGGGACACCTAGGGGTTTAAAGGCTTGTTACACATGCTAAGTGTAACCGTATCCTAAAGGAAAGAGATTTATTGTATTTTAGTTTAGTTTAGTTAGGTTATTTTTGATTTGTAGTTTGCTCGAAGATTAGCAAAAGGCAAGTGTGGGGGAATTTGATAAGTGCATAATTTACATATTTTGAATTTCATTTTCTTACGCTTATTTTGCTAGATTTCATGTGAATTACCTTGTATTATTATTATTTTTGTATATTATGTGTAGATTACATCTCTAAAAAGAAGTGAAAACTAAGTGCTTTAAAGGAAGAATTACCAAAGATCCAGTAGATCTCTGTCAAATCCAGGATTTCTACCCACCTTGTCAGAGAGAACGAGAAAACGAAGCCAACGGCGAAAGAATGGAGTCATTTTGACTTCGTACGAGGAAATTATGGGCGAAAAGAGTTTTACTTAAAAAGCGCTAAAGGGCACCTGCGCTATTATTAAGCGGCTATTCAGTTTTGAATAGTGTTAACAACGCTAGCTATAATGTTAAGGGCCACGTTTCTTCTTCCTTTCCGAACAGAATCTGGATTAGGTTTTTTTTCGGAAGTTGTTGGATTTGACGCTGATTTGATTTCGAGTTTGGCTCTGTGATATAATTGATGAAGAGAGGTTATCGTCAGTAATGAAAAAATGGGGATGTAGCTTGATATGAGCTTTGAATGGCAGATGAAGTTGATTGTTCGAGTCTGTGATGGAGTCCAACTGCCATTAATGGCTCCGGTGATGGTTAATTTTGGGTTGGAGATGTGCAGCAAGTTGTTGGAGCTCGGATTGATGATATGAGATGTCAGGGAGAATGACTTATAGGCTGTGATGGGTTGTCGCTGCAGATGGTGATGTTTGAGTTCGAAGCTGGACCTGAGAAGATGTTGATGACGCTGGTTATCATGTTGAGTATGATTGATGGTTTAATGATGCTCGTGAACAATGGCGGTGGTGATTTGAAAGACAGTAAGGCTGTGGTGCAGTTGATAATGGCAGAAGTCAAGAGAATAAGAGTTTGTTGTGGCTCGGGTTTGTTTTGGCAATGATGTTGATGGGAGTTGGTCGAAGATAGCATAGTGGCTGTAATGGTTTTAATGGCTAGGATGGCAGAGAAGAACTCGAGCTATGGAGAAGAAAGATGCTGGCAGAGGTGGTAGCTATTGGCTATGGACTCGAGTTATGGTTGGGATATTGGCAGTGAAAGTCGAGAGATCGAGCTGTGTGTTTGAATAGGAAACAAGAGTTATTGAGAGAATATAGGAATGAGTTAACCAAAACTCAGATGAAAAGTTTCTTCACGGCAGCACATACCCATCGAGAACAACTGCTGGAAAACTCAGGGGGAAAATATTTTCCCGATGGGTAACCCGTCGAGTTAACCTGGGAATGAAATAAATTCTGAAGAAAAAAAAATGCTTTACGGCCGGAGCCATAGAGAAACTGAAGAATGAAATCACCGAGGGGAAAATACGGATGAATTTCGATTGGGCTTTAGTCAGGAGGTACGAACCCATTTGGCTGTGAGGTTTGGTTGTTAGGAGTTTATTCACGTTTTGGCAAGTCCCAGGGACTTATTTCAATCGGGATTCGATGCACGAGAACCTCTATTTTTGAAAAATCTATTTAAGTGACAATTTACTATTTTTTGTGGGAGCTATCTTAGATAATATCATATCTTTTGAAGAGAAGCAAAATGAGCTTTTAAAGTCGGAGATTCTTCTACAACCTAGGATTTGCCTTATTTTTTTTATCTTATTACTTTCTATGGACTTTAAATCAATTATGAACTAATTTTCTTATATTGGTTGAAGATGTAACCTAAGTCATGAACATGTTATCAATTGATGTATTAATCTTATTATTCACTTTCTTGCATATCGTTTAAGTTTTACTACATATAATAATTATTTGGTTGTGTTCGAATAATATGATTAGTTATTCCGTATGTTTAAGTCGCGAATTAAATATCTTAATAACTTCTCAATAGCTAATTAGGAGTCTTAGGTAATTTTATCAGGAACCCTAATAATTAGTAGTAATTTGTGATCACTAGCGGTGCGAATCGTGAAGAAAGTCACAAGTAAAACTTGGCCTAGGTTGAATATACCACGATTGTGTTGTATTGCCTATGAGTGACCCGTCTCACATAATTTAAAGATTTCTTCAAGTTGAATCTCTTAGCGATAAAATATTAGGTTATTTGTTAGAAAAGAATTCATATATTAGCAATTACAATATTTGTTGATTTGTGGAGACGTAACGAAGTGTTGACACCGATTGGGGATACTTTAGGGTTTTGGTAACATGAAAAAGTGAATGACGATATTGATGTTTGATTGGATAGCATGTGTAATGATGGACGGTGAATTCCTTAACCAGTTCTCTTTTATAATATTTTCTTAAATACTTTTAGCTTAATTTTTAGTTTAAATTACTTTGAACAACAAAATCCCCCTTGTTTACAATAGTTTTCAAATACAATTAACAACTCATATCTCCCTTTAGATCGAATTCGTTCTTATTGCTATACTCTTATTTATAACTGTGAGTGAAAAGAACTTAAATAATTTTACTTGGCTGACAACCGACCAATAAATCATAGCAGTTTCATTTATAATATTATTTAGTATGATTATCTCTAGGTTCTCATCATGCATTGGCTTATAGTCGAGTGTTTGCATTATGGAATAGTTTAGTTTATTGATATTTCTTATGTTATTAATGTATTTAACTATGGTGTTTGTTGCCACAACACTGTTTTGTTTCTTCTTTTCGAAAGATCCAATTATATATGGCTTTCCAGATGTATCTTTTAATGAGACTGCAGAATTATACCAATCCAAAGCATAGCCTCCTCTATCAGAGTTTTGAACCAAACATTTAACCTTTCATGAAATTTATTATTATTATCTTCTACAATATAGTCCATTCTAAAGTTCAAGTCCATTATAAAAAAAAATAGAAAAAAAAATATGCTTCTCAATTAAATTGCATAACATCAATAATGTGCCCTTTTATTTTTATAAATAAAGAGAAAGATTTTCTCTAACATTACATCATAATATTTCTAACCATAATATGATGCGGTTTAGACCAAGTTACATTTTCCATCAAAGTATACAAAATTAAAGAAAGTTAATAAGTTTCCTAGATCTTTTTCCTTCCATTTGTTTTGGATATCATATACGCTACAATAAGTTGTTGTATTTGCCGACATATTATATCAATTATGTTTGACAGTATAAAAGCAAAAAATTTATATTTAATAGCATTATGATTGTTTATTTCATAGTTATCACTGAGCATATATGTATTCACTAGATTTAACATGCATTTCATTGAGCAATATTAAAGTAGGCTTTGAGTCACTTGGAAAGTTAAGATCATGGCTACTCCACTTTGTTTCCCAGTGGAAAGGTACTTCTGCCCCTTTAAATTCTAGATATTCTCTTGTGTTGTAATTTTCTGTAGTTCCCCTTGCTTCAACGGTTTATCTTGAAAAGCCAATACAAGTTATGCCAATCCGAGAAGATGTTATAAGATTAAACATAGTCAAGGCAATGTTGATTGTATAACCCATAGAAGTTTCATTTATAATATTATTTTGTTTGATTATCTCCAGGCATTCATCATGCATTGGGTTATAGTCGAGTGTTTGCATTATGGAATAGTTTGGTTTATTGATATTTGTTATGTTATTAATGTATTTAATTATGGTGTTTATGCTACAAGACTGTTTATTTTTCTTTCCAAAAGATCGAATTATATATGGCTTTCCTGATGTTCCATGTAAAGAGACTGCAGAATTATACCAATCCAAAGCATAGCCTTATCTGTCAGAGTTTCGAACCAAACATTTAACCTTTCATGAAAGTTATTATTATATGTTCTGTAATATAGTCCATACTAAAGTTCAAAAACATTCATACCTGTTTTGAGGAGTTGCATTGCATAAATATATGAGTAAGGGATTCCTTTTCCATATTGAAATTAATACAAGCAGTATTGATATCAGGACTGACTGCAGCCATTCCAATACTATTAGGTAAGATAAAGTGAGTTGTTTTCCAAACAAAGTTTTCACAGAATAATGAATTTTTATTTTCCATATTTGGTCCCAATTTTTTTCTTCCCTGCTAGTTGAGTTAATTTTACTGTAGAGAGATTAGCTTTACCGTAAAAAATTTCTTTGGTATTAAGGCCCATTAAGCCTTAACATACTCATTTCGAGTATGAATAATTATTTTCAGAATGTTATTAATGGTAGATTTCTCAGAGTACTCTTTTAATCTATTGATATCCCAAGTTTTGCTGTCAAATATGAGTTGACTTACTTAGTTAGGTTCTGAGCTCCAATGGCAGGCTTACTAATCAGAGGTTTAACCTTTGGAATCCAATAAATATCCCATATATTAATGTTTGTTTTATTTCCTACTGTCCACAAGCAGTTCATTTTTATTTGTTCAACACCAGTAAGAAGCCCCTTCCAACTCTAGTTACCTCACTTTTTTTGTTTAGTTTCTATGTGAAGAATGTCCCTTTTAGGATATTATTTTACTTTTAATATAGTGGCCCATAGGGATTGAGGATTTTCTTCATCCTATCTTGGCTAGCATTACAAGATAAAAGTTTTCAATGTTTTGAAAACCAAGACCACCTTCAGAAAGAGGCTTACATATCGTTTTCCAAGCTTTACAGCAAATCCCTTTTTTTTTTTTTTTTCTATGTTCATTCTTTCCCTGCCAATAATTTCTTTAAAGCTTAGTTAAAGTTTTACTTTTTTTTTTAAAATAGTTTATTTGATAGACACAAGAAAAAGAATTTATTGTTTTAATCATTACTGATTTTCCTGCACTGTTAAGGTTTTTATTTTTCCAACCTAACAATTTATTATTCATTTTTTCCACAAACAACTTAAAGCATTTTTATCTTAGAATTATTTGTAAACAAGGGTGCCCCTAAGTACCTGTCATATAAAGGTATAACTTTTACTCCTAAAAATTGGTTAGTTTCCCAGAAGCGACACCAAAATTAACGAATATTTTAATTAAGTTGTTACAAGTATTTAAATTAGCATCACAGAAAATTAAGCAATCGTCAGTAAATAACATATTACTCATAGATTGAGGATTTTTATATATTTTTATCCCTTTTATTAGACCCGTAGATTTGACTTTTAGGAAACTTCTAGATAAAGCTTCTATGTAAAATAGGAAAAGATAGGAAGAGATTGGGTCTCCTGCCATAAGCTCATAGTGGGTTTGAAAATTTTAGTAGGGGATCCATTTAACAATAGAGACATGTAGTTGACATACATCAAAAGACTAGATTGCACCAATGGTCAGGAAATCCTATTTTTTCCAATATAGCTATTAGAAAGTTCCGTTTAACCTTATCAAAAGCCTCAGACATGTCTATTTTTAATCTCATAAAACCCTTTTCATCTTCTATTTTTTTTCTCATTTTATGATTTAGTTCATGAGCTCTTTTTTCCTCAAGAATGTGCCTTTGTAATTTTTTTGGGGTGGGAAAAAAAAGGCATGACAGTAGATTTTCTATGTCAAATTCAGGGTGAATAACAAATGGGTGGTTGCGGATTTGGTATCACCCGCTTCCAGTATGTTTAAATGGAGGATTTGGGATTTTCATCCATGTCCAGTCCATTACCCGCCGGGTTTGGCACTCGTTGGTGAACGGATAAACGGTATGGATGCGTATGGATTTGCATATGCGAGCGGATTTGCATATTTAAAAACTAAATAAACGAAAAAAAATAGGTAAATGCTGAACAAGAGTAATATGTAAGGTTTAAAACTTAGATCACTTTACTTTATGTACTTACAACATAACTAGACTAGCGTAACGTCTTGTTGGGTTACTGAAATTTTATTAATTATTTATAGAGAAGAAGATGTAAATTTCCTACTCACAGCGAAATAAATGAAAATTTAATATGGGGAAAACAAAAAAACACAGAGAGAACAAGAGAGGGAATCGCTGAATGGGGGAAATGGGGAACAAAGTTCTTTGAAGAGAAAAGACTAAGCCCTAACAATAGGAAACTATACACATTACCTATCAATTTTCTATAATTAACTCCATATCATATATATGTATAATACCAACATTATCTTTATGATTGTGTGTCCAACAGACGGATGATCTTCGACCAGCGTCCGATACGTGAACATGGATTTAAAAAATTTATCTGTATCCAATCCGCTAAGAGACAGATCGGATATCCACCCGTCAAAATGCGAATTGAATCGGATAAAATCCGTGGATTTGGATATTAATTAGCAACCAAACCCAATATGATCTTAAAAAGTTTTAACTTGTTATCAAGCTAAAGAATTACAAGAATAAAGCCCAAGCCCAAGCCCAACTTTACATGTTCATTCGTCATCAGTCGTCACCACAACCCGATTCAAATATCCGCCGACACAGAAAAGTGAAGAATAAAATATCTGAAAGAGAAATTTTGTGTTTGGGTCGTAGGTTTTGGTATGGTAGAGTGTTTGGGTCGTAAATTTGTCCAATGATGTGTTTGGGTCGTAAGACCGTCAGTCAACACGGTCAAACTAACCGACCGTTAGTCCAAAAAATTACAAGTTTGCCATTCCGTCAAAGTACCCATAAACAACTGTTTTTTTGTCAAAAGCTCGGCAAAATTTCGGTAAAAATTCGGCAAAAATTCGGCAAAATTCTCTGTATCATTTTTCTGTTAAAAAAATCGGCGTTTTTTTGTGGCGATTTTTTCAATTAATCGCCGATTAATTCAAAAAATCTCTGTTGCCTTTTGTTATTACGGGTTTTTTGGTTTTTTTGGGTTTTTTAGAACTTGCTTCTTCCTTTGCTTATTCCTCCCTGCAAAAAAAAAAGAAAAATAAGAAAAAGCAACGATCAATCAAGGGTTTGTGGGTATTAATCGATTATCAACACTAAGATTAAGCCAATGATGAACAAAAGTGTATCTAGGTAAGTAATTTTGATAATTTTATGTTTGGTTTTTAGGGTTTTAACAATGGGTAGTAGAGTTTTTAAATCTATACTTTGATCTTGCTTCTATGATTGTGATTGATTTGTGATTTGAATGAAATCATTTGTTTGTAAACACTAAAGATTAAGCAATGATGAACAAAAGTGTATCTAGGTAAGTAATTTTGATAATTTTATGTTTGGTTTTTAGGGTTTTAACAATGGGTAGTAGAATTTTTAAAGCCATACTTTGATCTTGCTTCTATGATTGTGATTGATTTATGATTTGAAATCATTTGTTTGTAAACAGGTTGGTGAATGATGGGTGTAGTTCTGAAGATGAAGACTACATTCCAAGAGCAAGGAACCTTAATCTTGAGAATTGTGATGAAGAAAGCTCATATTACACAGGAAGTGAGAGTGATGAAGGGGATGATGTACCTACTGATGCTGACAATGAAGTGGATAACATTAATCAACAACTAGTTTTGTATAGTGATGAAGCTGAGGTTTGTAGACATGAAGAAATTGATCATGACACCAGTACCTAGCTCATCCATCTAATGTATGATGTATTGGTCTTAGGTGTCCATATATATCGTGGACCACATGATAGGAGGCCTCTTATCAGTGATGGAGCCGCAATACCTAGACCAACACCTACATCCAGAATATATACAACTACAGGTATTAGGACAACTAATGGAGGAGTACCTAGAGGTGGAATTCCACCTATGGCTGACATTCCAATTGGTAGAGGGAGACCTGGTGCTATTGCAAGAGGTAGAGGTGGTGCAGCTGGTACTACAAGTGCAGCTGTAAGAGAAAGAGGGGGTGGTGTTGCAAGGGGAAGAGGAAGAGGTACTCATAGTGCTACTGCATCTCAATCATCTCAGGCATCATCTCAGGCATCTACAATCACACAACAGCCTACTACATCAACAAGGCCTGCTTCCCTTTTGGGGCACAATCAAGACCAGCCACAGCTAAAGAAAACCAACAATTCTACTTTTGGGGTTAAATGGTATTAGTTTTTAACTTTGTTTTTTGTCTTGTCAAACCAAATACTCTACTCTACAATTGTATAACTTGTTTAAATCCTTAAAAATCTTATTTTGTTGTGATGCCAATTTGTTTTTTGTTAAGTTTTCTTGTTATGGTGGTGAATGCAATTGTTCAAGTAAATATTTAACACAAATTTGTTAAAAAAAAAAAAAAAAAACCCGTAATAAGCAAATGATGCAGAGAATTTTTGACGTTTTTTTGACGAATTTTTGACGTTTTTTTCGTCGATTTTTTGAACGAAAAAAAATGATACAAAGATTTTTTGCCGAATTTTTACCGACTTTTTGCCGAATTTTTAACAAAAAACGGCTGTTTATGGGTACTTTGACGGAATGGCAAACTTGTAATTTTTTGGACTAACGGTCGGTTAGTTTGACCGTGTTGACTGACGGTCTTACGACCCAAACACATCATTGGACAAATTTACGACCCAAACACTCTACCATACCAAAACCTACGACCCAAACACAAAATTTCTCTGTATTTTTTTTCTGAAATTTTATTAATTATTTATAGAGAAGAAGATGTAAATTTCCTACTCACAGTGAAATAAATGAAAATTTAATATGGGGAAAACAAAAAAACACAGAGAGAACAAGAGAGGGAATCGCTGAATGGGGGAAATGGGGAACAAAGTTCTTTGAAGAGAAAAGACTAAGCCCTAACAATAGGAAACTATACATATTACCTATCAATTTTCTATAATTAACTCCATATCATATATATGTATAATACCAACATTATCTTTATGATTGTGTGTCCAACAGACGGATGATCTTCGACCAGCGTCCGATACGTGAACATGGATTTAAAAAATTTATCTGTATCCAATCCGCTAAGAGACGGATCGGATATCCACCCGTCAAAATGCGAATTGAATCGGATAAAATCCGTGGATTTGGATATTAATTAGCAACCAAACCCAATATGATCTTAAAAAGTTTTAACTTGTTATCAAGCTAAAGAATTACAAGAATAAAGCCCAAGCCCGAGCCCAACTTTACATGTTCATTCGTCATCAGTCGTCACCACAACCCGATTCAAATATCCGCCGACACAGAAAAGTGAAGAATAAAATATCTGAAATTCTTGAAGGGATGAAATAATTCCTGACATTTTCTTTGCTATGGTCATCAATTCTCTGTATTGATTGTTCGTTCAGGTTCAATCTCACAATAACTCCTCTGTTTTTTTTTTACTTTTTATCCATAGAGAGAGAAGACCGGCCAGTTTCACCTAAGCTTCAAACCTAAAAAACTCTGTTGTTATTGAATTGAACAACCGACCCATTTAATTCACAATGGGAACCGTTCATAGCCGTAAATATCGGAATGGCATTAACGGTTCTTCTTCACAACCAAACCCTCCTCCTTATATAAGGACTTACCCGCCAAATCAACCTACAACAACAACAGCAGCAGCCAGCGAAATGTCTTGTTCATTGCCTTATTCGAATGTTGATTGTAATTTGAGAGCCTTAGCTGGCCAAGCTGAGGGTTTTGGGAAGTGTGCAATCGGAGGACTTCATGGACCTATTTATCATGTCACTACTTTAGCAGGTTTTTGCCTTCTTCTTTTTCTCTATTGTCAATACCTTGATTCTTTGTCAAATTGGGTGTTCAGATTATATGGGTTTAGGGTTTATTTGGAATTGGATGTGTTTTTTGAAATTTGGGTTTATTTTCAGGGTTTCTTTTTTTGAGGACTGACATGATTAGCTTTAAATTGTTCGACTTGGGTCTTTTAAATTTGGTGTTTTGATTCTGTTATGTTTTGGAGCTGAATTGAGCTGTTTCTGGATGTAGTTTTGATAGAGTTTCCTTCTTGGTGCCTAATTATAGACTCTGAGTCTGTTGATTTTGTTCGCTGTTTCTGTTGTTTATTCACAATGATGAGGGGTAGCACCGGCTAGAGCGATTAACTTAATTATGTATACTTCATGGTTGAGTACTTAACAGGAGCTACACTAGTTGGTGATCTATTAGGCTATTAGCATAACCTATTAGTGATTTGTAAGGAACAATTCAGTTTTTTCATTTATTCCTTGTTCCAATTTACTAGTTGGGGGATAAGATCATAAGGGTATAATAACCACACTGGTAAGAATTGAAGTCGCTACAATTTTAATCTAGGAAGATTAAAATCGGGGTTGCTGATTACTCAATTTGGTTCATATAGACAAACTTATTTTTTTATTGTCATTGGGTATTGTGTGGGAGAACACTAGCGTTCCAAATCTTGGTATGCTGAATAAATACTCTGTTGATATGCTATATTTTTGCAACGCTGATTTCATAGCTTGGGGTTTTGATCTGTATGTATGTAGGGTTTGAGATACAGATTGTTGTCCTAAGTTATGATTTCCTGTTTTTTTTATTGTGTAGATGATGGCCCTGGATCACTACGTGATGGATGTCGTAAAAAAGAACCTCTTTGGATTGTCTTTGACGTTTCGGGTACCATTTGCCTTTCATCCTATTTGGCTGTATCGTCCTATAAGACAATCGATGGCAGAGGACAGCGGATAAAGTTTACGGGCAAGGGCCTAAGGTTGAAGGAGTGTGAACATGTGATAATCTGCAATCTTGAGTTTGAAGGGGGTAGAGGACATGATGTTGATTGTATTCAAATTAAACCTAAATCAAAGCACATTTGGGTTGACCGCTGCAGCTTGAGTGACTTTGATGATGGATGTATTGATATTACAAGAGAGAGCACAGATATTACTGTTTCTAGGTAGAAGATCACCTCTCATTTATGCAGATATTCATTTCAGTTAGTGTTCATCTCTAATCGAGCTCCTTGTACTGTGTCTTCAGGTGTCATTTTTATAAGCATGACAAGACAATGCTTATTGGAGCAGATCCCACTCACGTTAGTGACAGATGCATTCGAGTAACCATTCATCACTGCTTCTTTGATGGAACTGTACAGCGACATCCTCGTGTTAGGTTTGCGAAGGTTCATCTGTATAACAACTACACCAGAGGTTGGGGCATATATGCTGTTTGTGCAAGTGTAGAATCACAGGTATCAAATATTGCTTTTCATTCTTTTCATGTTTAATGTTTTCTTTTTACTTTAGAATTTTTCCTCTTACTGGTTTGACATCTCTTTTTTGCCTGTCTTCTCAGATATTTTCGGAGTGCAACATATATGAAGCAGGTGCTGCAGGAGCGAAGAAGGGGACATTTCTATATTTCACAGAAAAGGTGAATATCCATTCATTGCAGATAGGACATACCTAATCTGTTTGAGTTTGTAATATTAGACTTAATACATGCATCAATGATTGTCTAGTATCTAGCTGCTTTCAAAATTTCACAACAAGCTTTTCGACAAGATCTTGCAAAGTGCGTTGATATTTATACTGAAACATGGAACACTCAATGAATAGGAGTTGGAACCTAGTTTGACAAGTGGGTAGTAAATACACAACAAATCCTCATGAAGCATGCGCCCCTTTTCACGATAAACATATATCCTCCATGATAGGTTTCTCCTATTTGAGCATATTGTAGTTATATTTATCGTGAAATAAGTGTATTGGTCAAACCAGTGACACGATTATGGTGAGTGAGGTTAATCCCATTCTATGGCCATTTATAACCTGTATTTTTGATTGCGACGCATCTGGATTTAGATGTGGGGTTAAATCGAGATATCAATCTACTAATATAACTCAATAAACGTAATTTTTGACATGAATCACATTCTCCAAGAATGATATCTGTATTCACTAATCTGAACTGTTTTCTCTTTCTACAAACAAGTTTCTATGTATGTTATAAGACGGAGCAGTGAATGTCTTGATTTTCTGTTGCAGGCAGCGGACAAAGGATGTCCCTCAACTGGCTTTGTAACATCTCAAGGAGATGTCTTCCTTAACGGTGCTCCACCATGTCCTCAAGCAGGAGGGTATTGTGAAGGAAATATGTTCCATCCTAGTGAATACTACCCTACATGGACAGTCGAACCTGCAACTGAAAATCTGAAGGAAATCCTTAAACTTTGTACAGGATGGCAACAAATTTCACGACCCTGTGAGAAGACCGCATAAACTACTACGCTACAATAATTATCACTGTCTAAGTTTGTATCTCCTATGTATCCAAAAAAAAAAAAAGTTAGCATCTCCTACAGTATTACTAATTATATTCTGTTTTTGCTGGCTTTCTATAATTATGAGTATTTGAGTATGGTATCGATATAATGTAATAAAAGGTATAATAAATATGCTTCAAAAATAGAAGATGTAATGGAATAAAAACTATCAGAAATAAAAGTTTGTGTTTTGAGTTGAAATATATTGCTATAGTCTGAAGTTGTGTTATTTCTGTTAAAAAAACCATATCCAGGAAATTCCAAGAAATCTTAGACATGAATGAATGAATGGATGGAGTAAGCATCAATCAAGTGAAGTCCATCCATATAGTAGTAGAGAAATATCCGACATAATTTGTACTACAATAAACTCCGTAAGTTAGTCATAAGATCGTAACTATCAATACCTTTTGCTACAAAATACAGACAACAATAAGGCGTTACATATACAAGTAGAACACTATGAGAAATCACCAGAAGTTTGGCAATTTAGAAAGAAAAACACCGTCTCGGTCTAAAATTCAGGCGTAGCGTTGCTACACGAGATGAATGTGTTGAAGCAGACGTAGTACTACTAGTAGTTGTAGAAGAAACGGTACCATAAAATAAATCTGATAAGTAGTTACCCAAATCATCAGGAGAGAACACAGAAAAAGAATCACATAAACTCCTCTGCTCACCTTGTAACGTAACACGATATTTATCAAATAACGACCGATATAATGGTAAAAGCTTCGAACAAATGGAAACTTTGATTTCATTTCTGAGTTTACTATCAGGTACAATCCATGAAGATTGAGTTCTATAAACTTCTTCAAAAGCTACAGAAAATCTCTTCAACAAATTGTTCATTTCATCTTGAGAAGCATTGCCCATTGAATTTACCGGCGACAATACGGATAGAACCTTTTCCCAGCCTAGTCTTTCATAATTTGAAGCGTACTGTTTAACTTTCATTTCTTGTTTTGAAATCCAATCTTCGCCAAGAAGAAACGAAAGATTTGAAGTACGAACTTTCGAGACAATGAAATGAAGATTATTGGTGAGAAAAAGATATGATAATGAAACATCTTTGTATGATTCTGCCTTTCCATCTAGTTTGCAAAGAAGAACAAGAATCAACCAAGCGAAACGAATTGAAATCGCAGAAATTGGAGATTCATTAGGATTTGGAGGTGAGAAATATGATTCTGGTAACCGAGTTTGAACTGATAACGGCCAATCATCCATTAAATTTAATAAAATTATACTGTAATCACTTAACTGAGAAATAAAACTCATACCATATTCAGTTAAAGGATGAAATCCACCACCTGAGACTGGAACTTTAGATGAATCCTTTTGAACCGTTGTTTCAAATTCTGATAACATTATTCGAACCGAATCACCTAACGCTTGTAGTGAACATAAAGCTTGATTACGAATAAAACTTGTCGATTCAAACGAGAAAATATACTCAATTTCTGGCCAAATTTCAGAAACAGAATTATAAAGGTCAAGAACTCGAAAAATCTTTTCAGATGATGATTTCTTACTCTTTAAAACAAGTTCAGGAAAACTGAAAAGAATCACTGCACCTTCTTTCGAAATTTCAGTAAAACATGATTCTCTAATTGAATCAGAAGAGTAAAAAACTTGATCGCACAGAATCCTTTCACCTAAAAACAGTGTTGTAACAGCGATTTTAACCGATTTTAACCAATTTTCAAGCTTGAGTTCGATAATTTCCCAATCTAATCTCTGAATTTTTTGAGAAGTCATTTTTTCGATTCCTAATCGATAAAGACCTTCATCGATAATTGATTTCCTAATAAGTTTATAAATTTTGACACATTCTTTTCCATACCCAGAAGAAATCATACAGTCGGCAATTGATTTAAGATCAGATATAGCGAGAACAGAGACTCGTTCAACTTCGGTTATAGAATTCCCAACTTCTTGAATCTCATCTTCAGAACCATTATCATATTCCTCTTCGTAATCACTTAAACTCGATCTCGACGTTACGGAAGAACGAGTTGAGATTGATTCAGGATCGAAATGATCTCTGTTCGTTGATAAAATTTGATAAAATTCTTTCTGTAGTCTTTTCATTGAAATTTGCATTAGTTGTTGAGAACGAATAAGTTTTTCAGAACTTGGATTTTCTGTTAATAAGAAATGCATAGCTCTTTGTAAATCATTAACACAGTTAATGTAATCTCGAGCTTCTTTTCTACTTTCGTAGAATAAGGAAGTTACTTTCGCATACGAAGATGTTTCTTGATTCCATTTGCTTATCTTTTTTTCAGCGTTACTTATAGTATCGGCGATCATTGATTCCGAGAAAGAAAATAAGGGTCTTGGTGGAATTCCATTTCTCAATGGAGAATTATATAGAGAAGATGATGAAGATGTGGGTTTGCTGGGGTTTATGTGATAAACACTTCTCATTCCTTTTTTCGGCATTCTGGAATACCAACAAGAATCTAGTTCGATCTCGTTACTCAGAAGAATCTCTTTAGTTTGGATTCTGATTGAATGGATTGAGTATATATAGACAAAGAGAGTTGATGATGAATGTATTTATGTCATTATGAAGTTACGTATTAACTAATCAAGAGAATCGACGTCAAATTTTCTTTAAACTATAATATGTGTACGTGTTTTTGTATTTTATTGCACTCAAATTCTACCTGTAATTAAGGGTATGAGTTAGACTTATTACAAAGTTTCAAAATTCTTGTATTTACTAGAATTAAGGTGTATTTGAATTTTGATTGTGGGAGGTAATACGTATAACGTGATTTTGACTTTAGATTTTGAAGTTTCTAGTGAGGTTATTATATTATACAAGTAATGATAGTAGATGAATAGTCATCAGTCATCATAATTCGAGTGATAAAAGGCAAGTCTCATAGGATGAATAAAAAAAATTGGTGGATTTGATGCTGCCATGAAGGAGGTTAGGGGCAAGAAATTAAGTGGCGTTTCTGACTTTGTGTTTCATGTTGGAAATTTGCCTAATAGAGAGGATGAAACACAAAATAGAGTCATTGTGTTTCAGGCTTCGACCCTTCCCAAACACCGGTGAGTACCGATGGGTATTTAAAATAATGTTTTCGGATACAATAAAGTCATTTAACAAAGTAATTGAATTCAAAGTTTGTACCCTTGATTTAACCAAGAATACTTAGTAAGAAGTTTGCGATGATGCTTAGAAAGAAGAGATAAAACAAGTTTTGATGTGATCGATTGATAATCAATTCATCATTACTTATCAGGTATTTGCATCTGTTCGAGATGATTGTTCATCACCAACGCATATCTCTAATAGACATCAATGGTTGGGAAAGGACACATTTCTTGAATTCAAACCAAAACCGAATTAGGTTTTGTTGAAAGGATATACTGTTTCGGGGCTAGCTTGTATCAATGGCTGGCACCCCTCGTCGTAGCGAAAAATAAAATACAACGTTTTTAGAAATATCCAACAGTTTGTAGTAGCTCGAACAACACCATTTATCTTGGGCTGAGCCACGGATCTAATGGTGGATGCTAGAAAACAGTGGTGATATGGAAGGTTGAAGAAACGCTTATTGTAGGAACTGGAAGTTGGCCAAAGAAAATGGCGAAGAAAGTGAAAAATGATTCTTGCTAAAAAAAATAAAGATATAAGGACCTTATATATGAGGTCGATTAGTAAAGGGGATCTTTTTCGATAAATAACAGAAAAACAAGAAATGATGATAACTAATGGACGATTGTCCTAGATAGTTTAGGCAGTCATCTCTAGTATACAACTGCTTTTACTATCCCCACAAGTTGAGATAGTGATAAAACACTCAACTTGGCTCGCGAAAAATCAAACCTAGCGACAGATAAACATTAAGTGAATACATCAGCCAGAAGATCATTTTTTTCTTTGACATGAAAAGGTTAAAATTTAATTTAAAAGGAGAGAAAAATAGCTACAAAGAGAAAGCACCATAGCAGGTGCAACAAAAGGAAGGAAAAACAAAAACTCATCTTAACCAAAACCAACAAAACCAAAGGGTAAAAACAAAACCCTACCAGTTCCAACACCTACAAACTAGAACATTACTAATGGCTTAAACAATTTCTTCCTTACGGGTGTTTTCTTTCCTCGGCCAAGTAGCTCATTTTCTGAAATCCGTGCAAGCTTAATTTTAGTTAATTGCTTGTCAGGATTAAGCTTTGTCTTCCCATCTATAATACCACCAAAGATATCCTTCAAATCATCTTATACCTCCCTTGGTTAACTAATACCCCTATAAATGAACTAGTTATCATGCGTCTCGCCAAATTCTGCTCTTTAGGCATAGATTTTCTACTTGGAATTTGCTCCAAAGGCTTCATCTACCCTCATAGTCTCATGATCAGTTTCCTGATCAGAGTCTTCCTCCTCACAAGTAATTATTTCCATATTGCCCTTCCTTACTTTATCCATGTCTTCTTCATTGTCTGTTTTTTCATTTATTTTTGGAATTTTTCTAAAAACTCAACAACAGTCGAGTCGACATAATTCCCCAAAGCACTAACGGGGTTAAGATATCAAGTTGCATCTTCCAATTTATAATAATTTTTATTGCTTGATTAGGGGTGCATAAAGATCGGTTCGGCTCGATTCTTGGTTATCCGTGTACATGTACCTTCCTATGGTCGATTCTCTATCCGTGTACCTATACCCTGTACCATATATTCTCGGTTCGGTTCTGTACCTTGTACCCGTCTTCTCGGTTCGATTCCGGTCGGTTCCGGTCTTGTACCTCTTTTTTTTTCTCTCTAAGTACATGACACTCACACAACGACTTAATATTTGTATAAAAGTGTAATCCTCTACTCTTTAAGTGATTTTCTTAGATAGGTTGAAATTGTCTGAGTTCTTGTAGATACAAGACTTAATCATACTATTCATATGTGTATGGTTTTCTTCGTAAAGGCGAACAAAAACAAGTATTGGATTCAGGTAATGTATTAATGAGTACCTATCTTCTTCAAAACTAACCACGGCAGAAAATGGTTCTAAACCAAAGTTATACTATCACTGTAATACTTCAATCTCATTTTGGCAATAGTTTCTAGTTTCTACTACCGATAATACCCTAATCAAATAAATAAGAAGAAAATAACAGACACACATCTCTAAATGATACTACCAGCAAATCATTGAAGATTACACTATAGTACTACTGATTGTAGTTGATAAGAAGAATAAATTCTTTGACGGAAAAGACAACTTACAACTCTTAAGAGACGATTTTGTGCTCGGGATTTCTTTGCAAACTATAGACAATACTACAGAAAGTTACCAATTATATCAAAATACTTTTTTCTGATGGCATAAGCAGATGGAACATTAAGCACGTACGGTAGCAAAGGCACCATAACCGAATTAATCAAGATACAGTTTCCCGAAAGGTTTTCCAGCAGACAAACACGCACACAAAAAAGAAGGATAACCAACATAGAGTTAGAATGTAAAGGTTTTTCTAGACTACACCAAGACTTTTTTTTCCCCTTTTCTTTCACAGACAAACTTCAGTGCTTGCATTCAATAACAAAGACAATACAAGAATTTTGATCAGTCGGGAATAACAAAGACAGTACAAGTTTCATAATGAGATGCAAGAAAGTAAAGCTTTCATTGAAATGATTCTAATGAACTTCAAGGATCAAAGGATTCTGGCGCTGGCATATGACCCAATAACTCTGCAACATCCATCAAGAAATGAATATTATGTTAAAGATTAAATTGATGACTAATAAAGAAAACAAAGAAAAAAAAAATCACACTACCTTCCTCAACACTAGAGTTATCATCTAGTACATAATCATATAAAAGATCAAGAGCAATAGGTTTTAGTAACCAACTTTGTGTACAAATCAATGCCTCAACTGTCTTAGTAGATAATGAGTTTCTCCATGGACTAAGCACTCGTTTTCCGGTGCTAAATGCTGATTCAGAGGCAACTGAAGTCACATGCATGGCTAATATATCCTTTGCCATATATGAGAGAATCTTGTACCTGCTACTATTGTTCTGCCACCAAACCAATATGTCAAATTTGGAATCAATTTCCTCACCTTCACAATCAGACAGATCCATCACATCCATCAAATACCTGTCCAACTATGTTGTAGTCTCAACACCAGATGGGTTCTTTTGATGCCTTTTCTTCCCTTATTTAATCCTAGACACAAGACTTTGTTCTTGCATAGAAACTGTACTGTCAGCTACAAAAAAAAAACACTACTACTGCTACTTGACCCCTCCTCACAGACTGAATGCATAGACTTATAATTTTCAAAGAGTAACATAAAATCTGCTTTCACCTTTCTCATAACATAAGCAACATTCAAAGTATCTTCCTCATACAAACATTCAAGGTGGTACTCCAATCCCCTTTCTTTCTCTCTGGGATCCAACAATTGAGCAAAAAATAATACAGAATTCATCTTTTCATACTCCCCCCAATACTTATTGTACATAGAAAATATCATACCAGTCATACGTGCAATAAAAGGATTTGATGTTACATCATCTCTAAACTCAACTAATTGTTCATGGATTACTACTAATTCCCATAAGAAAGTATGAGTTGTAGGTTGTCTAGTTGCACAAAATATAACAGTAGCATCGAAGAATACCTTTAGTCACTTCACAAGACTTTTGGCATATTCCCAATCCTCTTCATGGGGGGCATGTTGACGCGCCTTTCCCTTCTTCTTCTTCTTCGTCTTCTTCACAACCTCAACCTGCATGTCCTCATCCTCAAGCTCAACCTCAACCTAAGATTCGGAACCAGATTCAGAAATACGCCTGGAGACTAACAGATTGTGGGACAATATCTTCAACACGCCTCTGACTATCGGCGAGACCAGACCTTGCCTTGTCAGATTTTAGGAGAACAGAGTCCCGAGTTATAGCCTAAGGAACACAAAAAATGCAATCAGTACGAGTATAGCTATCCAAAATCTCAAACAGAGTATAAGTATGTTTATAAATATACTTATATTGTACCAAACAACATTTATATTGTACTTGTTTTTAACCCAAATCGTCAGGTACTACAGCTAAAAAGCTTGTTTGGTCGTAAACATGATCAGTCTACGAGTACATCGGGAGCTTTTTTCACTTTACTTTTTGCAGAACAACTTGATATTCCTAGCTAGATATTCTTTCTAAATAATCCATGCAGCGCATTACACTTCCAGACAAGAAATTTAGTGAGTCGATCTACATATGAGAATTGTTAAACACAACTAAAAAATACATAAAAGCAAACAAATGGAAGAACCAAAAGCATATGGTCATCAATCATCACTAAGAACTACCCCGAATGAGAAAGAAGCATGGTTATAAAATGATTTTCTTGTCATCCTCATAGTGATAATCTCCATTTGCAACCCTTGTCAATTATCTAACAAACTAATCCACTAAGGCTTAATACAGTATGGGAAGAAGTTGCAGGAAATATGCTCATAAAGCACAACAACTAGCAGCAACAGGTGAATCCAACAAGTAATAAAAGTTATTTTAAATTCAACCTTGTAAAGGAATCAATCAGAAATTCTACCTGTCCAGAAAATTTTATGATATTTAACATATATAACCTAATAACAAATTCCATGAATCACACAAAACCCTAACCTAATATTAGGGTTTTAAACATAATATTTCAACCTAATTCCTAAAATTAACTAAAAGGGTTTTCAAAATCAACCTTCAAAGCTTAATCTTATCAAAGGGTTTTCACTAAAAAAATACAGAAACACCAAAAAAATCTAACAATACAATGAAAATAACCCCACTAACCAAAAAAAAATTAAGAAAAAAAAAAACAACAAAAGTAAAGATCAGAGAGAAGAACTTACGGTGAGAAATGGCCTTTGTGGTAGACTGGTAGTAATAGTAGTAGTTATGTAGTTGTAGAAGTGAAAAAGTAAGTGAGAAATAGCTTCTGTCTTCTTCTTCTTTCACACACAGAAGTTTAGAAACAGGAGATTTTTTTTTCATTCTTTCGATCGAGTTACAGAATTACAGTAAGGAGTAGTAACAGACATATGAGATTGAATCACCCACTATATGATCAACGATTAACATTATTCGGTTCCTTCGGTCCGGTACAGGTCGGTTCCTAGGTAGAACACGTACCTGGTACTTGGGTGTACTCGGTTCTCTTTTTTGTACCTATACCCTGTACCCTCGGTTCGGTCCGTTTCAGGTTCGGTTCAGTCAGTTCCGGTTCGGTCCTCGGTACCGTCCGGTTCTTGTGCAGCCCTATGCTTGTCCCTTTTTTCTTTTTTGTGTAAGTCATCCATTCCTTATTTGAAAGTTGATTCACCATTTTCAAAGGTCCAGTGTCATTTTCAGATCTCGGACTAGCTGATACATTAGCAATTTGGTGGACTATAACATCCTCCAACACAATTTGGTTTACCACAACATCCTCCATAACTATATTTGTAGTATTCTTCTCACTAGCCCCCGCATCTTACACTGAATTCTTAGGAACACATTTGGTTTTACCCTTTGGAGCAGTGTTAGCACTGGATTTAGTACTGATAGACACAACCACATCAGTGTTCTTAACCTATAAGAGAAAAGTACATCTTTGTTCTTAACCTATGAGAGAATAATCGTACCGGACCAACCATCCATGATGGAGACAATTAGGCCAGAAGGAAATACATAAACACATAACTAACCAATCATTAGTGGAGACTACCCTTTTGAGTGAGGCACCAAACCTTCAATTGTACTCTTAGAGTGTTTCATCTGCATAAACTCTAAGTACAATGATGAGTTACTCAACCTCGTACCACTTTCGGCATTTTTTGATCTCTGAGTGCTAATTCTTATCACCATGATGGTGAGATCATTACTAGCCTCATCTTGTAGTCTCAGTCACAAACAACTCTCTCTCAATAGAAACTCAGTATCATCAACAAGCGGAGCAACAACATCAATTCATGAAGAAGTTGAAGCATCCAAGGTTTACAAGCAACAAAGGGGAAAAACATTACATATTCAAAGTGACAAAGAAGAAAAACAAAAGATGTAAATTTTTGAAGATTTGTGTACCAAGAGTTGTGAAGATTCAAGTGCAAAACTCTGTCTCCATTGGCAAGTAGAATTTTATTTTTTACTTTGTTCATTCATTTTTAGTTTTTTATTTTGTAATCAATATTATTTATCAAAAAAAAATCGTTCACAGAAAAGAAAATCAAAATTCAAAAATTCAAAAAAAAAAGTGTAATAATTTCATTAGGAAAATCCATGGAGAAGAAGAAATTCAAAAGGAAGTTTCAAAACAACAAGTGATCGAAGAAAAGAAGGAAAATTCTACAAGTTTCAAGAGTTTATTTTCAAGGGTTGAAGTCGAAGACTGAAGACAAAGTTGTTTCTATTGAACACTATGAGAGAGTTGTGAGACTAGAAGGTCAGAGTATGTTCACATCCTCATAATGGTCAATTTTCCAAGAAATCATTAGATTTCTTTTCCGTTGAGATCATCGGAAAAAGATCTTGGTTTGAGATCGTCAGAAAAAGCGTTACCATCAAAAGTGTGTAAGTATTCTTTATTCAATCCTGCTTACACATATATGTGACCTTTAAAAAAAAATCTAAGTGCAAATTCATAAAATCCTATGGTAAGGCATAGTCGAGGTGAAATGCGTATTCAGTTGCTCTGTTAGTCCGTTGTCCATTTGGAAAAAGACATCTTTGGCACTGGTTCAACTCGTTACACCTACTCTCTCATTTATTAAGCATATTAGCATGTATTTTCTCTGGCACTTCTAATTACTTGGAGTTTGGAGGAGAAACTTTATGTCCTTGTATCTCTTTGGATACACGTGACATTAGAAGTTGGAATAAATTTTTTTGTGGGTATACCTATTGTAAACCCTCACGAGACAACACTCGCCTGCTAGGGTAACCTAGGAGTTTAACGGCTTGCTGCACGTGCTAAGTGCAGTCGTGATTCCTACGAAAGTGAGTTAGTTTTTTCATTTTATTTTTTCTAGATTAGATTTGCTCGAGGACTAGCAAAAGATAAGTGTGGGGTATTTGATAGACACATTTATGTGTCTTATTTGATCTCATATTTGTATTAATAGTTCTCAAATTCTGTACTAATATTACTATTTTATATGTTTTTAGGTATTTTTGGAAGAATAAACTTTTGTGAAAAAATTAGTGTTAAAGGCACCTATAAAAAGTGTTAAAGGCACCCACCTCAAGTGCTAAAGGGACCCTTGCTCAAATTCAAAATGAACTTAGCAGGAAAATCTTATTCTCTTTTGCGTGAATCCGTAAATAAGCTTTTTTGAAATATTTTGTAAGAATTAAGACAGCTATTTCCTTTCCTTATAAGTATGAATTTTTACACAGTTGGAAACATAAAAACATGATCACGTCAAATATGGAAGCTCGGAAAAGAAATAGGAAATGATATCTCTCAGCAGTTATTTGGAAAAAGAAAAAATATTCTTTGAGATACAGGATTGAATTAAGATTTTATTCTCGATCTATGAAGCCAACAAGATAACCGTGACCTGTCCAAAGGAAGGATCGAGCTTTGTTTTTGGAAAGAAAATTATTCTGCCACTAAAAGAGACTTTGTTTTGAAGATCTTTGGAGAATGGATATGGTGTTATATTATAAATAGGATAAGGAAGAAAGATTTGGAGGAGGATGGCTTTCGCCAGGAAGAAGAGAAATAAAAAAACCAGAAAAATTGTGTTGCTGCTCGAGATAGAAGAAGAAGAAGAAGAATATGCGACAGACTAAAACCGTCGCTGAAACCCATTGTGATTTCTTTGGTATCTAACGACTTCAACGACGGTTCTGTGAACAGTTCCTGCAACAGTTTAGATGTTTAATACACAGTATGCCTGTGTTTTATTCTATATCGCCTGAAATGTGTCGTTGATTCATAAACCCTCTTTGTAAGCATTTTTCATTAATGAATACATTGGTTAATTGTTTTTCTTCCATTCTTTTTCTCCATGAGTAGATAAATATTTTTCTAGGATAGATGAGGAAACTATTTTTGATGTGTATTTTTAATATTTAGTTTTTTAGACATAATCTATAGTATCCATTTGTGCTTTCTAATGACTAATAGTTTCTCTTCTAAATATGCTTTCATTTAATTGTTCTGAATAGTCTTTAAGCTGTTGATCTTTTATAAGGGAAGAAAATTATATCTTTGTGAGATGATGAAAGTCATATAAATAATTTTAAATGTTATATTTTCCAAAACATGAGATTTGGTTCAATATTGTTTTGAGTAGTATGAGAGTATAGTGTTTATATTAAATTGTTAACTTTACCAAAAGCAGAAGTAACAGAATCTGAAACCCTAGATTTTTTTCTTCCTGGTCAATTAATTTGTATAGTTATTTTATTTAAAACCCTCAATTGGGGAATACTCTCACAAATTAGGGGATACTCACGGTTTTATGGGGCTGGATTTTGTCTAAAGGGGTATTTTTTGTGATGAAATATCAATACTTCCATTTACCCTAATAAAAACTAAAAAGAAAAACTAAAAAATCATTTTAAGTTGGAATCCACAAATTATTACATTAAGAAGTGATAAAACTAAGCAAGACAATAAAATGGTTGGTTTATAATACAAAAAAAACTTGTTTAAGAGGTAAGGGTTTAAGTTTGTTTCTGGATTTTGATATAAAGATGTGAATTAGATAATAAGTTTGTAAGATAAAGAAGAGAAGAGTTGAAATACAATTAACAACTACGGAAGAAGACATTAAAACACAATTTAGGATTGTTATGAGATTTTTAATTTCTATTAATTTTCTATACATACTATGCAAATTAAGGAGAATACTACTAATATATGTCGTTCAATGTAAGAAATTATGAACCTGCATTAACTCAATCTCAGAAAGATAAACAAAGAATCCCTAGAAGAAGAATAAAATAAATCTTTTCTGACCTGCTGTAACTATTGACAATATTTCGGCATTGGTTTATGTATGAATGCAATGCAGACTGTTTTTGTCAGTATTGTTTTGTGGATGAACCCAATGCCGACAGTTTTAGTGGGTATTGTCTTTTCGTTGAATGCAATG
>JAJJMC010027712.1:4053657-4078770 GCA_023531435.1 Papaver californicum | reverse complement strand
CAATGCCGACAGTTTTAGTGGGTATTGTCTTTTCGTTGAATGCAATGCCGAAAGTTTTAACACACTTGGGGGATACTCAAGGGTAATTTAGCCATTACCAAAATTATTTGGATAAGGGGTTCTTCAAATTACTTCATAATGTTTTTTTTATTGAGTATCCCCCAATTTGTGAGAGTATTACTCAATTGAGGATTCTTTATTTATTCAAATTCATAATTCATCCAAAATATTTCTCTTAGTTTGTAGCACATAATTTGTTTAACACCTAGATTTAATAATATCAATCTCCATGGATGAAACCCGTATTTTCCGTGCGATTGAGGCTGTAGGTTTTTTTTTCCTATCAAGTACTTCCGTGCCCAAAAATCTTATATATAGAACAGGAAACAAGCTTCCATGGATATTCTACTTTCACCTTGAACTTCTCATTGTCAATTTGAAAAGAGAGTTCCTCTGGAAAAGTACAATTAGCAGTAATCTCCACACATACTCTAGCAAAAATAATTCTAGTTTTCATTGCTGTTGGAGAATCAAACATAATTGGTTTACCAATTAAGCTAAGATTCTAGAAAAACCAGTAGAATTCCAAAGATATAAAGGCAAACCCCGCTAAAGATTCTAGAAAAACCAGTAGAATTCCAAAGATATAAAGGCAAACCCCTAATGTTCATCCAAATATGACCAGATTTAATTGAACCAATTTGTTGTTCAATAAAGGGGGACCAAATACTAATTAGGAAACCTATTTGGTATGTGAAAATATCCTAAATCAAGAACCATAGATTTGTTTTCTTCCTTCACAAATTTGAACATAAAAGTATTCTCTACATGCATAGACATGGAAAATCCCCCTTTGATTTCCACTGAGATGTTAAGTTTTCTTTCACAAAAGGAAAAGAAAACCTTTTACCCATAAAATACCCAACAAAAAAGGACTCACAAGAATAAATATATGTTTGAAGTTTACCTAAAGCAAAAAAAAGAAAAACTGGATTTCCATCTGATTCTTTAGGTTATTTATACTTCAGCTTTGTTGATGGAGTCGGTTTTGTAGATCTTTTAAGTACTGAAGACCATTGATTTTGTTCACTACCAGTTAAAGAACAACCAGAGTTTGAACAAAATTAGGGGAAGAATGTTCGAAGATGAAACTTTCAACCTCGGAAAATTACTTAACCACCCAAGATTAAATTCAATACCTTTTATTGATTTAAAGTTCTTTCCTTTCTGATTGTTCGAAAGAGGGATTGCATGAATCGTAGCGCCTCCCACCATGGCAAGATTTGAGAAAATTTTAAAACTTAAAAAATCGCTTTAATTTCTTTTTCCACGTCATCAGAGGGAAGGTCAATTAGGATTTCACTTTTCAGCCAGAAGAGCATTAATGGAGACATATATAAAAAATCTTCAGCACTTGAGAATGTATAAGCTCTTTAATGAGGTACAAGTCAATTGCAACATATATGTTTCATTATGCTATGTGATATATGATTAGAGGCCAAGAAGATATAACTCTTGTTATCACAACCAAAAGTGGGAGAATGGGGTAAGAAAACATTCAAATTCTTAAGTAACTGCTATATTCATAATACCTCAGCTGCAGTATGGATAATTCCATGTATCCAACTTCACTGGAGGACCTAACCATTGTTGGATTCTTTTATAAAGGCCAGGAGATTGAACGGGAGAAAAAAAAAACATAATAACCACTAGTAGATGTTCTGTCATTAGGATTGCCTGCCCAATCAGAGTCATCGAAAGAAGACACAACAATCACAATTTTTGAAGGTACCCTTCATCGTAGTGGCAAACAAAATGCAACTTAAAAATATCTAACATTCTTCCCCTATTTAAAAATAAATAAATTATAAAGCTGAAGTGGCTGCATCACTCAAGTGACTGCCTACATACCCGAGTGGGGATCAAGCCAACATAGTTCAAGTTGAGTTGAGAATAAGCATCATCATAAAAATCAATACATACATCATAGGTATCTTTTAGATTTTAACCTTCACTTAGTGTCAGAAATTCAAAGCCTTATCGAGGTTTTATGGTGAACGAGTCTTGATCCAAGTACACCTTGTGATAAAACCGGAATCTCCACACATATTGAATTCCAAATGATAGTGTGTTATGTAGCTTAGCATGTTAATGTCCATGTGCTCATATTCTGGATTCATGAGTCAATTTTATGGAACGGTCTTATTCCCTTAGGAAACGGCCTGATTTCCATACTCATATATGTAAGTCTCATAAGGTGTTTCTGTGATACACCTGTAAACCAACATAGACTTACTAATAATTTGCATCCATCCTTATTTATGCAGAATCATTTCGCTAATTTATGAATGGGAATTTTCGACTTAAAGCACCATAACCACTCTATAACTTGGTGGTACTTATTGAACCTTGTTTATCCATTTCAAACATAGGTTGGTTTTCTGTTATTGGTGATCAACCTTCTTCCATAGACCTTAGTCCCATTTTCTTACACTTTATTGAAACCACTTCCTTTAGTAGAATAGGTCTGTTAGGTTCTTTATTGTTTCAGTATAGTTTACGGAAACCACTTTTATATTGAGTAATTTTCTTACCGCTTGATGTCTAAGACTTGCATGAATGTCTTGAATTTTTATTATAAGTCTTGTTAGAGACATTATAAATCGTAACGGGAAACAAAAATGCAACACTTTTGAAAATATCCAATATCTCATGCTCGGCCTAAGCTAGGCTGCTTAGCTTAGACCGTATTATGGCTATTTTTTTTCCAATAACTCAATGTTGTAGGATTTATTGTTTGTTTCAATGGCTATGATTATACAACTCTATATAAATACACACATTTTTTAGTCACACCTTCTCAAAATCTTATTAATCTATGTTAACTTTTATTTTTGTGTTAAGTATGTGTTCCAAAATGAAATTCTTTATTACAAAGAATAATTATTTGTGTAAAGCACATATGAATTAAAACGAGTATTTTGTATAAGAGGAAAGTCATAAGTGATGAAAACCATTTTTCTTCAATCGGTGGCGGCGAACGGCCTTCTTAGGGGACGAATTCTAAAAGCCTAGAGGGAAGACTTGAAAAGTAAAAATAGTGGTGCCTAATTGAAATACCAGTACAAGGGTATTGGAATTTATGAGGCAGTGACTTAGTAATAAGATTGTCTACGATCTTTATGTCTTTACTTTTACTCTTCATTTAAAGATAGGGACATACCAAACTACCCTTTACTTATTAATTAACCCTAATACTAAAATCAAAATATAAATAGAATATTCTTTCACTTTTTCACTACTTTCCAAATCTAAAAAAAACCAAAAACAAAAACAAACTTTCTATTTCCATCAAACTTTCCAAATTCTAAAACCCTAGACCAACTTTTCCAAAAACAAACTCGGATCTTCCATCCCTTTCGATCTACAAGGTAAATCTCTATAAAACCAATCTTCTGGCAACATTTTTGATTGATCTATGTGTTTAAATCTTACTTTTTCTAAATCAAAATCCTGGAATATTACCATAATCGGTCAATATGGATCTATCGTATCCAACGATTCTGGTTATGTTCTTCATGGACATGAAGAACTTGCAGTACAATCGTTGGATACGATAGATCCATATCGAATGATTTTGTTTCATATTCTTCTTAAATAATTACCATACCTAGAATCGTTGGATACGATAGATCGTATCCAATGATTCTACCTTTTCATTTTTTTTTAACTTTTTCACAGATGGGAATCGTTGGATAAGACACATGCTTATCCGCCTATTTATGTTGTATTTTTCATTAGTAGCATATCCAGAATCGATTCATATTCTATTGCTTCATTTATTTATTCTTACTTTTCTCTGTTGAGAATCATTGGATACGATCTATCGTATCCAACGATTCTGGTTATGCGATTTTTTTTGTTTTTATCAGTAAATAGGAATCAGTGGATGCTTATGCGTCTTATCCAACGATTCTTCCTTACTGATTTTCTGTTCACTTTTATTGTTAGAATCGGTGGATAAACATTGTCTTATCCACCGATTCTATTGTGTTCATTTTAGTAGTTAAACTTTTGTTGTTAATTGAATTAGTGATTGGTGATTGCTAGAACTAGTAGTAGTAGTTGTTGTCAATTGGTAGCAATTAATAACACCAATAGTGATATAGATAATCTTTTTTTTTGATTTTTTTTTGTTTAGCCACACTTTTTTTTTCTTTCTTCAATTTATTCTTTGTATACATGGATAACAATCGCGAGAGGAGTGCCAATTATACACATGTCCGTTTATGTAATGTATATAGACATCCGGAGCCAAAGATTGTGTGAACCCTATATAAGTTTGCATTTGGAAGAAAGACAAAGTTGGAGCAAGTCATAAAGCTACTTGAAGACTCTCTTTGGAGGAACTTGACGAGGTTATTCGTGTTGCAACAAGCAAAAGAGAGGATATGGCAATGTGGAGAGAATGTTTAACAATGTTCTATCAAATGATCCAGATAATGGTGGCGCCGCTGATACTGTGGCAGGTGATGCTCGCCGTTGGGATATAGTCCAGCGCCTTTCCTCCCCATAAGAATAAGAGTGCTCGATGCGGCGCGTAGTATGTTGATGTAAATGGCGCTAACAATGTTGTTGTTGATGTTGATAACTGAGAGGGTGTTGAAAATGATTTAGTTTATGGATATTTATTAATAAGGAAAACAATTGTTTGTGTTTCCTTTTTAAAGACTTATTATGTTTGGTATGTAGTTACTATAAGGTTTAATTGGTTTTATGAATGAATGAACTAATTAAGATTTTAATTACGTCTTATGAATGAGTCAAATAGAATTAGTAAATTCGATGTAAATGGTTTAATTACGTCTTACATGTTATTTTTCCTTGTACATGGTTAAACTTCGGCTCAACGACTATTTTTTTTTTTTTTAAATATAGTTATTGGCCTTTTATTCATATAAATAAGATAACTCATTCTACATAATGCACTATTTTATTCAAAGAAACCCTTTTCCATCATTCACTGCTTCATTCAAAGAAATACTACTACAATATCAAATCCATCGTCATTAACTACCAAGTCAATTGCTGCTATGGAAGAAGAGATACCCAAAAGAAACAAACAAAATTAACACCAAATCAAACAAAAGAAAATAGATGCAGATGTTAAGAGAAAGACCAAATGGGTTTGAAATTTTTACACGGTGTTGGATCTTCCCGAAGAGAGTCGTCCTGAAAGTTTTTTTCTGAATCTTGTTAATATGGGTCCTTTCATGGCCAAGTGGGACGGTAAGTACTGGAAAAACTTGTATCTTATGGGGATGAATATGTTACTTCTCGTACATTGACAATTAGAAAATTGTGTTATAAGTACAACGAGATTTTAGCTAAACACGAAGGGGACATGTCTGCAGCGTAAGATGAATATATCAAATGGAAAGGAGAATCGTTTAGTCACTTCGAAGCTACATCAATAATTGAATCTCGTACTGGGAAATAAAGATAATTCTATTTTAATTTATTAGTGTAAGCAAGTTTATTTTATAAATGAGAGTGTCCAATAAGAGATTACTGATCATCATGATTATCAAAACCATTGTTCATTATAGAAAGCTTATATACACCATTGAGTCTACGAACTATTATCTTAAACGGGCAATCATGCTTCTTTGACTTACTCCTGTAGACCTCGACGTCCTCTTTACATACGTTTTGTTCTTTTTGTGACTTTCAATCTTGCCACTATTCTCGCAAAATTTTTCTAAACGATCATGCTTCGAACGACTGCCTAAGACTAATGCGCGTTTGATCTCTATGCCTTTGTCCACAAACCATTGCTTTGTATCGTCCTTGTTTTACCAAACCAAATAAGTGTATTAGTGGGAAGAAGTATCAGGCCCCAACAAAGACATGGGTTCAGGTTGGTCGTCGCCGAGCGCTTGAACAATCTACAATATACACTAAAAATTTAGGCCAACACAATCGGAGGATAAAGAACAATCGTGTAGAACGATTTTTAGCAATCGTCCTTTAGGAAAATAAACATCCACCGGCACTTGATCTCGTTTTTTGGGGGGAAAATCCTTAAGTGTTGGAATCGACACACGTGAACTGACTTGTGTGCCGATTCTAGCATTCAGCAAAGCGCAATTTTTCTGGTCATTTTTTGGATTACAATCGGCAGATATAGCAACATACATAGGTGATGAGTGTGTAAACACTTCATAAATTACATCTTAATTTACAATTATTAGTTCTCTATTTTGTACATTTTTGATAATTTTCTTTAATTTTGCAGTATTTGACAAATAAAGCTCGATTGCACCAAGATGTGGAACTTTGCCCGTAAATTGGACAAAAACAGAAGCCTGTCTCAGATATTAACTTGGTATCTCAATACATGGATGGGTTGAGCCCATTATGACTGAAGATGAAATTATTCATGGGTGTAAACATGAGCCCAATTAAGTTTGTGACTTGTATCTTGTGATATGGAAGGAAAATGAAAGAAATAGAAGGAAAACATCATGAATGGAAATAATATATGAGAGATTATATTGTTTATTTTTATGGGAATATATGCAACCAAATTTGGAAATTTAACTTTCCTTGTCTGTAAAAAATTTGGAGGATCAACATAATATCTTCCACATACGTAAAACAAGGGAGAAAATCTCATAAACAAGGAAGATATAAAATCATTAGTTGGAAATTTACATATTTTCCATATTTCCCATAATTGTTATTTATTTATTTAGTAAGTATTTTAATTAAATACTATACTAATTAAATGAGAAGATTGTTGAAGATTTTGAAGACTTGGGTATAAATAAAGGTCAAATACACATGAAGAAGGAGTTCATTTTCTAGTTCAGGAGAGTAGTAGTTAAGTTTAAGAGTTTTATTTTTATTTATTTTTCTTTTTCTTTGTTGTAATGAAGTAATCTTTCTACTGGGGTTGAAGATGAAGCCAATTATATTATGTAAGAGGATCATGTATTTTTTATGATAATGTATTCTTTTGAGGTTTAATTGTTTTATTAATTTCCCTTCTTATTAAGCTTTGTTCTTATTAGTTTTGAATAGTTCTCGGCTATTGATATTTTATAAGTGAAGGAAATTAAATTATTTTGGTTTACAACAAAAGTTGTTAGTATTTTGTTTTACCCGTTATATTTTCCGAGATGTATCAGTTTGGTATGATAGTCTTGAGTTATAGCATGAATATTTGTTAAAGATTGCCTGAGAATTTTACATGATTTAATTGGTGGAATCCAAAGCCCTAGTTTTCTCTTAATAGATTATTTATTCTTTTTATTCTTTTTATTATTTTTTCAATTCATTTCTTTTTATCTTTTGGCATAATATTTATTAGAAATTAAAAGATAACAATATTTTAGTCTCCATGTACGACCCATATTTTGTATACTATCTCATCGATAGTCGTATCCTTGCGGTCTATAATTAAAATATCCCATCAATAGGCCGATTATATACTTGGTGTTTTTCGAAAAAATCTCCAAGTCATACAATCGGTCGATATGGGAGTCCATAAGAGCTTATTATTTCACCTACAAATTCCCTCAAATATGAACCACAATCGGCTGTTGTTCATCGCCATATCAAACGAATCTGGTTCATCATATGTTGGGAAGATCTAGAATCGACGGTTTTTGTGTCATCGTAACTGCCGATTCTGGGTTATGGGTTGGCCAGAAAAACATTAAAATTTAGAAAAAAATCCACTTTGGACGATTATAAGCTACAAATACATGTTTGGAGATCCTTAGCACGTATACCTGACGGTTGGAAATATTACGATAATATGATTGGTGATATATAGATGCACTCACTTCTTCATCACCATTAGAATACACGTCGACAGAATAAAATTTCATCTTTGATACCGAAATCAAAAAATCCTCGTTTTCCTCAACTTCTTCTCATTTTTCTTCAAACTTTCAACAAAAAAAACTATAATCTAATTCTTACAATCTAACACTAACTATAATCCAATTTCACACACTAATTAATTTAACTTCCAATTTAATTAATTAACACTAATTAATCATGAAAAAAATTAATCATTAACAGAATAGTTGGATAAACATTTTTAACTTTACTTCAAAATATCATTTTTTTTTTAATTTTTAGTGATAGGCCTTAAATAAGACAGGTAGGTCTCAATTTAACCAGACAAATTTGATGATCCTAAAATCTTAAGTATAACTGAGAGCCAAAATGTAAGGGATAAACAGTTGTTTACCTTCAGTCCCGGATCCCAAAGTTTTGATCCGAAATCAGCATTTAAACATTAACAAAGTACTTAATTGCTAAAATAAATAAATAACTCGATTATTTGCTGAACACTGGCTAGATTTTAGAGCATAAACCAAGTATTCTATTTTAGGATCTATGATCCGAACCTTACCCTTAATGGGAACCAGACACCACGATTCTTGGGACCAGCCCTTGGAGTTGGACATCTCTGTTGCCAAGTGGGAAATGAATATTCGTTGATTTCCAAGTGGGAAATGAAATTACTGATCAGTGAGAACCCTTCTAACATTCAAAGGTGCATATGAGCGGGAAAGAAACAAATAAAGTTTTATGTGTTTTCTATTTAGTGAGACATAAAACCAAAAATTGTTGTAATAAATGTGAATGACCAAGTCATTTAAGTGGAGCCATACAACGACCTAATCAAAATTATGAAAGAGCTATTTACACCGCGTAATCCGTGTCGACTCTAAATCACATTTCTAAAGATTCATGTTAGTGGTTATCAAATATTTTCAATATTGGCCACACAGATAAAAACAACAGATGGCCAAACCAGTCATTCCTTGCTGAAATTTGTGGCTATATTTTAACAAATCGCATAGGGACCAATCTTTTTCTGTTGGTAGGTCTGGAGCGTGGATGTTTTGGCACCTAAAGTCTTCGATCACATAATGGGTGTTGTAATTAGTCAATTGATTTTGATGCCGTAATGACTTGGGGATTCAACTACGAGTCTGTGAGAGGTGGGGGAACGAATCTAGCTCGGTTGCTACCTATTAGCCCATGAAGAGAACTGGCTTAAAATTAGAGGTTACAAAAGCTTCTTGTACTGAAATTTCAAAACAGCGTGTTGGGTCACCATCCACAATGGTACAAACACATCCGAGGAAAGAAAGATGTAGAGAGGATTTGCTCAAGCCCTAAGGATAACAGTAATATGTTCGAGTTCATGCAATTAGTGATTTCTCCCCGTCCTTACTTTAATAGCTAAAAATCATACTACTACATCCCAAAGAGATCTAGCCATAATATGAGGATTACTAATAAATGTAAGATAAAGTACATCGAAATAAAGGGGAACACAAGATCTTTACGTGGTTCGACCATAAACGAAGCCTATATCCACTGGGTTTTCATTACGATGATTTGTTTGCATACAAACTCCATGAATGGAAGCTCAACCTTCTCTCCGTCTCAACACCCCCTCTTCCCAGAGAAATCCCTCTATTTATCATATCGAAGATACCAAATAGCCTGAATCCCACAACCTAGTAGAATGCTTTCTTTTCTTATAACCCAATATATCAATGCCACATGTCACCGGACTTCCCAAACAAACAAAACCAGCAGACCCCACATCTTTCTCACTTTTCTTTCACGTTCACTTTTCAAGTCCGGTTTTTAAAAGAAAACTTAATTCCCTTTTGACTTTTCACGTCGGCTGTCGTCCACTTTGTTTACTCCCGGACATCTCCGGACTCACTCCCTTTTATTCCTTCCACTTCAAACGTACCCATTTCTCTCTTATACCCATTTCTCTCTTATCCCAAACCCCACATCAATTTGTATTCCGACCACCAGTACTAACAATAAATGAACTCGCTTCCGTTATTTTCTTCGCAACTTCAGGGTTTTAGCATTTCACTTCATTTAACTAGATTTTTTTGTAAACTCGAGTTTAAAATGTACCACCTATAAGAAAATAAAAATACTAAAACTAGTACAAAAACGAACACTAGAAAATATAAATAAGACGATAAAATTATATAAAATTAAGTGTTCATCACATACTCAAAACCTAAGCAAGCACATGAACCAACTACTTTCTTACAAGAAAGTTTAAATCTAAGGCTTAACTCTGCATCAAAGACATGGCCTGGAGGAGACAAAGCTAAGAATGTTTCTTGCTGGATGATACAGACCTAATTTATACATTTTTACCTCCTAATTTATATTTGATAGTACTTCAATTTGTACTAATAATGTATTTTTATTGTTTTTATAAGTGGTATGCGTAAACCCGACGTTAAAAAAAAACTGAGCTAAATGAATATGAATTTGGACAGCTGAGCTAACGGGCTACTAGTGGATGGATCATGGTGCTGCAATTGGATTTAGAGGGTTCCTATGGACAAAGTGAGGTGCAGACCGGCTGACTGAAAAAGTGAGAAGTTGAACGGTCAGCAAAAGACAGTGGGAGCTAGGTGTTTGATCGAGACAAGATTGGGACCAAAGGACTGTACACAGGTGAATAGGTTGACAACACGTGGGGCGCCAGGTGAGAAAGTAAATAGAGATGAAAGTGGTATTGGGCTCGGTTAACTAAAACTAGGTTATGATATGGCAGTGAAAGAAAAAGTATAAAAGAGAAGAAAGAGACGACTGATGGGACTTTTCTTTGAGGTTTTGTTTTAGGAAGAGAGTAGGCTGGTATAGGGGGGCTGTTCTGTTTTGGGTTGGAGGCGTGAGATTGAAGGGGAAAAGCGGAGAGAAGAGGAGAGAGGGTGGTACGATGAGAAGTGATTGGTGAGGAGATGGAGGCGTAGAGAGTAGGGGAGACATGAGAGAGATTGGAGGAGATATAGGCGTAGAGTAGGGGACAACTTCTGTTCGGTTTTTGTGGGAGAGAGGTTGGTGGAGTTCGAGGAGGGAAAAAGTGTAGAAAGAAGAGAGAGAGCGACATGGAACAGAAAGAAAGAGAAGGTCTGTAGTGTACATACGGAGAAAGGTTGGTGGAGAGATTAAGAGGAATTGCAGCTGTTCTTATGCCTGTGGGAAAAACTGGAAGGGATCAATCTCCAATAACACAGTGAAATCTCTATATCTTTCTCTCAATTTACTTTTAATGGATTTTAAGAAATCCATCTCCATGTCTCACTAATTTTGTAGCTAGGGTTTATGTCGAAACCACTTAAAAGTTTTAGATCAATTAAATTGAATTATTTGATACAGACTATTATGATTTGAATAGATTAATTCCTGATTTTGATTTATTGGATTAATGATAAAATTAGTTGATGCTTCACCGGTTCTGTACAATACAGTAACCTATGCGCAAAATTAATAGGATAACAAATATATTTGTCTACTTATTTGATATTTCATGCTTGGGTTAAATCCTTAGATGGGGTATGCTTAGAATAACCAGGTATTATTTATGAACTTATAATTAGTTTCGTATAATTTTCTCGCTAACGCAATTTGATGGTGTATGCTGAGACTTAGAGTTTTTGATACGCCATGCTTAGGGCAACTCCAACGGTACGAGTATACCAAATACTAAAGAGTAAAAAAATTTGCTCGTTTTTCATTTTTTACACAACGGTTTTGTGAGTAAATATGATCGCACGTCGTTTTAATTAGACGTCTGTTATAAAACGCTAATTTAAAAGAACGTTAGGTGACGCGGACGTTTCTGTAGTGGGACGTATGCCGTTGGACGCACATTTGGGAGAGCGTTTCATATTCTGGAACCAGACGCACTTATAAATGAGCGTTCGCATTCTCGTACGCTTCCTTAATCAAACGTATGTTTAACGTCCACACTAATGGACGTTTAGTGATATACGATGTGCCTAAAAGACGCGTGAATGCCAGAAGCCCCTTTATAATAGCGCTTAGTATTGAAACGTCCACCAACAGAAGCGTGAGATGAGTTTCACGTTCACCTAAAGAAGCGTTAATAAGATTGGTGCTCCGGCGCTCTCCTACGAGAGCTTCTGGTGCTCCGGCGCTCTCCTAGGAGAGCTTCTGGGCTCCGGCGCTCTCCTAAGAGAGCGTCTGTTATCGGACGTCTTTTTAATAGAACGTATTATAGGACGTTATTTCAGTAGAAAGTTTTAACCAGACGCTCATTTGGATTGCGTTTCTTCTGCCAGCGTTCTCCTAGTGAAGCGTTACTTCATACGCATTCTTTTGTGAGCGTCTCATCAAACGCTTTTCAGGCACTGCGTCCGTGTTTTAAAACGCTTTCTCAACGAAGAGTTTTTTGTTAACGCATATTTACAAGAGCGTGCGACTATATATATGTGTGAGAGTAAAAGTACTCTGGTACTGTACAGATAGTCGTCGAAATCCTAAATTTAATCGCCCGTTGCGCTTCAATTTAGGCGACCAAAGAGTAAATATAATCTTTACTCTTTGGTATGGTCGTCCGTTGGAGATGCCCTTAGGGCGTCCCAGTGACATTTGCGACTCTAGTACATATAATAGGTGATGTAGATAGAATGAACAATAGATAAATATTCAGGAGTTATGTTTCACTTCAGTAATTAAATAGAAATAGTGGTGGATACTGAAAACCCTGGTTGCTATTTCTCCGTTTGATTTATTTTATTAGTTTAATTTATTTTTTCTTGTTTTATCTTTATTCCAAAAAATCCAAAAATATTGTTCTTGATTAGTTGATTAGGGATATTGATTGCAGTATTGTCCCCATCCCTGTGGGTTCGACCCATACTTGTCGTTGTTTGTATTGTAAACACCGTGCGATTGCGGTTTATTTATATAGGGTTTCCCAATCCTATCACTAGACACATACATGAGGAATCGATCCTGCT
Organism: Papaver californicum; assembly: GCA_023531435.1. Taxonomy (NCBI): domain Eukaryota; kingdom Viridiplantae; phylum Streptophyta; class Magnoliopsida; order Ranunculales; family Papaveraceae; genus Papaver; species Papaver californicum. The sequence continues at coordinate 4,065,928 of JAJJMC010027712.1, read as the reverse complement.
TACTTGATACTCTATTTGAGATGAGGCGGACTTGTTTCAAAAGAAAGAAAGAAAAAAAGCGCCGACCAAATCCCCTCTCTAGTCACGGGAAAGCTAGTATTCCTGACAAGAACATGAACATTTATTAATCCCAAACATGATTAATGCTAAGGGGTACATATCTCAATCTCGGGTAAGACATAGCTAACCAAGTTTTTTCCCTGACCAATGGTGCTTCTCATAGACTTACTCTCCATGACCCTGCTCGTAGCTGCTCCACCAACGTGACTGGAATAGAAGTTCAACCCAGCTACGCTTTCTTTGGCTCACGAATTAGAAATTCCAGGAAAGAACGTGGGAATATACTAATCCTAGCCAAGATTCACGCTAAGAGGCAATTGCTTTAGTTTGTAGATAGTGGTAAGAATGAGTTTCAAACTCTCGAACTTGTGAAGATTGATTTTAGATTCAAACTCTAATAATTAAACTAGAAAACTCAAAACAACATTGGTATTAAGATTAAAAAGGCACTGAGACTCAGGATTCCACCATTAATCAATTAAAGTGATTCAGTTTAATCCATATTCATGCAATTCTTTATATTTAAAGTGATTCTAATATGTTGCAAAAGTAGATTTTCAAAGTAACAATTGTAAATCAAAAGTATAGAACATCAAAAACCCTAGGCTAAGCATGCTCTATCAAAAGAAATCACAACTGTATAATAAAAATCCTTAAATCAGTTTTTAATCAAAGCAAATAATCATAAAAGAAATTACAAAAATCAATTAAAATATAAATATACCACTTTTCTTGGAACAATGGATTCCTCCGTCGCATCAGCAATGGGGTTTAGCTCCTCATATAAATCACTTGCTCAAAATAATGGTTCATGTCTCAAAGTATTTAAAGATGATGAAAATGGAGAAAAATAAAGAACACAGCGAGTTTGCAACATTTATAGGCGTTAGAGACTCACTGTTACAAAACAAGGCTGAAGATAAATGTTGCGGAGATGAAGATAGACGTTGCAAACAGTTGAAGAAACCGTGGCAGAGAGGTTGAAGAAACCGTTGCCGTAGCCTCTGTTCTTCGAGTTCTTCAGCAGCAGCAGAGAAGAATTCTCTGGAGTGATTTTTCTCCCCTCTGTTCGCCTCCTGAGCTGTCTCCCAAACTCTCTATCCCTTCTGCGACTCCCATAACTCCTTTATATACTCACATGACCCAAACCTCTCTAGTTTAATGAGAATATTTCTGAAAATATTTTTCTTTCTCTCGGTCCAGATTTTCTTCTTTAAACTCGGTAACCTGTTGCATCTCTGCCTCTGCTTACTTAGATATACAAAAAAAAACCTTGAAAGAGCGAACAAAATTATACGTCTTTTAAATGGTTGAACAGAATTATCTCCGAGAATATATTCTCGCTGTTTTTGATTTGATACTGGATTCTGTTTTGAATTTTGGATTGTCCATGTTCAACTCATACTCTAATTAAGACACGAATAATCTTGTCCTAAACTCTTGCAATCAACCCAAAATATCTTGTTAAAATCTTCAAAGATTCAAGATTATTTGAAAAGAGCTTTTCCCCTAATTTCAGTTTTCAAACGAGAAGGAGTGGGTGCCTTTAACCAGCTGGTGGGTGCCTTTAGTAAATAGGGTGCCCTTATCCAAATAAGGGGTGCCTTTAGTAATTTTTGGGTGCCTTTAACACTTTTTCGAGCCAATTTTTCCAAAAATACCTACAAACACATAAAATAACACAAGTAGTATAGAAATGAACCTAGCAATATATAGAATTGAGACAAATTAGACACAAAAACGTGTCTATCAACAATTATCCCAGAACCTAGAAGCCAGAAGCTAAGTATATCTTCTTCTACTCTTAAAATTTAAATTATGCATATATAATCATTATAAGCATGCTGTCACAATCTAGTGTTTACTGTGCAACATTATTGTTCCTCGCTGAGAAGGGGACTTAATGTAGATGGTGAGTTTTTAACAAGGGTCGGAATTTATAAAATCACCCTTCTGCCTAGTTGCTGGAACATAAAAGTATCTGCACATACTTATGCGCTACTTCTGACTTCACAACAAAATATAAAATACTATATTCCTCCTTATATTCCGCATGAGAATTGAGGATACAGTCTTTACAAAAGGTTACAACATTTTATGCTAACAATGTAGTATATAATCTCTACATAATAAGTCTCAAGCCCCTAGATGGGTTTCCCACTAGTATAGAGCAACTTGAGTCTTCTCTAGTGTTATTCCTAGAGTTTAATGTCTTCTCTAGTGCTATTCCTAGAGCTTGTTCTGTATCCGATGTCTTCTCTAGTGCTATTCCTAGAGAAATGTCGATACTTAATTTCTCATTTTAAAAAATATCAATCTACTGTCACACACATAATCTAGGAGTAGCTAATGCTTAATCCCCAAAATACATTCTAGCTTAATACCTTCTTTGCAACAAACACATCACAAATTGATGTCTGATCTCAAATATGTTACTTTAGTACTTTGCGTAAAAATAAGCCACAAATTATGTGCCACTCCCCTTGGACGCGCCACAAATAATAAACAATTCCCCAAAAGACACATTGAACTTTTGAGCTAAGCTAACCCTAGCCTTTTCTCTTATAAGCACCAAGTTAGCACCAACTATTTGGATTAGCACCATACTGTCACCAGTTAGCCATATTAGCGCTAAAATTTCCTGGCGCTAACCCCAGCGCTTGAGAAGCGCCAACTAGTGTAACATAGCCTTAGCCAGCACATCTTGGTCTGATGAGGCCTTAGCTAGCACACCACTTACTTAATACGCCCCATGCCTGGTGCGTCCCTCACCTGGTGCGTCTTCCTTGGCTGGTAGGTCCCATAGGCCTAGCGCTTCCTGCCTGATGCGTCCCATGAGCCTAACTCTCTTGGCATGATACGTCCCATAGGTCTTGCGCTTCCATCCTGATGTGTCCCATAGGCTTAGCGCTCCCGGCCTGATGCGTCCCATAGGTCTAGCGCTCCCGGCCTGATGCGCCCCTTGAGTCTCCAGCGACTCTTAGCTCTCAAGCGTATCTTGGCTCTCCAACACGTCCCTAGACAAGCCTAGCGCGTCCCTCCAAGTACGATGTTTCCCTATCCAAATCCTAACACGTTCCCAGCTTTTTTAGCGCGTCTAAGGCCTATGCGTCCAAGGACAATGCGTATCCAAGGCAATATGCCCCTAGCTTCTCCACCGCGTCCCTAGCTTGGCCCTGCTAGCCTCCGCATCTCAGGTCCTTAGCGTCTCTACCCCAGCATGCCCATGGCCAATGCGCCCTTGTCTTAGCATAGACATACTTATTGACTTAGCCACAAATACATTAATGCTAACACCTTAATGCTAACTATATTATTGAAGTGCTAACTATACTATTGAAGTGTTAACTTTAAACCTCTTTGACATTAGCTTTCCAGTCCTAGTATAATTGATATTTACAAAAGGTTGTGCATATTAGTCTTACTCCTGAGACGTTAGCACAATAACCTTTTATATTAAAAGAGCTAGCAAATTCTTATTTATGCTAAGTAGCTAGTACTATCTTTGCTAGCTACTTCCCTAAGAAATACACCTTTATTCTTAATATGAGTCCAATATTAAATCTTATATGAATTCTAATAGGCCTCCTTGCTTAAGAATCCCTCTACAACATTTGGCCTCAAATGCCTTTCAGACTTACGATAAGTCACTTCTGAGCTCAGCCATTAAATGTGCCATGTTACTTTCAAGCAAGTACATGACTATTAACTTCCCATACTCGACACTAATCAGTCTGATTATCAATCCAATGAGTCGCGCAAATTGTATCTCTGAATTAGCAAGTCATTTGACTTGACTTGTTTTAATCAAAAAAATAGTGGCTTCTGACTCCTCTATTTCCACGAGAAATCAAATACAATATATGGGGGGATTCTCACTAGGTATTGGTCTGGAATCCTACGACAATCGTGGGTGGTTGTACCACCTCCACGAATAAGAAGGTAATAAGTAGTGGGCGGGTACAAAGAAGTTGAGAGGATGGGGAGTGGTGGTCGGACAAGTGTTCCCTTTTTTTGGAACCACCCCACTAGAATATCAACAATCATCACTTCTTCACCTCTACCTAACTTCCACGACTTACGAAAAATCAGTGTGTCTCCTTTGAAAAATAAATAAATGATTATGATCAAGTCAAAACAAGAAAAGGACAAACAAGACAATCAGTCTGGAGAAAAAAAACATACAAAATTAGCGATTTCTCTCAGAGAATCCATTTTCTTCTTCACACACTATCACACTGATATTTTCTCAAACTTCTTTGGTTCCCTCCAGTAAGATCTACCTTAATATTTTCCATCTTTGTGATTGAAGGAGGACGTGAACAACCATTTATTGGTTTAGGCTCGTCCTATTCGATTTTGATCTCTCGAACCTACTTGAAAGTACGATTCTACCATACATTTATTTTTACCCTAAAACAACAAATATGTCACAGATTAAACCCGGATGGAACTAGTTTTATCCGAGTATAAGTCTGAATGAAACCAGTTTCATCGTAGTTAAATCTAGATTAAACCATGTTCAACCAAATATCAAAAATCATGAACCCATTTTAAGAAAATCAACTAATTGTAACCAAAACCATATGTACCTAGGTTCATCCTTATAATTGGTTACAAAATTAACTAATTGCATAAGAAAAAAACAGAATATCAAAACAAGATGTACACAGTTATATTATGGACTTATACGAAACCAAACAAAATTCATCAAGTTACAGGTGCATCAAGGTCTAGACTATGATGAATTTTTATTCAATATAACATACATGTCATTTTAAAATTAAAATAAAAAAGAGAAATAGGGTTTGGAAACTTACAAGTTTTAGAATCGTGAAATTATTGATTCAAACCCTAACTCAGCTTCTTGGTAAAATTGAGAAATCCTTATAAAATTAGGGCATTAGAAATCTTAATGGTGGTGAAGATTTATGTCATTGGTGGTGGTACCGACTGAAATCAAGTAGATTTAGGTATTTGTGGTGGTGGTGGTGGTAGTCACTATGATAGAGTTTTATGAACTTCTGATGTTGTTGATGGTGTTGGGTTTATAATTATGATTTTAGTGGTTGTGGAAGCAACTGAAATCGTAATGTTAATATCGTCGATAATAGAGAAGGATGATGGCGGAGAAAGATGATGGAAGCGATGGTGGAGAAAATAAAGATAACGACAACGGATCCAGGTGGAAAAAGATATAAACGAAAACCAAATATATGTTAAAGGTATAATAGTCTATTTCAAATATAACTATTTGTCGTCCATTCAACCCAATCAAAATTTTTGCTTGTCCACTACAACGTGATTATCTATTTTTCTGGGTATTCGACCTATTTCCTCAATTGTTTATTCAAAACCCCTCCATTAAGTCACTTATTATTCCAAAATAACGGTGAAATACCATCATGGATTGAACACACACCATTATCATAAATTAAGGGACGCACCTTTAATATTTCCATCCACAAACCACAACCTTGAGCAATATTATAATCACGTGGACATTGTTTTAATACCTCGTCCCATGTTTCTTCCTTGACAATTTTACACCATAAAGCTTGCTTCTCTTTGCTATAGCGCCAAATCCACTTAGACATTAATGATCTGTTAGAAGCTCCCAAATACTTATTGTCTAATCCTTCCTTTTCCTTGAGTAAACAAATTTTGTTCCACGAAACCCAGCACATTTTATGTGTGTTTAAAAGCCCCATAAAAAATTCCTCATTATTTAGATAATTCTTTTCTCTATTACCACCGGAAGAGTAAGGATAGATATTCTAATCTTGGTTAATAATGTTAATACTACAACTACAAAGATCAGTCTCTCAAAATGTCACAACTGTAACAAGAATTCTGCTTGGTGATGTGATATTTTAAATTATTACCGCAAGAGCACGGCTGTAGATGAGACAGTATGCAAGTACGGTTCATTCCACATAGATTTTCAAATTGCAATCTCTAGTTTTTGATTAATTATTATGCTAATGACAAATTGATTTTGGTGAACTGATTCTAAAATAAAACAAATACTAAAAATGATATATAAACAAATGAAAGAAAACCTAGGACTCGAGATTTCATCACAACTATGTAAACTAGATATTTATAACCATTCTCTATAATTTTCTCAAAATAATACTCAAGACGATGTCGGACAATTATATTTACATCTTGGAAAATATGGAATTTTAATCAGTTATTTTTTCTCAAAGGATTTAACAATTATCTTCATTATCAAATTTTATTTTCTAAAAAAAATGTTTAAAATGATTAAATTAACATTATATGACACATGAAGAAATTATTATCATTATTAAACAAGAAATAGGACTAAGAGAATAATTATAAACAAGATAGTCACAACATGCTAGCAAACATAGTAGGAATTCCTCTCTAATCTTAGAGGAGGATTTTAACTACTCATGGAAAAAAAGAATGGAAAAACAAACCATTTTATTCAAGATTTTATAAAGAATTACAAAAAGAACTGACCAATTGTATTGCTGAAACATTAAAAACTTATTTTAAATAATTAATGATTCAACAACTTACTTCAGGTGCAGTTGATAAAACACAACCTTTTTTTGTATTAAAAATATTAAACTATATCCGAAACTGTCGTTGTAGCCATTGGAAACAAATGATTTAGTAACGGTTTTTCAGCGACAGTTTCTGGTTGTCTTATTCTTCTTCTTCTTCTTTCACCCGTGAAGAACCCTAACTGCAGGAATTTTTGAAACTATTATTTTTTTTTACTTTCTGGTCGAAGCCAACCTCCCTAATTGTTCTCTCGACTCCTCTCTTTATACCACGACATCGAATCTTCATCAAATCTTCCAATAACTTTTCAAAATCAAGAAAATATCTTTTCGTTATTTCTCGGGGTTTTTTTTCTTCCACTTTTGAACTGATTTGTTTCTCGGTTCATCATATATTCATTATGTTTTGATATTCATTCTTTATATAACAATCTTTCCTTCTCCATCTCGAGAACAAAATATTGCAAATATTTAAGGAGATAAAATCTCTTTTATGGGTTTTACCCGAGAATAACAATTCTTCCCTGATTTATTTGAGAACCCCATGTACTCACGATTCTGTTGCTATTTTGAGTTTCCAAAAATTGTAAAACTCTCCCTATTAAGACAAGAGTATATTCGAGCCTTTAATCCCTTCAAAATTTATCCCAATTCACAAATTGAAACTTCACAGATCAAGTGATAAGTTTTGTTTCCTTTTTCTTTTGACGTGAATGAGTATGTACCCTGGATTTGCTTGATATTTACGTGTCCCAACATTTATAAATTCCTTTTATTAAGGTAACAAGATAACTCTTCTTTTAAATCTCTTCAAAAATCTCGACTAATCATCATCCAGATCCTCTCAGCCGAAAAGAAAAAGTTCCCGCCAATTCTTGTTTTTGAAATGGGAAAAAGGTGGGTGCCTTTATCCAATCCGGGGTACCTTTAACAATTTCAATGCCGAATTTTCCGTAATTGTTTATTCTTCCAAAATACCTAAAAATATAAGAAATAATAGCATTAGTACAATAATTAAGGGCTAACAATATACATTTTCGGGACTAATAGAGATACAAATATGTGTCTATCACTAGGTAAAATCACAAACACTTTGTGTGCAATCTGACCAGGACAACTTTACAACCTAAGTTCTGGTTCAAGACCCGTCAAATATGGTAACACAATCTCTTAACAATCAGTGTTAGAGAATGTTTTTATGAAGTCACAATAACAATGTTACAAATACCTTATTATAAATTAAGACAAAATTTCATGCAAATTGTTTTATAACCAATTGTACAAAACTAAACCTTATAGAAATAGGAATCAACAAGTACGAAAAAGAGATGCACCTTGACAATCAAAAATCATAAACCAAACGATCAACTGGCCGTATTGAGTCGAGTAATCTATTTACTTAAGATATTTGATGCAATGTATATAATGTTGTTGCAGGTAGTGGTATATGTTTCCATCATTCAATAATACCTCCATGTTCTTCGCAGTACTTCGAATTACACCGAACATCAAACGTAAATTTTGTAGCACATTTTTTTTATATACATAACTGGAAAAAAATGGGTTTTTATCGTTATTGAACCAAGGCAACGTAGGGTGAATTTCATACTGACCTTTGGTTTTATTTTAAACCGCTAGGACACATCTATTTATCCCACCCCGTCGTGATTGTTCTATTAATATAAATCATGTTTTTCAGTTTAACAAACTGAAGTCCTTTTGTATGTTTCCAACTTAACCCAATTCTCATTCATCCTTGGAAATATACCTAAGTGGCCAACTCAAGTGTATATTTTCTATACATATAGTATAATGGGACTGCAAAAATAGTAGTTTTAAAAAGATTTAACCTTCCCGCCTTCGTGAGAAATTTCATCCTCCATGAAGTAAGTTTCATTTCCATTTTTTCTATCAAAGATTCCCAAATAGATGCCTTCCTTGGAGTTATGATATTAGAATGCCAAGATATTTTAAATAAAGATACTCTACTTTACAACCTACTTCATCTGTCAAATCATTAACAAGGGTATCTGCTCATATATTTATCATAAAAGATTTTTCCAGATACAATTTTATACCCGTTAGGTTTTCAAAAAGAAACAAAATACTGAGAAGAGTCTAACTTTCCTTACATTAACATCAAAAAAAATTAAAAAATGATTGTATCATCTGCAAACTAAATAGGAGAAATAGAAATACCTCTCTCTTTAACACAAAAAATAGTAATACTTCTGTAATGACCCGACCCTCCATCGATATTGTCCCCACTTAGCCACTGCGGTCATCCGACAGTGTGGGATTTTCTCCGGGCACCGCTACGGTCATCCGGTAACAACTTCCCTGGAAGTCACCCATCCCTGGATTATTCCCGTCCGAGCACGCTTAACTGCAAAGCTTTTTGGGAACTCTGGAGCCAACTGTGCTGAGAAGGCGTCAGTGTCAGGAAAGGACAAACCATTACTTATATTCCATTCGGCGAACTCTACCTGCCAAATCGGGGTATTACAACTTCCCATCTCTGCTACCTTATTAACCAACTTAGTCAAAATCTCTACTACCAGAAGAAATAAAAAAGGTGATAAAGAGTCACATTGTCTCAGCCCCTTAGTCGTTCTAAATTTTTCTAAAGAACTCCCATTTACTAGAACAAAAAGTTGAGCAAAAGTAACACACCAACGCATCCAGATAATCCAGTTTTGACCAAAACCACGAGCTTCTATAATTCTCAAAATGACTGACCATTTAATATTATCAAAAACCTTCTCCATATCTACACACAATACCATGTATCTTCATCTTGAGTCCATAACCAATACACTCAGCAACAATGAGAACTCCATCAACTATTTGTCTATCCTTGATAAAATTTCATTAAAAATCAAAAATTAATCTTAGCATCACCTTTTTCAAGCGAGTTGCTGAAATCTTAGAAAGAATTTAATAAACATTTCCCTTGGATCGATTGGTGTACAATCTTTCAGAGAACTGAAATCTTTTTTTATTCGGGATCATAGAAATAAAGGAAAATTTTATTTTCCAATCCAATTATTCATTAGAATGAAAATATTGTAAAACAGAAAGAAGGTCAGTTTTAATTATGTCCAATAAGATAAAACTCCATGATAAAACCATCAGGACTCGGAGCCTTATTATTTTAAAAACCTTTGATAATACTCAACACTTCAACTTCACCAAAAGGAGCTTCCAACATCTCAGCCAAATCACCAGATACTAGAGGAAAATAAAGACCATCATAAGAAGTATCAGTAGAGTTATTCTCCTAGTTAAAAATTCACATAAAACTGTAGACTATGAAGTGCGGATCCTAGTGTTGAGTTATCCAGCTTCTCAATAAGCTACCGAAGGATTTTTTAGGTCAGGGTAACTCGTATGATGCTTGTGTAAGTTAGGGTAAATTATAATAGTATTATATAAACTTTTGTTTTTTTGATGCGACAATCAACAAGAGGACTAGAAAAGCAACAAACAATATTATGGTTTAATTTATTTACCTCCTTTGCTTTAATAAAAAGAAAGCTCACGTGAGTTATCTCTGTCGAACTCAACTATACTTTCAGTTACATGACTATTTTATTTTTCTATTATATTTACATACCCGGTTAATTACAGAACCCAAAATATCTTGGCTAAATTAAACCCAATTAAAATTATTTAAGGTCTATATTTTTGTTCCCATATATAAAAAGGGATATATGGTGTCTAAAAATGATAAAACTATTAAATTATCTTATTAAAATATAAAAAAATAAATCTATTTCAATTTAATTTCATCCAAATACAATCTATATCGACCGGTTGTTTCTTTTTGTCATTCCCTCGTTTTCGATTTTCAAACCAAACGTATTTGATTAAATTGCCGATACGGAAGCTAATTAATCGTTTCAATTGCCGATTCAATTGAAACGATGATGGTAAAACGAGTTAAGAAAACCACATTAAAACCTCGTGGAATTAATCCAGAAATTGGGAAAACGATTCGATTAAACAATCGAATACAGTTCCACAAATTAAAGAAGAAAAATTTCAAGAAGAACAAACATGGAGGGCAATAAAAATAGAAAAAATAGCTAAAATCAAGTACTTTTCTATCAACCCATTCCCCTTAATTAGGTTCTTGATTCATGCATAAACTCAATAACTGAAAAATATTAAAACTAGGTTTTCTGTGTTTAACCAGAATCGGTCAATATGTATGTCAACAACGATTGATTCCTGGATTAATTGGTCGATGTGCATATACACGATGACCGATTGTTCTTAATGTTCTCCTTGGTTGAAGAATATCAACACATAATGGGTCGGTGTGGGAATTCATATCGACTTATTTTGGTTAAACAAAATACATATGTTTCTGTTATTTTTTTCTACAATCGGTTGGTTTGAATATCCACATTGAACGATTATAAAGTATATGATTTTTAAAATTCCAAGAGCTCATCATCCTATATACATGGTTATACCGAATAGTTTAACTTTGCGCAAATACCTAAATTTTGTGGATGCTTTTAGGTTAGAATTGGTTGATATTGACATATATTCATATAGACTGATTGTAAATAATCAATTGTTTATAATCGGTGGATGTGGATGTATCGTGATGGCCGATTGTATACTTAAAATTTCTAATGTTACTTGAATTTGATTGTTGTTTATTATAGATTGGGATATTCTTTAAGAAAATAAGGCAAATGGTTTTGGAAAAGAGATCGAAGAAGAAACATGATCTTGCTTCTCTTCAAATCCCCAAACCTCGTCGAGAGGGCGATCGAAATTTTGGGATTAAATACCGTAGATGCTCGGTCTCCATCAATGAATAAACTGAAGTGGATCATCCAAGAGAAGAAGAAGTTGATAAAGAACAAAATGAAGAAGAAACTAATAAAAAAAAAGTGAAAGAGAAGGTGAAGTCGAGTGAAGAAGAAGAACAACAACAAGGAGGTAAATATAAAGCTCAAATAGACCAAGGAAGAAGAAATGAAGCTAATTTCCATCCCCTAAGTTGATGTTATACCGCGGTGTTAATGAATCTCTTTATGGGTTACCCGGTAATAACGGAGAGATTTTATGGGTGCACGAACACACTTAGGCTGCTACCACCCGTGCAACCATAATAATTATCTCAACCCTTATGTTATGTCTCAAAATTTGTTTCAGCTATCATCTATTATCCATCTGATTTTAATATTTGGTTATTGTCTACCGATATGTTTTCTTAGGATCATGATAGACACATTTTAGTGTTTAAATTGCACCTTAATTTCTAGTGAGTTAGTATTCGATTTTGTGTCTATTACGTGTTTTTATGCTTTTGTAGGTACATTAGAAGAATAAAGATTTGTGGAAAAATTGGCTCAAAAAGTGTTCAAAGCACCCGGAAAAATGGATCAAGGCACCCACACTTTGGATTGGGGCACCCTTGGATCGGGATGAACTGGATCGGGCCAACTCAGCGGGTCAACTCAGCCAAGTCAACTCGGTCAAAGCCAGTTGACCGAGTCAAACCCAGTTGACCGGGTCAAAGCTTCATCGGCAAACAGGAACCTCTCTGACTCAAATCAAATCGCAAATTTCATGGGATTTCAGCCAAATTGATAGCTACCCAAGTAATTAAAGGTCCGTATAATCGATTAGAAGCTCTAGAAGCCGAAGAT
>JAJJMC010027712.1:4025083-4048657 GCA_023531435.1 Papaver californicum | reverse complement strand
AATTTAAAAAGAATTATCTGATTAATCACATAGGTTGTTAGAATTACCTGATTCCTGATTCCTGGTATTTTTAAAATTATTCAAAAATCATCTTTAGGTTATTTAGTCTTTTTCTTACTCCTGAAATTTTCTAGAGTTAATTAGAATCATTAATTTCTAAAATCATTACCTTCACAAGTTCGAGTAACGAACCTTTATTTACCACTTTCTAAACCACATCAGATCATTGTAAGTGATTCTATTTTTTTTTTACATATTTTAAAATATTAGTCTTCTATTTAATAACTAAACTAGTTCATGTCTGTTTTGTGCAAGAGAAACTTGGAAGAAAATATTAATTTCGGGAAACCGCTAGAAAATTCAAATTTTATGAATGCTACCTAATCATAAAGGACGGATTTTCGGAGCTTAACTAGGAAGTTACACCCTGTTATCCTCCCGGAGATGGAGCCAAAGATTATGATAACTGTTGTTCTAGATTTTTTTTGTTCATCTTATGTAACCCCCATGAGACTAAACTCGTCCACTAGGGACACCTAGGGGTTTAGAGGCTTGTTGCACATGCTAAGTGTAACCGTGATTCTTACGAAAGGGAATTAGGCTTAAAATTAAGAATTTAGTAATTTGCTTAGACTTTAACAATATTTCAAACAATGTACTATCTCTTAATTAACTTTCGAAGAGTACATAAAGAAAGGACGTTACATTCAAATATTCATTTATTAGGATTGTAGCGTGTAAGATTTTCTTTCAGGAGTTCATAGCACCTATCATACTTAAATTTTTTGCCTCTTTCTTCAAAATATTCTAAGTCAGCTGCTGTTTTTTTGAAAATATAAAGTAAAAATAAGTTATATATATTGACTTCAAATATAACCGAAAGACTAATCATCCCTTATGTTCAGATACTCACTCGTTTTTCATATGCCATCCCAGGATTTCGGATGTTAATTTCAACCTGAATCGAGATAAATATTTTCACCTCATTGTTGATACAGTTGAATCATTTTTGAAGAGATAGTTTAGCATAGCATTTTAATTACCCGTTAGCGCATCAAAGGTTTTAAAAAAATACATTTATCCAGAAATGGTTCCGAGGTTGATTTATAGAAGATGGATCATTTGTGACCGATATCCAGGTTTGAACAAGACCAACATCTTCTTAATTGGTGAATCACTACATTTTTTTTTGTTGTTGCAAATAAATACAATGTTTGGAAAATTTCATTTGGAGATCATTATATAGAGAAATCACCGAAGTATTTTGAACTCAAAATCTATCCGTTAAACAATAAAACTATGATATCACTGAACCTCAGCCAATCGTCACCACATCTCATGCAAACAACAAAAAAGATTAATTTCTCATTTTGACAACAAGCCACATCATAAAGATAGCATAAAAGTATTAATAAGACAAGTGATACTCACATATATACCCTATTTGATATATTAACTGGGTTTTCTAACTTTACTCAAATATTCATTTCCAACAAGTCTCCTGAACGGACACCACGCTCGTCAAAAAATTTGCTATAAGGAGATTTTTGCATTAGGAAGTAAGGACGTTCCTTGGGAACCAAGTCTTGTGTATATATGGATTTCCTTCGTTCTGGTGGGTGACGAACAAAATCATTAAGATCTTACGAACCAAACACATCTCTATTTCATTGATGCTCAACAATCGAAGAGTAGCTTCCGTCAGAGATTTGAATCTAAAACTCAGAGGATCTACTGGTGCTACTGTAATTCCAACAACTTGTCTGAAACACCTTTATCCCAAGTACACAGAGAAATTTCCATATGGATCAAAAAAAATTAATGTCTTTCATAAATGCTTCTTGCATGTTTCACCTTTTTCTTATATTGCCATCTACTTCCCAACAATGACATCCATGGTTTTGAAGAAATGGGAAGTTGTCTATTTGGTTACAAACCGATGATATTGAATGGATACCGTTATTATGTTGTTTACCTCTTCCTTTCTATATTTGTGTGTCATCATGTAACCGACCAACTGGCAATTGATCAAAATATTCCCCACTCAAGTTTATTATGTTGAAAAATAGTTATCGAAAATACGCCCAAAACCAAGGCTGCAAAACCACAAACATTTAAAGATTATTGATAACTAACGTTAAAAAACAACTAGAAAATAAATTTAAGAGTGGGTATGAATATGTTTATCATAAATAGATACCAAAAGAATTGGAGGTCACCCTTCTTTTTGCGTTACTCCCTTACCCAAAATCCATAACATACGACCATAAATAGTTGTACCCCAATCGTAAATGTATGTGTATATTCAAATCCCTAAATACCATTATCCAGCTACTCAGAAAATATCGTTCTTATTTGGGAAAAGTACATTACCCATAACCCACATCAAAAACCACCTTGCCATATTTTCATGACACTCAATGTTGTCCACTTTGTCTTTTCTATATTCAAGAAATAATCTTATCACACTCATCTTAATCCCAACTCATGAGACAAGTTTCTTTTTCAAACCAACTATGTTTTGGGATGTAACGTCTTGTAGTAGTACTCGTTGTCTTTGTTGTTGTTGTTCACCTTGTTGTTGTTGTTGTTGTTGTTGTTGTTGTTGTTGTTGTTGTTGTTCTCCTTCTTCTTCTTTTACTTCTTATTCTTCTTCTTGCCCATCTCCTTGTTTTCTTTTATTTTTCTTTTCCTTTTGGGTGAAGGGGAGAAAACAATCTATCAATTGCGGTGTAATTTTATCCCATTCTTGTGTACTAAAATTTTGCAATCTTATGTGGGTTCCTTGGTCAATGGGTATGCATGATATTTGTATAGATTCACATGGTGTAAAGCCTATTTCAAAAGTAGAGGGGGGAAACATATTAGTGGTATCCTACCACCTCCCGCATATACCGATGGTTAGAGGTGGTGTTAAGTTGAGGATAATATATTTTAAATATTGATTCAAATCCACAATTGTCGACAATTGCTCTAACATGGTAATTATGGATAATAATTGCATAAAAATCACTAACATGACTTGTACTACCTCGATGTTTTCTTATCATGTCCCTATATTCTCCCTTGCGCATTTAAACTAATGATCATCATTAAAACTTGACGAAACCGAATATCTAAAAGCCAATATCGAATCAACATTATCCGACATTCTCAATCCTACAACATATATGTATATATATATATATATATATCATATTTTAACACATTGGCATCTCAAAAATCATGACATAAACCATTGCATTTGAACACATCACAATATAAACATCACATTGCAACACACCTTAATCATCAAATTTCAAGTTAAACACGGATTTCTAACTACAAATATGTCCATATAACATTAATTACTAGCCATGATATTTAAATCATCAATCAAACATCAACAATTTCATGATTATAAAAAAAATTGCATTTCAAACCCTAAATGTTAAAATTACTAACCTATGATGATTTTGTGGATGAAAATCAAAATTAGAAGATATAATAGAAGCACATTTGATTGGAGAAAAAACCTTTCTAATATGGCGACAAATTTCGATCTATCACATACATGAAATTAAAGGGGCTGATGGATAGAAGAGAAAGAAAATTTAGAGTAGAAAATAAAGAAAGGAAAAGTAAAAATGGAAAAATGTCAGACTCGCGCTTTTCCTTGAGGTATAAACATCTGAGACGGAAACTGGATTTCTCTCTGGTCAAGGTCAACCCATTGACCTTGACGGAAACTCAGTTTTCGTCTTCCAACTATTCTAACAAAAACTTAGTTTCCGTTTCTATAAGCCAGACAAATTTAGGCTGGTATAGGAGTTGGTTTCTTGGTGACCTTAGCTTGGCTATAATATAGTCAAAGCCAAGTAAAATGACATATCATAGTACTTGACCGCCTGATGCAGTTATTTTAAGACTTTTAAGTATTTTATTATGGATTTTAAACTGTTGTATAATAAAATTATTTTTTCTTTTAAAAAAAGTTATTGTATTGAATAAAATCCATAAAGTTACAAGAGGCTGTTAACCCTTTTCTCACATATTTGTGCGAAAATACTTCGATTAAGCTGACTTTATTCTTTTTAACGAGCACATTCGGTTGACTTTATAATTTATAGACTAATATACCGTCATCGGCGGTGTACGAAGCATGGTGGGCATATGTCAAAACTGACCAAGTTGGGTAGGTTCGAAGTCAAACTACAGAGTGATAAACTAAGCCAGTACTTTATAGTGTTTGTTTGTTAATTACACTTGACAGCATGAAAAGGCACTGGAAACGAGGAAAATTAGTCAGTGATACGAAAAGCCTCGATGATCTGCTGTTAACTATAATCCCATGCCCTATAGATGTTAATTCTTGTAAAAGGTAGCGCAGGATTTAGTCCCGTGCATGGTATATCGGCTTTCTCCTTGCTAGATCCTCCATCATTATAAACAAAACATTATATCTTTGTGGAATCCACATAACGATTCCAGCTGCCTATCAATTTGTAACACTAATCTAAATTGAAATATATATCCCGAAGACATATATACTGTGTTTCGCTGATTTCAGAGATGGTGTTAAGAATAACAGCTAGCTAGTTTAGCTGACAAAAGTTATGTCCTCACATAATCCGGACATATGTTTAGTTCTCTCATCCCATGCATCTCACATTATATATAAGACCATTAAGAGATATATTCGGAAATATGCATGATGGAAGAAAAAAAATTCTGTAGATGTTTCGAAGTTCGAACCCATAAGGCATAAACCATTGTTTCCGTTGGACTTTACCTCAATATTCAGGCACTTGGCCACTAGGCACAGACACAGTAGTAGACTGTCATTCTCCATGATCAAAATACCTTAAGATTCAATTCAACCGTGCTAGGATTTGGTTATTATTAATAAATTATGGGTTAAGAAGCTTCATTTTATAATATGTGCCATCGATAAAAGATTAATAATATACTATACAGCCAGTAGTCCATCGTGGAATTAAGCAAGTATCGACTATTTCCTCTGATCTAAATAAACAAATATATAAAAAAATAGTTTCTTATAAAATCATCCACTAATGTGAAAATTAGGAGTATCAAATTCCTTATTGCCAGTTAAGTTATCCTCAAGTTCCCAACAAGTTGGCATTGTTAAGCTGTCACTTGCTCACATCTTTGAGTATACTGAAAAACGATCTTACTGACATTATTACTGTGAACCAACAAAAAACAATGGGAAAAAAAACGACCACAGTGGGACTCGAACCCACGACCTTTTGATCCAAAGTCAAACCTGCTAATCCACTAAGACATACAGTCTTGTGGTATCTTTGCAGAACTAGTTTATACTATTTCATTCATACAGCAGATTAGGAATGGAAATGTTGCTTGTACCAATAAACTTGAGTTAATAACCGGAAGGATACATCATACCTGAAGCTAGTCTACCACCAGTCCAGAGATCGACATCTTGACCAAATCTTTCTTTTTGCCCAAAGTAATTAACTATCTTTAAATATGAATAGGAGTTTTAGCAGCAAAGAGGGAAGAGTGCTGCCACAAACATTTCTATCTTCAACCGGACCACGTAAAAGAATACGAGTCATAGACGGGACATTACACTACGCGACGCATATAACTCTGAAACAGTTCATGAAAGTCTCTAGTTTCAGACTGAGACAACCAAAAGTTGTAATTAAAGAGACAAAGCTTGATATTGTTAAACTTGAAAAACTTGCCAACGCCACTTCTACATATTTTTCTAACTTGTTGAAATTTAAGATCCCATGATGACGTTCAAAATTAAATCTTATTGAAATGAAATCCGCACGATCGATGACGTATAAAGTTTGATATTGTTCTTAGAACCTCTACTCGGATACTTATATCAAAGACGGACCGTTCAAGTAATTTTCATAGCGGTCCTGATCAAGCATGATTCCAAGCTATGTTATCAAAGGCGTCCGAGGTGTTCGTCTAGACACTAAAGGCGTACGATTTGAGAAAAGGCGCCTCGCCAATTAAACGATCAAGGCGAGAAAGTTGGGATTCTTCTTCTTCCCTAACTCTAAAGCTTACCAAGAATTTGAGCTCTCATTCATGGAGTTTGTATGCAAACAATTCATCATAGTGAAAACTCCATGGATATAGGATTCGTTTATGGCCGAACCACGTAAAGATTTTGTGTTCCCCTTTATTTCAATGCACTTTATCTCTCATTCGTTGGTAATCCTCATCTCATGGTTAGATCTCTTTGGGGTGTAGTAGTTAAATTTTTAACTACTACATACTGGCGTTGGAAACATAGACTGTTTTACTGCTTTCTTGAGAAACCTGTGGTTCAGCGAACTTGGTACTCTTAGTGATAGATCTACTGAGTTAGCATGTGTGAGGGGCAAATACGGAACATTGTCTAAACAGCATGAATCTTCTTCCTTGTCTCTTTTATTTGTTCTTCAAGATTCGGATTCAAAGTCTTAAGTAAAAAAATTTCAAAGAGCTTTCCAGGGAAACCAGGGTTTGTTCTTCAACAGAAGTTGATCTTTCTTTCAAAACCTTAACCTAATATCAGTTTTGATGGAAGATTCGCCATCAATAGGTCAAGTTTTATAACCCATTCTGATTTTTTTGAAAACACTTAGCACCAACAGTGGCCTGATTTGGGGATTTACTGGTTTTAATCTTCACTTGAGTTAGAAAGAAAAATCAAAAAAGAAGATTTAACATCCTAGTTCCTAATTGTGAGAAATCTATGTTTGATTTGGGCGTTTTCCATAGAAACCAGAACTTGTTCTTCATAGAATTTGATGTTTCTTCTAAAATCTTGGTTAGAAATAAGTCTTGATTGTAGATTTACAATGACCAAATCTTGTTTTACCAACCCATCTAATTAATTCTGGAAAAATTAAGTGTCAAAATTTCAACTTGATTTGGGAACTTTCCCATTAAACCTCAAAGAGTTTGATAGAGCAGAGAATATAAAACTTGTTTAACCTTTCTTCGATTATTTGTTGTTGCAACGAAGATCAATAAGAAAGAGGAAATCAGGGACCGCATATCTTCATGATGGCATAGCTTCACAACAATCCAGCTTGAGGAGGAGATGCTCCAGTACAAACTGATGACCCACTTGGTTTGCAAATTCTATCATCACGAAGTGGAATTGAAGGATTTGAAAGGTCAATTTCATAACGTCAAAAATGAGTCATGGTCGAATGAACTTGTATTAAGAATGAAGGCTGCTGATTGTGGGGCGAAGCATCGCAATCATGTCAAAGTAGTCGATTCGGCTCAGTCATCGATCTATGTTAATGTGATACATTGAAAAAACTCATTTGCGGGACTTTGAGCCTGTAAAATTCCCTATCATCTCGCTAGAAAAGCTACGAGATTGTATTCACCATCATTTGCCATTAAGCATGTAAAATTCATATCCAGGATCGCCTCAGTAAGACCTAATTTTTATGTAGAAATCAAATTTGTTGCCAACCTTGCTGCTATAATCATATCAGAATCTAGCTAGCTCACAAACTAAGCAAATAGTTACTCGGACGTGAAGATTACTTCAGCCAAACTCAGGAAATTTACAACCTCAGATACTTATCTGAGGCCAAACCATCTCGGTCTTAGACAACACTCATGTGCTAGTCAGCTATGGAGTAAATTAATTTAGGAGGATAGTCGATGACAATCAAACTAGGGCTTCATCGACTCAATAACAATTAAGTAATAGTTGAGTATGGAGGATGCACACGAACAAACTCGTGGAACGCCGTCTTGTGCTGGCAAAGGCACTCATGCCTGATCCATTTGTGAAAAGCAGACCTACTGGATTCGGAATAAAACTCTCTCCGAAGCAACTAATCAGAGGAGAATAGCTCGAGTACCCTGAGTACGAATGGATCAGAAAACTCAGCTCAGATCCCATTCTCTCGAGGAAACAACATTATCTTGAAAGACCAGACTCGTGGAGTCACAATCAATTTTATCTGACCCACCCACCATTGCGAACCAGAAACATATGGGATCAGTGCATATCATACTATCATCCACATCGGGGCCTAATTGTAAACACCTCTCCCAACTATCGCATCCCAACTCGCAAAAGCTCACAATGATGCAGAAGCTATATCACGAATGACACCAGAAAGATAGGCAGATGGGAGATCATCTGGGAAGTAGTCATCTTGGATCGTTCACAACGGTTCATCCAAGTCTGCAAGGCTCATCATCCCCCGAATAACATATCAAAGGGGGAGCCTTCTCACACTTGATCAATGCAGGGGCGAAATTCATCACCATCTCGTTAAGTTCACCATTAGACCACACCTCGGGACGCGACTAGAAAATACTATCATCATCAGTTCAGCTGCACCGGGCATGCTCCAGAACACCTAGGGCTGAACCATCTCGGACATGCTCCAGATCTGATCTCTGGCCTACTCCAGATACGACAATTCGAGGACTGCCCAGATCATCTCTGGCCTCCTCCGGATCAATGCTAGTAAAGAAATACTCCGATGAATGTGCACAGGTTACCACTGCAACAACAATAGTTGAGATGGATTTAAGGTCAAGTTACAAATCTGCACCGCCACCATGACTGCAGACTTCTCCACTAAATAAATCTGCTCGGACCCAACCACAACCAAGCCTCACCGGTTCCAGACCTTCTCTGACCTTCTCCAGATAGTCTGGCTCGTAAAAGCTCCAGATCACCTTTGGCAAAATCAACCCATCTCGGAGCCATATATTGGATAACTTATCTCCCCCCTTTTTCCTTTTGATTCCTTGCACACATGACGTACACTAACGAACAATCACAGGTCATGAGAAGTAGTTAGAAAAAATTTGTGTCCTGTTAGGCATCCGCAAATTTTATTAGCATTCTACTTTCCAAGGCATGATAAAAATCCATAGAATAAGAGCTCTTTCCGTGCATTCGCATTCATTAGAAAGTAGTCCACAACTCTTTGAAAATTGATTGCTTTTACATTATGAAGTCATCTGCTAGGTAATAAAGTCGCACCCTGCTGTGACTATCAACTGTTGATGGGTTCATGTTTAAATTGAAACATCTTGTTGTGACCATTCATAAAGTGGACACTTTGCTGAGACTCTTAAACATTAATAAGAAGTTATTACCAAGACTTGAGATATAGCGTTTTCAGTTACCATTGCAACAACACTTACTATGATAAACTTAAGATTTATTAACTTACTACGCATGGTAGATAAATTAACAATGTTCATTTATAACATGATACTGCCACCAGCACAAGATGACTGTCTATGTTAAAATTAGTGCCACACCTTGCTTTCTTCAACAAATCATCATTCAAAGTAGCATGACAGTACTAATTGTTGTTAAAATTAAAATACGTTGTCTGGTCATATAGTATTCTTTACAATCTCTAATTAGTTACTGAAAATCCCAGATATTTGTTAAAACCACGCGGCGAAACCCGGAAGGGAATGTCAGAAATCACTGAACTCCAACACCAAACATTGCAATCAGTTTTCGTATCCCGAAAACAAAAAGAAGAGGTTCATTTATCCATTCAGATGCTATTCAATTTCAGTCTCGAACCACAGGGGGTAACCATGACAGCTCCACCATGGCAGCATCAGACTTCCCACTCCAGTCTACCTTCGCAGCACCAAACTGTACATCGCCAAGTATACAGCGGCAGCAGCAACAACCAGCAGCTGGCACACCAGCCTCAAAAGCCACAACAACCTGATCAATAACATGGGGCATTAAACACCACAGCTTCAGCAGATGAGTGAAAATGTGAAGGTTAAGAGTTACAAAGCAGGAATATCTCAGCAACAGTTGCAGTGGAACCTTCCATCCTCCGTTAAGCAGTCGCATAGGCAGCAACATCAACCTTCACAACTACAACTGGTTGGAGTAGTATAAAAACGACCGCAACAACTACAAAGGCACAAGAGACCTGCGCTATACCATGCATTCATTAAGGGACAAGTTAGCTGAGGCTTCCAGAAAAAGCGTGGAACATTATGGTGTGAAACTATACAATCTTCATAAGCTAGCATTCCTGAATACTTCAGCTTCGTAGAATTGTGGACCTTTGAGAGTAGTTAGGAGAGATACGATAGTAACGTGATGGACAGTACGATCAGTTGAGAACAAAGCATCACGGGCCTCAATAATTCATCTCGCATCAGTAAGGAAGCGAAAACCAACTTCTCGTTACTACGTCTTCACCTGGAGAAGAGCTACCTGTTTGGGCAGAAAATCTCATCTACCCAAATCAACCAAAATCAATCATCAAAAGAAGATAAAAAAGAAGAGAAGAAATTGAACACATCATTTAACGTGGTTCATCCCTTAATGGCCTACGTCCACGGGTAGTGAAATTGTGAGGGTTTTTATTGATCAATCTAGGTTACAAATACAGTAAACTCCATTGGAGTCTTCCTGTTTACAGAGCTTTTTTTTTTTGAGAAGAAGCCTCTTTCCTCTTTTCCTCCCCTTTTTCTGTTCTTCTTCTTTCTCTTTTAAACGAAAATGCTTCAGCTTGGGTCGATGAGTCACCCAACTTGGGTCGATGAGTCACCCAACCCTCAATACGTGGCGTCCTCTAATCGTCCCATGTGTCGACCTAATCTCTTCCAGATATTTCCGTCCACTTATCGATCTAATTTTCTTATCCTACGGGACTGGTTCGATCCATGTTTCGATCCTTGGTTCGATCCCTGGTACGATCCCTGGTTCGATCCCTGGTACGATCCCTGGTTCGGTCCCTGGTACGATCCCTGGTACGATCCCCGGTACGATCCAACAGCATTTCGATCATGCATCGGGACATCTTGTACTCCACTGATATTGCTGCCACGTGTCAAGAAACTTTTTGATACTCACAACTTGCCCCCTTTTTTCTTGAGAGTTATTTGAAGAAAAACTCTTAAGAAAATTACTTCAGTTACTTCTTGCTTGGCCTTGTCATGATAAGAGTATGAACCTGATCCATTCAAAAATAGAATTTTGCAGCAAAACTTATACATAAGCGCATATTAGCGTAATAATATTATTTCATGTATAAATCAATCAGGAATTCAAATTCAAAGTAACAATCGGAACGGGTCACATGTCAGGTTCTTCATTGGGCGTAATTTTATTTATACGCGCCAAAGCCTATTCGCACCAGACATTCCAATAATTGTGGTGGGTGGCATTTTAGCCTGTTCACCTTTCAATAAGAGTCCTTTTCATGACTTATACAAACAAGAAAAATTAAAGCAAGAGAAAATTTTAAGTCAAAGAAATAAAGGATACTTATCGTTAGTTGTATCGTTAAAGCTTTTCTTTCCTTGTTCGGGAAGTGATGTCATCGTTTAGGGACCGAACCATGATGTCGTTCTGAAGTGTCCTTAGTGCGATCCATGCTTCGGATTAACAATACTTCAAATTTGTGCAACGGTAGCACTTCAGACTTGTGTATTTTCATGGCTTCGTCATATTTTTGTCCCTATTAAAGTAGAATTTTATATATATACTGATCGTTGGGTTAAACATTTTTTCATAAGTACAATGGATCGAGATCCCACACATACGAAACAAACCCGAGCCAGGAGTAAGATACAGGGTTGGTCCCGAAACGTACTCTGAAAAATGATAACCAGACTCTGAAAAATGAGTATTTTGTATCAAGACTCTTTCATAGGTTCTGCGACCTAATAGTCTTATCATGTCTCCAGCCACGGAGCTTGGTAGGAACACACGCTTAATCTATCTCGGGCATGGAGTAAATTAATGTGTCCCATAAATTTGTTCTAGCCACTGAGCATTGTAGGATCACACGCCTAATTTATCCCTGGCATGGAGTAAATTATGTGTGGTCCATCATTTTATTAAGACTCTTACATGGGTTCCCTCTTTGGGGATGCGCCCATTAGCCTTATTTCAAGATTTTTATATGAGTTCCCTCATTGGGGATGCACCCACCAGTCTTTTTTTGTCTCCTGAACGGAGAAATATCGGTAAGAAATATACCTGAAATGTAGATGAGATGTATACTTGAAAAATCATCCAGATATTTCCCATTTCTCATTTCTTATTTAAGACATATCCCATATTCTTCTATATACATGAGAAGCATATATAGAAATAAAATATGACATATATTTTTAAATAAGACATGAGAATTATCCAGATGAATATTCCGAAGTAACTGCTGTTTGAGAAATCAGAAGTATACGAATGTAGAAGTATTCGCCTTCCAGAAATATTTGATAATAGGTTGAAAAAGATCCCCATTTTTGAATGATAATTCATATTGGAACGTTCAGATTGCTGCAAGAAATATAAGAGGCATTGCCTTTCGAAGAAGTTCAGAATAAATTGAAGTATTTACTGAATATTCTTCATGAAGTATGAGCCATTTGAAGTATCTATCAATTGTTGCCTTATGCTAAGAAGTACAAGGCATATAACTGGCGAATAATATTATTTATTTTGTATTAAGTAATTATTGAAATGAAATACCTAATTGACGCGCAGTATTTAGCCCATATAGCTAAAACTTTGATTTCTTTTTAGCATGCCCCCCAGTGCATTATTATTGCATAGCTGCCGCATCTCTGAAGTGTCCTTCATAGGTATCTTCACATCTCATAAAAATGTCTTAAACATTTCATGACATTAAATGGGTACAAGCTAAAAATGATTTTCATGCTTTTAATTGAATATTAATGTTAAATCTCATCAAACAAATTAGAATTTGTTCAGACTAAAAATTTATCATATTAAATCAATAAGTTTCTATGATTATGACATTAATTATCATAATGCATGATATCACATGCGATTCAGATACTATTGAAATTATTTAATCAATTCATACTGTATATGACAGATGATGTGTATACAAATCAAATAAGCTCATGCTTTTTGAGCAATTACGAAAAATCATGATTGAATCATTTAAAGATGATAATCAATAATCATTCTTAAATTTAAAATTGCTATTTCTAATGCGCAATATTATAAACTTTATAATCAAAAATTTTAAAAAAATAATGCATAATTATCTTTTCCGAAATGCTTGCGGATCGGTATATGTCTTTTGAAGCTGTGATAATAATTATCTAGCTATATCATCATTCATTTTTCTTTTATTTATTTATTTATTATTTTTTTTTTAAAAAGTAAAAAAGGAAATTTATCATGCAACATACAAAATTCTAAGCAAAGAGATTTGGTCTGGTTCAACTGAGTTGGATCAAACTCAGTGAGCCGACTCCTTGGAAAGAAAAATCCAGCAGAGTCTTGTCTGTTTTATGGGTATTCCAGCCTGATTCAGGCTATTAAGATCTGTCTTTCCCTGCAATGACTCTTACAGGTTCATACTAACAGAAACATATGAAACCAATTTCATGCATAGAACAGAAATTTCCCTTTTTGGAGCTTCAGTTGTTAAACTAATGAGCAAATGAATCTAATTCTTAAAAACTAACTCATCTATACAGGATCTGAATGTACAAACATATATATAGGATATTTATTGAGGATTAAAGTATATGAGATTGAAAAAGAGGTTATAACACAATCACCATGTGAGCTTATACAAGCTATAGCTTGTCAACATCGAATGCATAATCCAGGTTCAAAGGCATTACAGGCACGACACCTATTCTCTAAGAAACATCAGATTGGTCTTAATAAAATTAGATATGATGTTTGAGTCATTTAAGGATCAAATTAGACTTGGGATAAACATTCAGCGGAGAAAACTCAATGCTAATTGCAAGCTACAGAAGAAACTCAAGGATAGTGCTATGAGTTAAAATTAAAACTCACTCATCATGAGCTATGAATTCATTTCAAAATGATGCTAATATTTTGATTACTACATGCTAAAATTAAAATACATCATATGTATAAATCAATTACATTTACAGATCATGGAGATCTCAATCATGTCAGATTGCCAAATTTTACTATTCATGTTCACATTTTAATTTACAAAAGAACGATCATAATGAATAATATTCACTGTCTAGTCACAAGCAGACAATCAGTCATCTTATCATATCAATCATATAATCAGAGAAATTGAGATTGTGTATGTATAGAGGTAAAGCCAGATTTCTAATACTTAAGTACCTATTTAGTGAAAAAATCACAGAAATACTTAGCTCTTTGATGAGACTTATTGTGAGAACTGCGACATTCAACTGTGACCGTTAAATCGGAACCTGTTGAGGAGTCTTTTCCAAAAGTTGAGGCTGCCAGCTTCATTTGCAGGTAAGCAAACTTGAATCTCATACAGGCATGTTAAAGGCAATATACACTTCAGCTGCAGAAGTGAAACTACCTCCCACATCCAAGGCTACAAATCTATCATTAGTTTACCATTTAAACTCACAAGACAATTTAGCTCTTCCCAGTCATTTAAGCATGGTTTCAATTTGAACATGTGAGAATTAACCTATGATACAACAATGTAAATCATATTTGAAATTAACAATTTTTCTGGACATCTACAGCAAACTAATACCACTACTGATCAGAGAGGTATATTCTCATTAGTGAAGTATCAAAAAATGGGAAAATCATAATGAAAGTAAAATGAGGCATGTTCTCATCAGTTATAATACAGTGAGCTATACCTTGAATGTTCAGTTCACAATCGAACCTATCAGCAATCAGACTATTCCCATCTATCCACAACATGCTAATCAAATTTAGGATGTCAAACAGGACATAACTAAGCAAGTGTTCAAAATGAGAATTCAGAGAAATTGCAAGTGATAATTTAACTTAGAATCCCAACAGAACAACAAGGTTCAATCATCTTAAAGAGGCAATACTGGGTCAAGCAGTTCTTAACACAATTCATTTTCATAAGTTTAAAAATCTGGTTCAATAAAGGCTCAAGTTTAAAACAAGCAAGTTCAACACAGGTTTAATATGGCATTACAGTTTAAAAAGGTATAAACTTAGATAGTAAGACTGTCAAATGGGTATAGTGAAACAGATAGTTCAGTTGAATCAATGAGTTGCAGGTGGTCTTAAAGGAAAACAGGAGGGAAAAGCTTAAACCTGGCATGGCGGGTTCAAACAGATTCAATAAAGGTTGACAGGTTCAAACTTAAAGATAAACAGGTGATGTTCAAATACAGGTCTCTCTTCAAGTTCAATGGAAGATTTCACAAACAGGCATGTTGAAACGTAGAAGTTAAGAATTCTAAAACAGGACATACAGGTTCATTTGATAACACAGGATCATTTCTAAAACAGGAATTTGGTTAATGTACAGACATGTGCAGCTGTTGAGGATGGTTAATAAGTACAGACAGTTAAGATGCAATAATACAGGAATATCTTTTAGAACATTTTAAAACCCAATCAAAACAGGAATCAAACCCCAAATGAATCCTGATTATCACTAGTGAAGGAAACCCTTTAATTCAATCAATGTCATACACAGTTCCAAAACAGATTCTCAAGCCTCAAGACAAATTCAACTATATATAACATTCAATTTTCTCAGCACATTCAAACATAGCACAAGACTTCCTCCATATACATGAAAATTCAGGAATATGTCCTGCGAACATAGCCTACTGTCTATCTTAAAAACACGCCTTATACTTGCAAGATCCTAATGGAATTTTAACCCTACATTCAGAACAACAACAGGGACATGCTATAAAAATTTGAGCTAAAAGTGACGGTTAGATTATGAGATATGACTGATATCATATGATCTAAAATTGCTGAATTCAGGCAGACACAATCGTTTAAAATCCTCTATTTGAGGTACTTACTATGATCCATTTGTTTTGAAATTTTTACACATTACTCATAACAAAAATGGGTTCATCATATACAAAAATGAGAGACAGGCACGCAGTATAAGTATTTCGTTTAAACTCAACAACTCAGTCATATCTTACAGGAATAGTTCTCTGTATTGCAACAATTTCCACTGCCTTTCCTAACCTGATCATAATGAAATTTGGAGGGTACCTCCATTACTTAGCAAGTAACAACATGATAAAATTTCAGAAAGATCCAACAGTTGGATCGATGGATATCAGTAGAACAAGAACTGAGGTTATATGGCATACAAGGCATACGGGATTTTCAAATAAGATTTGATAATATGATGAATTTCTACAATCAAACCATATCATAGCAAATCAGTATGTTTACAAAACACCACTCTTTCTTACATAAGAACCCTAAAAATTAATTCAAACAATCTTGACCCATAAACATGAAATTTATGAACAAAACAGTTCACCCATGCATCCATATACCCTAAAATAGAGTTTAAACACTTCATTTGTTAAAAACCCTAATTTAACCAAAACCCAAATTTTACTGTGAACATAGAAATTGAAATCGAAAATGAAATTAGATCATACAACCTGTTCATAGCATGTATGTTGTGTGATATTTCGAACTCATTTGCTGATATAAGCATGCATAATCATTTGAGTTTCATCCCCAACTTTCCCTGTAGACAAAGTTTAAAAGAAAAATAAAGAAGACAATGGATATCTAATGAAACCTGTGAGGGAAAACTTATGAGTTAAGCACTGAGTTGATTTTGCAAGCTCCAAATCCTTGCTTGCAACAGAGTTCAGGTGAGGAAAAAGAGAAGCAAAACTTCTTCTTTGGCTCGGTGAAAGAGAAAAGATGGAGGATCGCAATTTCTGCTGCTAGGTTTTGCTGTTTGCAATTTTTGGTTGTTGTAAACAATTTTTGCTGTTCTGTTTTCTTCATTCGATTAGCTTGATAACGTCAATTTAATCATAACCCAATCTTTTTTCTCTCATCAGTAACATAATTTCATTACCAATTGTATGTCAACTTCAACTTGATTCCCAGATCGCTAATTTCGATTGAACTCTGCATATCCTTAAATCTTCAATTCTCCGATCTTTGTGTAGCAGGTTGGATAAATCCATTACTCCTCCCTGTTTCTAGCGCCAAATTGTTTGGGCAGAAAATCTCATCTACCCAAATCAACCAAAACCAATCATCAAAAGAAGATCAAAAAGAAGAGAAGAAATTGAACACATCATTTAACGTGGTTCAGCCCTTACTGGCCTACATCCACGGGTAGTGAAATTGTGAGGGTTTTTGTTGATCAATCTAGGTTACAAATACAGTAAACTCCATTGGAGTCTTCCTGTTTACAGAGCTTTTTTTTTGGAGAAGAAGCCTCTTTCCTCTTTTCCTCCCCTTTTTCTCTTCTTCTTTCTCTTTTAAACGAAAATGCTTCAGCTTGGGTCGATGAGTCACCCAACTTGGGTCGATGAGTCACCCAACCCTCAATACATGGCGTCCTCTAATCGTCCCATGTGTCGACCTAATCTCTTCCAGATATTTCCATGTGGCTTCTCCCTATCCGTCCACTTGTCGATCTAATTTTCTTATCCTACGGGACTGGTTCGATCCATGTTGCGATCCTTGGTTCGATCCCTGGTTCGATCCCAGGTACGATCCCTGGTTCGATCCCTGGTACGATCCCCGGTACGATCCAACAGCATTTCGATCATGCATCGGGACATCTTGTACTCCACTGATATTGCTGCCACGTGTCAAGCAACTTTTTGATACTCACACTACCCACACGATAAACTCAAGTCATGATAGAGACATCGGACAAGAGACTACTTTGGGACGATCAGATCGGGACAATTACCATCTCAGTTAAGTAACATCCCGGACCAGACCACCTCCAGCCTAGCTGCCAAAGAGACCAGGGTTGAACGAAGCTTTCGAAAATCAATCAAGCCAGCAATAGCGAAGCAAGGATATCTCGCTCTACATATGAGAATAAATCTATAAATTTGGTTCTTACACACCATGACGTTGCATAAAATTATCCACCATCTGAGGGAGAATGGGGCATCTAGCCTCGGAAGTAAGCAGCTTGTGCTTGCAGTAGTAACTTTCAAAAAAATTCAGATCTCCGGCCAAAACTTTGGAAAGACAAATAGTGAAGTAGAGCAACACATCATTTCACCAGATATTAACCTTGGAGTAGAACAGCTCGTGCGTCACCAACTAAAAGTTAGTCGGACAAAGAAAACATGACAATCGAACTTCACAACATCTGCCAGTTTTAATTTCAAGAGTAAGATAGCTCGGATTACCAAGGAACGACTCGGACCTACCCACAATAGAGCACGAGAAGAAATAACTTCGGAGCACGGCATCCAGAGAGTGACAATATATCTAGGCCAATTCAAAAAGAAAGGTCCATGGTCGGCACTAGGCTCTATAGAAATGACCCTGTCTGGAGTGAGTAAGTCATAGTTACAAAATGGATCATAACCGAGTAAGCCCGAGGTGATCTGAGGACTGGTACTGCCTGGAGTCAAAGGGGTTACCCAGCGACTAATTATGGTAATCCCATGACCCACGAGGTCAAAGTGGATCATTCGTTTTCGGGCAATCGAGTAAGCCCCGAGATGATCTGAGGACCATAACCCACGAGGTCAAAGTGGATCATTCGTACTTGGGAAACCGAGTAAGCCCCGAGGTGATCTGAGGACCCTGGTACAACCCAGAGTCAAAGGGGTTACCCAGCGACTAATTATGGTAACCCCACGACCCATAAGGTCAAAGTGGATCATTCGTACTCGGACAAGGCCTTGTCCCGGGGTGATCTAAAGACTTTGGTACCGTCCAGAGTCAAAGGGGCCACCCAAAGACTAACGGGCCACCCAAAGACTAACACAGATAATCCTATAACCTAGGCCTAGAGGTCAATTGATTTGAGAAAGGGATCCCTATTCTTGAGTAACAATAGGTCATTTGTACTTGGACAACCGAGTAAGTCCCGAGGTGGCCTAGACCATAGATTAGGATGTTACTAGACCTAACCCATCCCATCGAATAACAACTAACGATGATGAGGTATCTTTAATCGGGATATGATATTGGGCCCGGGCCCGATGATCTTCCTTGTTAAGGGTAGCCGTTTTGGTGGAATATGATATGTCATGATACAAAACTAATAACAAGATAAGAAATCTGATTTTTACAGGAATTCGACTGTGTAAATAAATAACAAGGAGACTGTATAGAGGGGCATGGAAGCTTCCCGATGGGACTTTTGCTTTTAAAAGCCTTAAGTTCCTATGCTTTCAAAAGAAAAAAAGGGCATCATACATCATGCAGGTACCCACGTTCATACAGAGAGCTTCAACTACGACAAGTTGTGAAGAACTGATGTCAACCGAACCAGGAAGAATTCGAGCATTAATCACCAAAGAGCAAACACAACAATCTCGAACACCACAATCTCCCTTTAGGCCAGAGTCTAGCAAGTCATCTTGAAGCAAGATCCGATGATTGCCAAGGGTGAAAGATAGTTAACTTGGGGCAGGGTTATAGTTCGCAGCGAACATATCGCAAAATCACAGAGACAGTTTAGTAAGACCCAGAGACAGAGTGCAAGGAATATTATGGCACAACACCAATCAGCCACCATTGAGTCAAGAAATGCTCTGAAACTTCGTATAAGAATAGGGGAAAGTATGCATACTCTAAATGCAGTTTGTATTCTTCTGCTCAGTTCCTTTAGCAATAATGAAAGCCGAGAAGCTCACTGAAACAGTCATCCGATACGCTACTGATTCGAAGTTATCAACTTGCCCCAGCCAAGAACCCACAACGGAAGTAAATACCACCAGACTCGTGTTAGAAAAGCAAGTCAGTTAAAGCTGAGGAGAGTGATTCTACAGCCGAAATTTACAGCGAGAATACTGCAATGAAAGCCATAGTCAGTAGCAATATCATTGCAATCGCGGCCACAAGAACTTGTCACCTAGACAAAAACAATCTGAGCAGTCTTCTCGAATCATGAGCAATCCATTCATATCCAGTTATCTCAGATTCGACTCATCAAGCACTCCAGATATCATCTTGAACAACACCAAGAGCAATTTACCGAAGAAAGCCACTTGGACCGGCCAGACGAAGATTTGTAACGTCTACTCCAGATGCGTGCCTTAATCAAGCCAGATACAAACCCACCAGAGTCGCGCGCTTTAGATCAACTTAGGGTGGATATTTCCTGTACAGCGAGACACTCGACTCCGAGTTGATCATCTACTGCAGTACGACTTGAATTCGTCTACAAGATCGGGAAAAGTCAAGCCAGAGCCGATTAAAGAGGAAAAAAACATCACAACAACGACTACAATTGAAACATATAGATCAGGAAGTACAAATAGATCGGGACTGAAGATAGTGAAACGCACCTAGTCCGAAGGCATGCCACTCGAAGCCCAGATTCAGACAGCTCGAAGCCCAATAAGAAGCCCAAGTTGCTGTAATTCGAAATTAAACTAGCAATCGGTTTGGAAAATGCACAGAGAAACAGTAAGCCAAGACCCGAGACAAAGGTATCAAACGCAACCATCATAAATATATTTGTATTATTATTTGATATTTTATGTTTGGGTTAAATTCTTTGGTGGGGTATGCTTATAATTGCAAGTATTATTTGTGAGTCAATATTTAGTTTCGTATAATTTTCTCGCTAACGCAATTTGATGGTGCATGTTTGGATTTAGTCTTTAGATGTGCCATGCTTAGGGTGTCCTAATGATATTTTCGAATCTAAAACATATTATAGGTGATGTCGATAGAACGAACAATAGATAAGTATTCATGAGTTATGTCTCATTTCAGTAATCGAATGGAAACAACGGTGGATACTAAAGCCCTGGTTACCGATTCTCCAGTACATTTACTTTATTAGTTTATTTTAATTTATTTGTTTTGTTTGCACTCTTAAAAATCCAAAAACATCATTTCGGATTATTTTATTAGAGATATTGATTGAAGTATTATCCCCGCTCCTTGTGGGCTCGACCTGTACTTGCCGTTGTCTACATTGTAGACACCGTACGATTGTGGTTATTATATATAGGTTTCTCAGAATCCTATCAGTATGTGGCGATCAAGTGTTACTGATAGCGTCAGCAAAGCAACAATAAATAAGAGGCAGGATACCTGGAGACGATGCTTTGAGTTATAGCTAGTAGCAGCAAAGTTGAAAATATTGGAAACCGACAGAAGAAGCTGGTGGTAGATCAGAACTGCAGGTGAAGTTGGCGGTAGACTTCAGTGCTCTTGTCGTAGAAAAGTTGATAAGGTATTCTTGGGAGATGCAGTTCGATCTGACATGCTGGTATATCTGAGAAGATGAAAGTCCACAGGCAGATGAAATCTCTATAAAGCTGAGTCTTCTGAATCCCGTTTGGAAACCCTAGTTTGCACACCATTCACTTCTCAAGCTGTTGAAGTTTCATACGATGTCGGATTTTGACGTTTAACCCCAAATTTTGAATCCAAGAGACCAAGCTATCATATGCAAAAAGAACCACTCAATTCGGAGTTTGCTAGGTCATCCAACCATGTGTAAATATTTGTGATCAGTAATCCCGTGTGAATTTTCAGACCATGTAGACTTTAGTGTAAGAGTCATATCTCCCAGCTTAAAAATCCTATTGAGGTGCCCTTCTGGTATGTCATAGTAGATACATAGACAAACACTTCTTGTGAAGGATGTTTTGACCCGTTCTTCACCGATTGTTGTCAATTTCTGAATTTAAATTGAAGAGGTACGGACAGGAGCATCAAGGAATAGAGTAGTGGACCGAGATGGTGCATGAAGGTGATGTCCTGAGATGTTGTCGTCATAAAGATGGTGGCTTCATGATGATGCTAGCTTAGATAGCACAACAGGTACTAGGCGACATGATAGGTTCCACAAAGCAAGACAAGTACCAGGGAGCATGACAGGTACCAGGAGACGTGACAGGTTCCGTGAGACAGGACATGTACTAGGAAGCATGACAAGCACCAGGAGACGGGACAGGTACTAGGAGATATGATAGGTACCAGGAAGCCAAGGTGTGTGATTTTCTCTATAGTGAGCATATTACAGGATTTCTGACTAGCAACTTGTAAATCAATATTTGAGAAGTTGAGAGGAGAGACCTGAATCTGAAAGTTGAAAATATTGGAAACCGACAGAAGAAGCTGGTGGTAGATCAGAACTGCAGGTGAAGTTGGCGGTAGACTCCAGTGCTCTTGTCGTAGAAAAGTTGATAAGGTATTCTTAGGAGATGCAGTTCGATCTGACATGATGGTATATCTGAGAAGATGAAAGTCCACAGGCAGATGAAATCTCTATAAAGCTGAGTCTTCTGAATCCCGTTTGGAAACCCTAGTTTGCACACCATTCACTTCTCAAGCTGTTGAAGTTTCATACGATGTCGGATTTTGACGTTTAACCCCAAATTTTGAATCCAAGAGACCAAGCTATCATATGCAAAAAGAACCACTCAATTCGGAGTTTGCTAGGTCATCCAACCATGTGTAAATATTTGTGATTAGTAATCCCGTGTGAATTTTCAGACCATGTAGACTTTAATGTAAGAGTCATATCTCCCAGCTCATATCTCCGATTGAGGTGCCCTTCTGGTATGTCATAGTAGATACATAGGCAAACACTTATTGTGAAGGATGTTTTGACCCTTTCTTCACCGATTTTTTTCAATTTCTGAATTTAAATTGAAGAGGTACGGACAGGAGCATCAAGGAATAGAGGAGTGGACCGAGCTGGTGCATGAAGGTGATGTCGTGAGATGTTGTCGTCATAAAGATGGTGGCTTCATGATGATGCTAGCTTAGATAGCACAACAGGTACTAGGCGACATGATAGGTTCCACAAAGCAAGACAAGTACCAAGGAGCATGACAGGTACCAGGAGACGTGACAGGTTCCGTGAGACAGGACATGTACTAGGAAGCATGACAAGCACCAGGAGACGGGACAAGTACTAGGAGATATGATAGGTACCAGGAAGCCAAGGTGTGCGATTTTCTCTATAGTGAGCATATTACAGGATTTCTGACTAGCAACTTGTAAATCAATATTCGAGAAGTTGAGAGGAAAGACCTGAATCTGAAGCGACGTTCTGGATATGATCAAGCAAGAAGAGGAGGCTCCCTAATTGTGTGAGTACTGATGTAGAGAGGGATTGTTGCTAGTAACATTGCTGATCAGACTTTCTATTCGAAGGATGATTACTGTGTTAAACTTTCAGAAGTGAGGGAGTCGTCAGTCCCCAAGTGTAACTCACTTGGATCCGCTACCAGGCAGACGATAATTTTTGGTGCCGTCATAGGTCCATGCTTCCAAAAATCTGAGAGTACATGGGAAATTATAAAAGTTGGAGCCATCCTTCGTTGTCGTTAAAGTAATTGGATTGGGACGAGAATTTGAATTGAAGTTTAATCCATCGTTGTCGTCCAAGCTGCTGAAATGCAACAGGGCTTCTTTCGATGGAGACGCATTGACGCGTCCCTGGAACAAGTCTGAGAGAGGCTGGAGGTTGGCTCTGATTGTTGATGCCTCCCGTTGATCCCGATGTAGATAATGCCCTTTCCCGTACTGAAAATCATGAGAGGACCTTGCTTGCATGCTCATTGAAGGTAGTACTTCCCCTGAGTATCCTGGTGCAAGTGTTAACGTTTACTTTGGCTCCAGCAAGACTTTTCCCGGGTACTTGTGTGTTGTTGTTGGGGGGG
>JAJJMC010027712.1:3961779-4024983 GCA_023531435.1 Papaver californicum | reverse complement strand
GGGGGGACTTGTTGTTTCATCCACCTATGGGTGCTTCCCCGTATACAATTCCAGGATTGTGGTGATTGGGCGTCCCTGGCAAGAACGTTGATTTTTTTCTTCTGATACGACTTTTCCATATGCGTAGGTCCCTATCTTGCTGAGAATTTATGAAAGACCCGAAGATGATTCAAGGATGGGTTTAAGGGGTGAAAGTATGTTTCTGAGGGTATTGAGTTATTTTTTTCTAAGGTTTGTTTGGATTTAAACCTTTATGCGTTTTGAAAGATTTTCGTGTGAGTTGGTTCTAATGGTTAATGAGAGGCAGGAGTACTTTCTACCCACTTGTTGAAGTATTGAGATGGAGTAGCCATCCATTCGTAACGACATGTCAGAGCATGACTGCCGTCGACAACAAGGTCTAGTCCCCAGTTTGCTGGCATATGAGGATGACTTAATGATAAAGAATCAAATTGGGTAAGGAATCTGTTGACATAAGATGATACACTCTCGGTCGGTGATTGGTCCTCTATCATGGCTCTAAGCAATTGGTATTCTTCCAGGTACAGAGGTAAGTCCTTGCTAATGCTGGGTCTGACTCCAAGAATAAGGCGTTTAACTCGAGACGGGACTTCTTGCCAAGCTGGAGCCAAGAACGTTCTAGAATCATATCGTAATCGAGACTCCCCTTGACAATATGAAACTTGGTACTTGTTTGAGTGGTCCATGTCACTACTGTGAGAACGATGTGTCCATAAACATTCATGATTACTCCTTCAGGGTCTCTGACTTTCGTCGGCGAGCGCGTAGCTTCTTGTCGAGTCACTCCTGCCACTTATAAAGTTGTGATGCAGATAAAATTGACGTCCAAGCCAGCATCAACTAGTATCTTTCTGAACTTAGTGTCTCTGAGGCTTGTTGTTGTTAAAAGTCCCCTGTCACGCCCTTCATTATTCTGATTCACCATGCCTTTCGGGAAAGACTTGTATCGGGCGTAAGCATCCTCAGCAAAGGATGGTAGACGCTCACCAGCTACGACTCGATTGAGAGCATTGAAAAGATCTTTACGTTGATTCTTTGAAAGGTGGAGGAGTTCACACATGCGCTTTATTAGTGATTGAACTGTTTGGTTAACCGGCTCTCCAGAGATGGTGAAGCTCTTGATAGGAAATGGATTTTTGTGAATCCTTTCGGTCCTCAGTCACAGTTCCCCTGATTCTATTTTCTCCTTGAAGATACGTCTCATACCATTGCATTCGTTGGTGGGATAATTAACAAACCGATGAAAACGACAGTATCTCGGATCGGACATTTCCTGAGGAGTAGGTGGGCGCCGTATAGGTTGTAATTTGGTGATCCCTTCTTGTATTCATGCCTCCAGTAATTCAAGAACTTCTTCCATGGGGATTGGAAGATCATGACAAGTTATATCAGGCTTTATATCCTGCTCTTGTGGTTGTTGTAGTTGTTGTTGTTATTGTCGTGTCCCTTTAGGGGATCCTTGGGAGAGAGTGACTCGCTGAGTTGTTCCCTGGTTCATGGATGCAATGGAAGGGAGCCGCTTAATTTGTAGCTCTTGCTGAGATGGAGCTTTTCTTTTGGATCCCTCGTTTCTAACAACACTAATTGATGGTTGAATATTGTATTGTTTGTTGACTAGCCGTCAATTCCCTCAGGTATCTCCACGAATTTCTTCCCTTGTTGGTCTAGTTCTCTCCAGGAGGGCAAGAGCAGTTGTGGCGGACCGTTTCGCGGCTTCAGGTAACTCAGAGAAAGTATGAAAACGTAAATTTTCTAAAAAACACGATAATCAGGGATCATACCATTAATGCAGAGCTCCATTAGTTGATGTTTTGTCACATATGGATCGTGACAATCCAGTGCTTGAATTCTGGATTTCTTCACGTGTTCATTAGGGTGCTCATTATTTCTTTCGAACATTCTTCCCAGGTCCGATAGGGTGATCTGCTCGGAGAGGAAGAAGTAATTTTTGTAGAAAGCATTAAACATATCTTCCCAACCAGAGATGTTATTAGGAGAAATATTATTATACCACGTATTGGCCTTTCCAGTGAGGGACTTTGAAAATTCTTTGAGGCATAGTACATGATCGTATTCATGTCCCCCGAGTGATTCAAGAAATCGGGAGACGTGTTCACGAGCATTTCTAGCTCCGTCGTACAATAGGAAAGTTGGAGATCAGTAACCTCCCGAAAGAGGAATCCTTTGAATTTCAGGCAGGTAGGGAGGTGGTGTTGATGGCCCGAGG
This sequence comes from Papaver californicum, assembly GCA_023531435.1. Taxonomy (NCBI): domain Eukaryota; kingdom Viridiplantae; phylum Streptophyta; class Magnoliopsida; order Ranunculales; family Papaveraceae; genus Papaver; species Papaver californicum. Next base: position 4,022,735 of record JAJJMC010027712.1, on the reverse strand, counting down.
ATGAGTCCTCCTTGCCATGGTTTCGTAGGAAACTTTCCAGATCTTCATGAGTGAAAAAATTGGATTGTTGGTACTTCTGTAGTGGACGATCAGGAATGATGTGAACTTCATTATTCCTCTGAGTCTTTGACATTCTAGCATCATTAGTCGATGTGAGGTTGGTCATAGTCTTCTCCGTCATGCGATGGCGTTGTTCCGGGGAGAGCTGCTCCATCAGGGTCTTGAGGCAAACCTCATTCTGATTAGTGGCCATGTCCACCTGAGTTCTCTCTAGGACTTCTTGTCTCTTCATTAGATCAGCCATGCTGAGTGGATTTTGACTATTCTCGGTGTATTCAGTGGTCTTATCACCATAAGGGGGCGGAGTGGTAGTATTAGTACGAGGAGGCTCGGTAGTAATAGGGCTGTTTTCAGAATCACCACCACCAGTACTACCTGAACCAACTATAGGAGTTGTAACTGCTCCAGACCTAAGATCCACCATTTTGAATAACTGAAAATTGCCTTTTATAATCTATAACTTGATCTCCCACTGTGGTCGCCAATTGGTTTGGGGTAAAAACAAATGTACGGTAGAATCGTACTTTCAAGTAGGTTCGAGAGATCAAAATCGAACAGGACGAGCCTAAACCAAGAAATGGTCGTTCACGTCCTGCTTCAATTACAAAGGTGGAGAAGATTGAGGTAGGTCTTAGGGGAGGGAAGCAAAGAAGGTCGAGAAATATCAGTGTGATAGGTAGTGTGAAGAAGAAAGGATTCTTTGAGAGGAATCACTAGTTTTATATGTTTAATTTCTCCTGACTTGTTGTCTTGTCTTGTTTCGAATAAATGAGAATCATTTATTTATAGTTCAAAGGAGACACATTGATTTTTCGTAAGTCATGGAAGTTAAGAAGAGGTGGAGAAGTGATGATTGTGGAGATTCTAATGGGGTGGTGCACAAAAAGTAGGGAAGACCTGTCTGACCACTACTCTTCATCCTCTCAAATGCTTTGTAGCCGCCCACTACTTATTACCTTCTTATTCATGGAGGTGGTACCACTACCCACGATTGTCGTAGACCGTCAGACCAATACCCTAATGAGAATCCCCTCATGTGTTATCTTTGATTTCTCGTGGAAATAGTGGAGTCATAAGCCATTATTGTTTTGATTAAGTCAAGTCAAGTCAAATGACTTGCTAAGTTAGTGAGGTAAGTTGCGCGACTCACTGGATGGATAATCAGACTGATTAGTTTCGAGTCTGGGAAGTTTAGTGGTCATGTACTTGCTTGAAAGTAACATGGCACATTTAATGGCTAAGTATTAGCTCAGAAATGACTTATTGTAAGTCTGAAAGGCATTTGAGGCCAAATGTTGTAAAGGTCTTCTTAAGCAATGATACCTGTTAGAATTCATATAAGATTTAATGTTAGACTCATATTGAGAAGAAAGGCGTATTTCTGAGGGAAGTATCTAGCAAAGCTAGTACTAGCTACTTAGCGCAAATAAGAATATGCTAGCTCTATTAATATAAAAGGATAATGTACTAACGTCTCAGGAGTAAGACCAATATGCACAACCTCTAGTAAATATTAATTATACTAGGACTGGGGAGCAAATGTCAAGGAAGTTTGAAGTTAGCACTTCAAAAGTATAGTTAAAACTAAGGTGTTAGCGCTAATGGATTTGTGGCTTATTCTTTAAGTATGGCTATGCTAAGCCAAGGGTGCATTGGCCACGGGCATGCTATGCTAGAGATGTTGATGAGCTGAGGCGCGGAGGATAGAAGGGCCAAGCTAGGGACACGGTTGAGAAGCTAGGGGCGTATTGACCTTGGAGATGCATTGGCCTTAGACGCATAGGCCTTGGACGCGCTAGAGAAGCTAGGACGTGCTAGGATTTGGCTAGGGATGCATCAGCCTTGGAAGGACGCGCTAGGCTTGGCTAGGGACATGTTAGAGAGCCAAGACTCGCTTGAGAGCCAATGGGGCGCGCTGGAGAACCAAGACTCGACGGAGATCCAAGGGGCGTGTTGAAGAGACAAGGGGCGCATCAGGCCGGAGCGATAGACCTATGGGACGCATCATGCTGGGAGCGCTAGGCCTATGGGACGCATCAGGCCGAAAGCGCTAGACCTTAGGGACGTATCAGGCCGGGAGCGCTAGGCCTATGGGACCTTCCATCCAAGGAAGACGCGCTAGGTGAGGGACGCACCAGGCATGGGGCGTATTAGGTAAATGGCGTGCTAGCTAAGGCCTCATCAGGCGAAGATGTGCTATCTAAGGCCATGTTAGACTAGTTGGCGCTTCTCAACCGTTGGGGTTAGCGCCAGGAAAGTTTAGCGTTTTTAGCGCTAATGTGGCTAACTGGTGACAATGTATTTCTAATCCAAATAGCTGGTGCTAACTTGGTGCTGATAAGAGAAAAGGCTAGGGTTAGCTTAGCTCAGAGGTTCAATATGTCTTTTGGGTATCGTTTCCTATTTGTGGCGCGTCCAAGGGGAGTGGCGCATAATTTGTGGATTATTTGTAAGCAAAGTGCTAACGTAACGTATTTGAGCTCAGAGAGCAATTTGTGATGTGTTCGTTGCGAACAAGGTGTTAAGCTAGAATGTATTTTGGGGATTAAGAATTAGCTACTCCCAGATTATGCGTGTAGCAGTAAATTGATATTGTTTAAATAAGAAATTAAGTATCGACATTGCTTTAGGAATAACACTAGAGAAGACATCGGATACAGTACAAGCTCTAGGAATAGCACTAGAAAAGACGTTAAGCTCAAGGAATAGTACTAGAGAAGACTCAAGTTGCTCTATACTAGTGGGCAACCCATATAGGAGCTTGAGACTTATTATGTAGAGATTATAGACTACATTGTTAGCATAAAATGTTTGTAACATTTTGTAGAGACTGTATCCTCAATTCGCCTGCGGAATATAAGGAGGAATATAGTATTTTGTGTTTTGATGTGAAATTAGAAGTAGCGCATAAGTATGTGCGGATACTTCTATGTTCATGCAACTAGGCCGAAGGGTGATTTTATAATTCTGACCCTTGTCAAAAACTCACCATCTACAATTGTTTAATCCAGGTTTAGACTATCCAGTTTTAATTTGTGATGGATATTATTTCATTAAACTAGGATAAAACTGGTTTTATCCCGGTTTAATCTCTGAGGTATATTGTTTTATCCAGGTTTAAACTAGGATGAAACTTGTTTCATCCAAGTTTAATATATAATGTACATGGTTTCATCTAGGTTTACAATGATAATTATTAATGAGCTTGATTTAAATTATTGTATGAAGCAAAAGCTGGAAGAGTACTGAATTAAGAACAAAGGATAAACATGATGTGAAGGTCATTAGTGAATTAAGAACGAAGCATATGCGTGATTTGAAGGTGATTGGCGAAACAAATGAAAAATTGAAAAAGAAGGTTTTGAAATCACAACGAAACATGTGGAAGAATCAAAGAAGATAGAATTTTGTAATTTGATTAGTGTGCTCAAAGAAAAAAAAACTATGCAAGGAGCGTAGCAAGGTACCTAGTTAAAGCTTTAGAGTACAATAAGCTATTGATGTAGTTTTTTTAATTATTAATTTTTGTTGTAAAATTGTATCGTTGGATATATTTATGAAAAATAAATTGTAAATTTTAATTCTTCTATCAATGTATATCTTAATTACAAGTCAGTTAATATGAAAACCTTATTTAAATTAGCCGACACTGTATTTTATAGACAATTTCATATAATCTTGTCGAAATATGCAGGATGAAAATGGTTTCATCCAGGTCTAATATGTGTTATAACTGGATTCATTTAAGTTAAACCATATACATGAAAAGCATCTACAATTGAAAAAATAAAAAAAAAATTAAATTAAATTATCAATGAATATAAACATTTAAATATTCCACATTAAATATGTCAACCAGATAAAAATGATTTGTATGTATCCAAAGAAATAGTAATTGAAAAAAATGAGGTCTTAACTTGTTTTCGAGAAATTGTATTTGTGGTCTAACACTCTAATTAACAAAGATTATTTACTTTTCACGTAGACGATGGCATGGGATAAATAGACTTGGTATATTAGCCGGACAACGAAAATGAGGGGCATTTCATGTAAATAATTTTTTTAAGAGTATTTGAACATCAACCTAAATGCTTCATTGAAGTAAAGTATCTGAGTTGTGTTTTTGTGGGGCAAGTAGTCATAAAGGGGTCCATTTCAAAAAAGAGGTATCGTTAAATTCTCCCTTGTACAATGTATGTAGCTTTATTTGTGACAGCATGATAGTCATAAAATATGCTGAGAAGGTAGTTCTTTATCAAACCCTTGCTAAATGCTTAGGTGAATTTCAAAACTAGACAACTAGTGATCAATTTTCAGAATAAAATTAAGAGGGAGAAGTTTGTTGATTGCTAAAACCTTGTGTCTGGCGGTGGTTATTCGTTGTTCTTCCTATGGTAGTTTAGAACCAGTGGTTGTATCAGTGGCTATAGAAGGGGTGGTGGTTGATGAACATGAAGAAACATCAAATAATTTTTCAATTGCGATTTTAGCAAATAATTGAAACCGTTCTTTCAATCAGAGGTCTCTCTGACATTTCTGATATTAATAAAACAATTAAAGAAGATGAAGGAAAATTGGTTTGTTCTAGTGATATTAGTGGAAAAAACTTTGGACAGAATACTTAAATTGAATATTTAGAAAATATCGTTTAAATTCTTAGGTATGTAGATAATATCTATTTTTAGATGTCTTTTATACCTGTTAGAGATGAAAATGAATTTGTTAAAATTAAAATAGTCTTGATGGGATTGGATCTTAGGATCAAAGAGTCACTAGCCATTGAATTGGGTGGAAATAACAATTCCATTTTCACTCTTTAGTGAATGAAGAACCTTTGGTTAGTCCCACATTGGACAAACCAAGGATGAGTGCTCTCTTTATTACCACAAAATTGGCAACTAAGGGAGGGCCCTTAGGGTTTAGATGCTTTTGTGGTAGGGGGAGGACTAAGGAAATGAGCTAGTGGATTGATGCATGTTTATCACATATGTGCGGTGCTTCGCATCGAAGCACGCACGCGGGTCGCAGGCTTACGGAGCTTGTATGTGTTTTGTGCGTGCCTGGCGTGTGCCCCATCAATACTTAACGGTTTTGTTTTAAATTCCTAAAATAAATTTATTTTACCGTTTTTTTATTAATGGTGATAAATTCGAAATTCATAAAAAAAAATTAATTAATTACAATTAATTCGAGCTCACCTCTCTTCACCTATAAAAGCAAAAGAAATTCTCATTTGAAAAGCACCCCAGTAGCAGCCACTGTTCTGACTACTTTTCCCCTCTTCTCGCTTTGATGTGCGCACTGTGTGTTTAAAATTTCTTTATCTTTTCTATTCTATTCGTTGTAAGTTCATAGAGGATTAACCAAGTTGTGCTAACTGGGTTAATAGCGGACAGTTCTATCCTGGACATGATTTGTCAGTAGGGGTGTAGCATCACTCATTATTGAGGTGTAATCGACAAATATCGTGTTAAGGACAATTTGCTGAGCAGGTGGCTCTGCCTAATTGTGTGCTTCAATTATCAGAGTGGTTCTATTTTTTCTTAACGTTAACACAATTTAAGTTTCTGTTTAGTTTATTTTTATTGTTACAGATTTACGACAACAATACCTATAAAAAGTAATATAAAAATTATTGAACCGATCAATTATAAATAATTTTCATTGCCTTACGAAAAAGCCAGCGATAGATGGTGCAAGTTAGGAGCATTTTTGTGTCGGGCGTAAACTGGTCTTTCAGTTAGAAATCATCGCTAACGTGTCATAATTTGAGGTATCTTCAGCATAAAATAAGTGGCTCGACACTACTGACAATTTGAATTCTTTTGCTAAGTTGGACTTTAGCATTTGGTGGTCGAAAACAATACCACCTTAAGGTTAGCTTCAGTTTATGGGCAACAATGCATGAGTCCGTTACCAGCGCTAAAAATGCTTAGCACTGGAGGAATTATGGTTTTTAACGCTAATTGCAAATCTTGCCTTTCGGAAGAGGAGAGTGTAGAACATTTGGTTCTGCATTGTTCTTTCACTTAGCACATTTATTATCAGTTTTTTTTTAGGCCATTTAAAATTAAATGGGTGTTTACGACAAAAAATTCTCATGGCGTCAAAATAATTTATAGGATAAAATAATCTCCGTACGCTATTGGATAATTTAAAAAGAACTAAATATTATTATTTTTGGTAGGAGAAAGAAAATGAGGCCGGGACGGAAAATGTTTTTCTAACATTTATAAAACATTTGAACCCATTATTCATACAAATTTCATTTTACCATTAAGATTTACATCCACTAGACATTAAAATTACATAAAACCAAAGTATTTTTTAATTAAAATTCAAAATTTAGTGGGTGCAAGTGACGCACTTACACTCCTTCCCTCCGTCCCTGAAATGAGGCATGAATTTTTTTTGGACAAAATCTACTTTAGTGTGTTAAGGTGCTCGGACATAGATGTTTCAACTAGTAGTGTTTTTGTTTAATTGGAAAAATTTTACTCATCATTAAAGATCTATTTATAATAATTTTTTATTTTTTCCTTTTGATAAAATTTGAACCTTTTCTCTTCGGAAAAAAATAAATTTTAGAATTTTGGTACGGTTCAAAAAGATAGAATCATAAAGAATGCTAAGATTTTCTCCTTACACAATCTTGTACACACAAAAAGTACCACGGTTTTGTTCATCTGACTTGATTGTAAATTTCTGAACAGAAACTAGTTAGACACGTCTTTTTAATAAAATCATCCGCAGTCACGTTACATGCTCTGTAAATCGTGCGATCACTGAATCGACTCAGTTTTCTCTTTTTCACTCTTATCTGTAGATTAATTTGTAAATCCTCTCGTTGCGATGATTGTTTGTTGAATCAATTGTCACTTAGTGATTCCTTTTTTCTGATTATGTTTCCATCTTTCTTAATCTCTACCCATCTTTCTTAATCTCTGTAGGTCATTTTGTTCATAGTCAAGGCAGTGTCAGATTTTTCTTTTCTTCTTCCCTTATGCTCTGTTATCCTTGTTTTTTTATTAGCGTATTTTTGTTTAAACCCCCATCTAAACATCTTATTACATAAGAGACCCCATATACAAATTAATCATTTTTGTCCCCTCAATATGTTAAGTTTGTTGTTAAGTTTGCATGTACCAATGGTATGCCTTCAATTTGGACTTTTTTAGCCCTTGACTTTGTCTCTGCAGTTAACCTAACTTCATCCTGGTTAAGGTGGAACCTGTAAAACATGTATAAGAATACTAATGGTTGAAAAATTATGAAACCCTAAATATCAAAATTGAAAAAATTGTCATAGCCATTACCACAAAGATTCGATGGAAACTTTGAAGAGGTGTTCTTCTCTATAAAATATGCAGCGTTGTTCAAGTTAGAATGTACCATTATCATGCTTGATAAAGACTTGGTTTTCGATGTAAATTCTCATGTTTCCCATGGAAAAAAAAGATCCCTACATAGCAGAAAGACTACGTGAACACCGTTAATGGTGGTCCTCTCAAAACTGCACAGTTACAGTGAGATGTTGTTTCAACAATTCTATTGTTTTTCTATGTTATGTGACAGATGTGCAATGAGAAAGGTCAAAAAGCTAAAAGATATTCATAGTTTGATACCAAACTACTCATACATCCATGATTGCAGCAGACTCCTACAAAATCAGACATTAACAAGATTATACCACCATATATCCTAGACAAATAGATCTAAGAAAAAACATACAGAAAAAATACAAAGATGCCAGAAAAAAAAATCATTAATAATATGCACATTGAACAAGAAAACCTTGCGGATCAACCAAGGAAATCAAACAATTCCTTAACTATAACTATTACCCACTGAACTAAAGAAATGGTAAGGCAAGGACATCATACGAAAACGAGAAAACGAATATAATGGAAAGATACTAGGAAGTAGTCATTCAATAATGTCAAAAGTCCATGAATAACATTTTCAAATAGTTCAAAAAAAGCATGGTGTACTACACTTCCTACTGACATATAATATAAAATGGCCATCGATTAAACTAAAAGATTTGCTCATCTATTTGCCAGAGTGATCACCACCTCATAATGCATACACTAATACAGTGCATATTATGCATAAATACAAAAAAGTAACAAACCAATCATCCATAAATGAGTTAAGGAGAAAATTTGAGATTTAAAATGAAACATACCTTGGGAATGCCGGTCATCTTTTTCTCAAGATTCTCATTTTTAGGTTTAACGCGTAGGGCTTCAGCAAGAAAATCCATCCTCCTAACAGTCTTAGCATATAGATTCAATCTCAAAAGAGTTTTTAAATTCTTCAAAGGGTTTTTTTTTTCGTTGGTGCTCTCTTTGATACCTTCTTAATTGATTTAACAACATACTGAACTTCATCACAGTTAAATAATTCTTAACATGTCATTTCAATGTTGTAAGGGATTTCAGTGGTTTAAAGAGAAAAAAATAAAATAAACAATTCAAGTAGTCAATATGTATATACACAAAGAATGATGCCATGGGTGTGGATTGCAATTAAACTGAACCAAAGTAAAAAATGAATTAAGAGAAACTATGTATAAGCAGATGACAATTATAAGTATATAAAGTAGTAATTATATTAGATATATTGTCATTACAACTATGTTACCATAGTAAAATAGAGACAAACTTGTATTCCTAGTCAAAGATGCTATTCGAGTTTCATTCTCACACCCATATCCTGATTTTAAGTGCATATATTGAATCAAACATATAACTACTCAAATACAAAGCATAACAAGTTAATACATGCTACAGTACTACATGCCATTTGATAAAATAAAACAAATGGTGAACTAGAGAACCCACTCAGGTCAAAAAATCAAAAACCAACAACATTAATTCAACATCATTCCAGTCACAGTCCCATATCAATATTTTTTCATCGTTAATCATGGATTTAAATGAAGAAAAAAAATCTCATTGTACTGCTAACATTATTGACTAAAGAGAAATACTAGACTTACTCTACAACTAAACGATTTTCCATTAGAACTTGATACTAAAACCAGAACATGAGCAGAAACAATCTTAAATTTGATCAATTTACTAAGACTAGAGAAATGAAAAGAAAATAAAAAGAAAACTAAAGAGGAAATTGAGATGGTGTGATCTTATCTTCTCTTAACTCTTCCTTATATAGCAAAATATGCAGGGATTCTACCCGCGTTTTCTTCTCTAGAAATGACCTGCATGGCTGCATCTTGATCTCGACCCTCTATATCTACCTAAAACGATGAAAATCTTCCCCTCCCTTAGATCGTACGGTAGTACTTCAACTACCCACAATGGAAAAAAGTTCGAGTTTCAAAAGGATCAGAAGATTTTTACACTTTCAGCAGAAGATGGAGGAGATGATTGCTGAAATTTGGTCGGATAATCCTCTTCTAGAAATGAGGAGACCTTGATCTCCATCCTTCTATATATACTTAGTTTTATGTGATTTTTCCCCTCCTTTAGATCATTTGATCTCTCACCTAACAACATCTACGGTTGTACAAATTCCTAAAGATGTAAAAGGAGCAGGTGAACTTAACCATTCTAGGGTTAGGTTAACTAAGACCAAAATTCAAAGAGCCCCTACCACTTTATCCTCCCTTTCTTCACGTGACTGCACGTTCATATTTAACACTAAGCTTAACGGATTAAGAGGACATTACTTACTAATTTGTATATGGGGTCTCTTTTGTAATAGGATGTTTAGATGGGGGTTTAAACAAAAATACGCTTATTATTACTCCGAACTCTTTTTGTTTGTTTTAATGTATTTGTAGTCATCTTTTCCTCTTTTACTTCTTTGTTATTGGTCTTCTCTTTTATGGAAGCATAATTTGTGTTTACAAGTTTTCTTGATTGCTAATGACGAGCTTCCAGTATTGGACCTTTGCTAGAAGTGTATTTTTTCTCCTTTCGACATTATTGTCAATTCAAGCAATATTGTCAATTCAAGCAGTATTGCTACCCATCACTGCCATGATGGATCCTCAAAGTATGTGGAAGTATTTTTCGTAATTTTCTCATAAAAATCCTGGTCGTTCAGACCCAAATTATTTTCCTTGCCTTTTTTCAATATTATCTCAACAAAAAATAATGAAACGATTTTCTTTTGCCAAGGCTAATTTTGGTCAAATTCTAAACTGCCATGCTGATAAATATCTTAAGTATTGTATGTTGTTATATAGCTTTTATAAACATATTCAATACCTTCTTATTATTTACAACCCTACAACGGCTGACTCTAATAGACAAACTAATGGAATAACTAAGCAAATAAAGAAAACTGATATCAAGGATTTGAGCACTAGGCCTACTCGTATGGCTATAAGTTCATCTAAAGCTTTGTATGAATCTGCTAATGAATGGTCATATAGCCTCATAGGAAAACTGATATCATTAGATATAATTGAAACTGGGGAATTGAAGGAAAAATAAATTCTTTGTGGAAGAAATACAGAAGTAAGGAAATCAAGGTAATGGGCGGAAATTTGTTTGTGTTTAAATTAAGTTTTCAAAAAGATCAAGAGGAAATTCTTAAAAAAGCACCATGGGACACCAAGAAATGCTTGCTTGTCATTAAAATGTACATCATTGAAATATTTGTTGAGGGTTGGAAATTCACTCATCAAAAGTGGAATGTTATATTAAAAAATATATTGTTAAAGCATCATTTTGTTGCGATAATTGATGAAGTTGTTGCAGATTTAGGAAGGAAAATTGGAGATACTGATCCAAAGGATTGTAGGTTTAGAAATAACAACAATATAGTTGTGAAGTAGAAATGAGTCTTGATAAGCCATTAAAATGAGGATAATGGTGGAACACTAGAGTTGGTGGTGTTACATGGATTAAATATCATTAGGTGAAGCAACCTCATGATGAAACTTGTGAGTCTGTAGCAGAAGACTTATGGATTAGAGGGATGATAGAGGAGGAATGCAAACAATACAAAGAAGAATTGGAAGCAGAATCAACTAAAGATCTCATATAGGTGGATGAACATAGTGGTAATATTGTTCAAAACAAAATTGATGTTGAGGTTGTAGCTGAGATAGAGACTAAGGAAAATAGGACTAGTAAGAGATTTAGAAATCAGAAAAATAATCCAATTATCTCTACTCATAATTTTATTGTTCTTGTTATTCATGGAGTGAACTCTAGAGGCAATGATAATTATACTTCAACAAATACTTTGACTAAGGACATGAAAGGAATTGTGATGGATGGGAAAGAGTCAGACTCAAGTGCTACAATGGTACACTCCCCAAGCAACCAAGTGGAAACTGCTAACCTGGTAATCTTTAAATTTCACAGTTACTTACATTTTGGTTTTCATCTTCATTATCTTCGCACTTGATACTATTATTTTTACTATCTTTCCTTTAAGCTTAAGCATTTCAACACAATAAATTTTAAATGGTCTTTATACGGGTATAATTGTGTTACCATGAGAGTCTTATCTTGGAATGTCTAAGGCTTTAGGTCCCAAGAAACTAGAAACCATCTTAAAGATCTTATTAGAAACCAGAAGCCTAATATAATTTTTCTACGTGAAACTAAGTTAAATAGATCAAAAGTAAAACCTTTAGTTAAAATGTCTCAATATCCTAATCATCTTAGATTATGTTGGTCTTTCTGGGGTTTAGTTTTATTGTGGAAGGATGGTTTCTCATGTAAAATTGTCAGTGGTAAGAACAACATGATACACTGCCTTATGCAATCTAATCCAAGTAAACTTGAGTGGTTACTTATTTGCATGTATGGCTTCTCTTCGTACACCAAAAAGAAGACTCAGTGGGATTTCATTCAATATTTGGGTAATAACATCAACCAGCAATGGTTACTTCTTGGCGATTTGGACATTTATTTAGTTGAAGAGGGGCAATATACTTCTTCTTCTACAAATGGTATGGTTAACATCATTCTTTGTAATATTAGGCTTAAAGATATCGGGTTTGTTGTTAATAGTCACACGTGGACCAGTAATAATATAGGGACATGTAAGAAAAAATCCAGAATTGATTTTTCCTTGGGTAATGGTGATTGGAATCGGGTTTTCATTGCTTCAAAATTGTTATCTTTGAATCAAGTAGGTAGCGATCACATCCCTATACTTATTTTTGATGATTACAATCAGCCAAAATTATGGAAACCCTTAAAGTTCTTTTATACATGGCTATATGACAAATCTTGTTCCATGCAAATATTTTTTTTTTGCTTGGAACAAAACAGTTGAGGGTTCACCAGCATTCAAGTTAATTAAGAAGCTTCAATTCACAAGAATAACACTGGCAAAGTGGAATAGATTGAATTTTAGGGATATCAAATTTAGAATTGATAACCTAAAAAAAAATCTTACTACTCTATACGCTCAAATTTATTATGAAAAACAGATCATAATATTGTTTCGGTTAATAATGAATTCAAAAAGTGGCATCAAATCAAACATGAAATTAATAAACAAAAATCAAGAGTTAACTTTAAGAAGGCAATAAACAATATTGATAGTCTGAGATGCAAGAACGACTCTTGGGCCACAAAGAAAGAAGAACTTGAAAAAAGTGTTAACTGATCAATTTGAAGAAATAAATACTTCCACCATTCCGACCATTGAAAAACACCAGTATAATATTCTTCCTTCCATTATCACTGATGAAGACATCTGATTGCTACTTATTACTCCAACAAATAAAGATATTTTGGATACTCTAAAGGGGATGGAAAATTGGTATGCACCTTGACCTAAAGAGTTTCATGCAGGTTTGTATAAAACTCAATGGAGCATAGTTGGGAATGAAGTATGTGAAATGGTGAATCAATTTTTTACTTCCAAGTACATTATGAAAGACTTGAATAAACATACATATCCTTAATTACAAAAAAATAATAAACCTATTGAGTCAGTGGATTTCAGACCAATTGGTCTCTTTAATACTTCATGCAGATCATCTCCAAAATTTTGGTGAGTAGAATGAAGCCACTTATGGAGAAAATTGTCTTTCCATATCAAGCAGTGTATGTCTCTAGAAGGTTAATCAATGACAATATTATCATAGCTCATAAGTTGATTAATTAAATGAAGAAAAGGGATGGTGATAGGGGATGGTTGGCACTCAAGTTAAATATGTCAAAATCTTTTGACAGGCTTGAATTGAGTTTCCTTCTCAATGTCTTAAGTAGTTTTGGGTTCTTGGAAGATTGGTGTCAGCTCATACCTCAATGCATTAGCACCACCACCTTATATGTGATGCTTAATGGTATTCCATATATGGAATTTCACCCTATAAGAGGTAGTATACATGGAGATCCTCTATCTCCTTACTTTTTCATTCTTCCAATGGAATTCTTATCTAGAAAACTGATTACAGCTCATCTTAACAATACCATTAAAGGGATTTATGTTGCCAGATGAGACCCTCCAATCAATCATCTACTATTTGCATATGATTACCACTTTTAACCAAGCTTACCTTTCAAGTATTTATAATCTCATTGATTTCATGGAGGATTTCAGTTCTCAATCCGGGAAGGTCATAAATTTTGATAAGTCAGTTATGTACTTCATCAAAAATCTTGAAAAATAAACTTGTATTGCTCTTAGAAGTATTCTAGAAGTTAAAAGTATGGACAAGAAAGATAAATACTTGGGTTTACTATTGCTTATAGGAAGATCTAAAGTTGAAGTTTTTGGTGATGTTAAGCAAGTCTAAGTAAGAAGATTTTCTAATTGGCAACCCAAATCTCTTAATCAAGCAGGAATATTAACTTTGGTAAAGCATGTTCTCAATTACATCCCATTGTATCAACTGAGCACCTTCAAAATGCCAAAAAAACCTTCTTAATCGGTTGAATACAATTCAAATAAGGTTCTTTTGAGGATACAATCCTAACATATGAGTAAATCCTATATCTTGGCAAAACTTGTGTAGATCTAAATTCAATGGTGACTTAGCTTTTAGAGACCTTGAACGACTAAACCATGGTAGGTTAACCAAATTAGCATAGAGGATTGTTACTCAGTCAAGTAGTATTTGGGTTCAAATCCTAAAAGATAAATTCTTAAGAGGAAAGAATCTGTTTCATGATACTATAGAAAGAAAATCCGAGTCTTGGGTATGGAAAGGAATCGAACTTGGGAGAAATATTGTTCAGCAAAACTACTTCAAAATCATCAACAGTGGTAAGCAAACTTCCATTTGGCTGGAAAGATGGATTAGAGAAATTTTAAATAAATGGAATCCCAAAAGAGGATCAGATCTTCATTATACACATGTAAGTGAATAGATAGTATCTGATACTAACTGTTGGAACTTACCTTTGCTCGAGCATTTTTTTGAATTAGATATAGTGTAGGAAATTCAAAGAATTATCATTGCCCACAAAGAGAAAGATGAGTTACTTTGTACGCCAGCAAGGGATGGAAAATATTTTATAAAGAGTGCTTACAACAACATCATGGCCAATAGAACTCAAGATCAACATAATGACAACCAGATTTTACGTGAAGTATGGAAACAACCTTGGGAAAAAGATGCCCCACACCGGATTAAATTATTTACCAGAAAATGCTTAAAAGATATTGTTCCCACCAAGATAAGGCTTGCTAGATTCAACGGAGAAATGGACACCCATTATAGTATATGTAATCACGAAGAAGAAAGCATTCAGCATTTTTTGTTTGATTGCAGGCATGCCAAGGCTGTTTGGACGCTCCAAAATGTCAGAAATGATGAGGTTGGTAGTAGAAATATTTCAATTAGAAAATAAGCTTTATCTTGGTTCACAAACGTACACACCACATATACTGAATAAAAAAGATGGAGGATTACACTTATGACAAAATATTGGATATTCAGGAAAGAAAGATGTGAATGCATCTTTTAAGGGAAAACTTTAAACCCTCGTAACACAGCGTCTAGAATTAGATTTCATTTAATAAATTTTGATCCATCTAACATCATGAATGTTCTAAAATCTAGGCTCAACATTTGTTCCTTAAACACAAGTAATTCTGTTTGGTGTCCCCCTCCGGTGGATTCCTGTAAAATAAATATTGACGCTTCATTTGACTATAATTCTAACTGTATTGGTATCAGAATGGTACTTCATAATTACATGGGTATCTACAGAGGAATCAAAGGGAGTTATGCAGAGGGAATTCTGAACCCATAAACAACTGAATGCACAGTTAGAGAAGATGTTCATTGGGCAGTATACTTGAAGCCGGATAAAGTTATTTTTTAGGTTGATGTTGAGGTGGTGGTAAAATCAACTACTTCAAGAAAATAACTTCAAATGAAGTTACAGTTAGGAAAATAAGCTCTTTACTGGAGAGATCAAATAATTATTAGTTTTGGCAATGCATTTCTGTTAATAGATGGAACAATAGTGTGGTTTTGGCAATTCATTTTTGTTGATATATTGAACAATGGTGTGGCAGATACCATATCCAAACACATCAGAAAACAAAAACTCCAATTAAAGAGGTACGGTAATTTTGAACCCACAAAAACTCCAAATTGAAAGAGTACTGTAATTTTGAACCATGGGTTTCCACTTAGGTTATTAGATACTACAGCTCCGTGGCTTCTTAAAATCTAATAAAATGCTTTCTTCGTATCAAAAACAACATTTATACACTCGGATTCTCCAGTACTAAGATGAACTTCCAAGTTTAAGATTCTTCTTTTGTATCCATATAGTTTCCGTGAACAACTCACTACCCCTGTTGCAAGCTCCAAAAGAACTAAATCACTACCCCTATTGCACGTTCCAACAGAACTATAAAAAAATTTGTTTTGTCACTGGTCTCTAAAAGCATCTACAAAGAGGGGCAATTCATAAATTTCTTCTTCTCTCATGATCCCAAATGCCCTGGATCAACCGAAGGCTCGATTCTATCAGTTCACAATCCTAATGTGATTTAACCAAGAACAATAAAGATCCAACATGCAAGGAAATTGAAAAATTAAGTATAGAAGGGGAGCCTTAAAGAACCATAAAGATTCAAATACCCTAGCATTCATTGTATACGCTGTCTAAAACCAAAATACCTTCATATCAAGGACAAAAAGCTTCAAAACATAACAAGCCATGATGTCAAATCTAAGAACAATATCTAGAGAAGAAGATAAAAGAGACAACACAAAAAATCTCCGCCAGCAAATTTGCTAAACCTACACCTTGATTGCATATTTTCTCATTGGGAAGTACATCCCCTTCTTCTTCTCTCTTTCAGTTTTTAGTGACAGCTGAAATAAAGATGATGAATTAAAGGTTAATGCCATGTATCTTGATGCAAAAGAAGAAGCACTAATCAAGTAGCTTGAAGAAAGATTATCTAAAGTTAAATGCAGCATCATCCAAGAGCTAATTCTAAAAGTTGAGCATCCGAGGTTATGATGGGAGGTTGCGATAAATATTGATCCAATTTCTACATTCAAACAAATCAACAGTTTTCTCTGTATAATAGTTGCAATCTGTTCTTAACAGTAGCCACACTCTGCTAAGGTTTTGTCTACACCATTTCTGAAATCAAATTTTATGCAGGAAGCATGCATGTGAACAAGCCTAACCTCAAATATCATTAGAACAATGTAAGAATCAATTAAGCAAACATAACTGCTTCCATTCCAGAAGTAACTGATCATGTTAAAAGTACAGCATACTCAAAGATGATAAATCTATTATGTCTACCTCCTTAAAGATACCAAATGCAAATAATAACACTTTAAAGGTAACTTTCTCAGCTCATGTTTATTATTACACCAATAAGCCATAAAGATTCTCTAGACATATAGCCAAATACTTTATCATGTCTCAACAGATAAATATCACACAAATGCTACATATTTGAAAATAAGATCGCTACCTTAAACTTTAGCCGAGGAATCAAATACCTATATATAAGATTTAAAATTAAGAAAATTACCTGATGTTTGGTAAGACGTCTCCTGATAGCTCTAGTCTTCTTAGGACGAAGATCAAGTGGCAAGAACTTCTTACCCTTGTAAGCATCCCTCAAAGCAGATTTTTGTGTCTGGGAAATCACGGTCAAAACTTGTGCAATCGACAACCTTACCACCTTGCTACAATTCATACATAAACCAAATCAGATCTAATGAATACCCTAAACAACATTTAACCGAAAAAAAGAACATCAAAGAAAAAAAGGAGAACGGATTTATACATCTTAGAGAGCTTGTTAGGAGCTCCACCAGTAACCTTGGCAACACGGAGTAAAGCTAGTTCAGCTTTCAGATCCTTCAACTGGTTCAATAAATCAGTCTTCGACTTATCTCTGAGTTCATGAACCTTAATCCTCGCTACACAAATCATACAAACGTTAGCAGCAGATTTCTATCTGTCGTTAGCAAGATTCAGAGTAAAATGAAATCGAAAGACAGAGCATAAATTCGTATTACCCATTGCTTTGCCTCCTCTCTGTCCCACTGAAATTCACCTCGCTGCGATTTTGAAACCCTAGACTTCTCGAGGAGATAAGAAATATTATGGTCCTTTTAAGAACCCTGACTATTAAACCCTAGACACATGTGGTGTTGTGATGCAGTAATAGTACTGGGCCAAACATTAGCTTGATAGTTTGACATACGATTTCTTAGGGACCCTCAGAATTTGAGGGGACCATCTCCCATTTTACTAAGGTCACTAGGAAGTAACTCCTGATCTCATATCCATATAGTTTTAGATATGACCAAAATAGTTTTACTTAATTAGAGTTAATAAATAGTATTAGTTAAATTAGTTAGTTGTTAGTATTAGATGAGATAAAATATTTGTAAGATAAAATATTTGTGTTAGAAAATTAGAATTATTGAGAGAGAGAAGTAGAAGGAGAAGAAGGGTTTTGGGAAAATAATCTTGAAACCTAGATTTTGTGATTCTTAAATTCAAAATGAGTGATTCTAGTGCAAGCTCATAGGAATCGGAACCTTCAAATCTTAGAGTAAACAAACTATTTGTTAATCTTCACGACGATCCAGAGATAGATGATTTGTTAGATTGTGAATGTTTTATCACCCAAATCCAATCTCAATCTCAAAATGTGGGTTTTTACGAGATAAACGAGGATCACAACGAAGAATATGAAGATTATAATGCTTCTGATGCGCAGGTATACTTGTTAATGTGTTTTTGTTGCTTGGGTTGGCTTAAATTTGATGAAAAAATCAAATTTATAGCTTAGATTCGGCTAGCTCGATATAAGTTCGGCTAGAACATTGAAGAACACAGGTAGACGAACTCTGTGTTAATGGAGGCTTAGACTAAGTTCGGCTACTTAATTGAAGAACACCTAATGTTCGGCTAGTTCGAGCTGAAACAAAGTTATGTTCGGCTAGTTCGAGCCCAACATTGTCATAGCTGAACTTTTAGTTACAAAAGTATAGGGAACTTTTAAGTACATAGTTCGGCAGTATATGTAGTAAAGGGCCTAACCGAACATAAATGTTTGGTTCATGTAGGATTTATCGACTTTGCCGAACTTGTATGTTTGAGTGAATATGTAGATATATGCTTAGCCGAACTTTGTAGTATTTTTTTGTTCGAACTAATATTGTCATATATTTTGTAGGTCCAATTGGAGCATATACCTATGGATGATCAATCTACTCTTGTTGATATTATATACGATGATACATCGCATAATTATGTCAATGACTTGGTAGGTTACGAATTTATGTGTACTTAGGTGTTTCAAAGAAAATTATCAAGTTTTGTAACTTTGTGTTTTGGTCAATGTAGACAAGGATAATCCCGATGAAGCAAAAATTTGGGCTATAGAACATGCAAAACGGGATATGTGTGCATTGGTTTTGAATGGAAAATTTAGCAAAACCTGTTTTGAAATAGTTTGTGAGAGAAGTCGTAAGCCCGAAAGCCACAAGAAGAAGGGTTATGTGTATATCGGAAAGACCACTAGGAAGAATGTAACTATCTCAAAGAATACCAATTACTCGTTCAAGATTGTGTTTAATTTCAACAAAGAATTGAGGAAATGGGTTATATTCAAAGTTATTGAAGGTAGACATAACCACAAACGTCCTGAACATCTCGAATGACATTCAGTCGCAGCAAGGCTCTCCCCTCTTGAAATGGAGAAACTAGTTAAGATGAGGAAAACGCGTATTCCACCGATTACTATGTTTCACATCATTAAACAAGATAACAAGGATAACCTCTCATCTTTTTCCATCATTTACAATGCGAACGAGACATTGAAAAGAAGGAATGGAGAGATGGGAAGGTAATGCAACAATTGTTTTATATGGCACAACAGAAAAACTACGTCGTTCAAAAGCAAGTATGTCCGGATAGAGAAATAACACATCTCTTTATTGTGCATCCGATGTATGTTCATTTGGCGCAATGCTTTTACCAAGTTCTTATAATGGATTACACTTACAAGAATAATAAGTACGAGATGTCATTGTTGAATGTTGTTGGGCGCACGTCGAAAAATTCACCGTTTAGCGTGGCTTTTTGTTTCTTGAAGGATGAGCAGGAGCCTAGTTACACTTGGACGCTACAACAAGTGAGGTCAATCTTCCGAGGTGATGATATTCCTGGAGTTATAGTCACTGATAACGAAGTCGCATTAATGAATACAATAAAGGTAGTCTTCCCGTTAACACATAATCTTTGATATATGATCCACATATGGTGTAATATGATGTATAGGTGCAAGCTTCAAATTCTACCACCAAAGAAGAGAGGTTACGATGAGATAAAGAAGCTACCGGAAGATGAACAAGCAAATGCGAAGGAGGAATTTGATAAACAATATGAATTAAATGAATTTAAATGGGCTTGTTTCTCCAATGAATGGAACTCATTAACGTGGTCTCTTACCGAGGATGATTACAATCTAAATCTTGCGATGTTCATCGGGCATTGGACTAGCCCCGAGTACCCGGATATGATACCGTATTTTTTGAGGTAATGGTTGGAACCGCACAAAGAGAGGTTTGTTTATGGCTTTACCAACCAACACAAATACTTGGGAAATCAAGCGACAAGTTTGGCAAAGTCGGCTCACCACCGGTTGAAGAAGAATCTTTTTGGACGTGTTGATAATTTTGTGTCGGTGTTTTATGCTATGGAAAATTACTTCACTCGCGATATGGATAGGATCAAACAGAAGTTACAAAAGAGCCTTATCTTCAAGACTAATAAATGGGTTGATCTTCGGTTGCTCAAGGGAATCAAGTATAACGTGTCCCATGTGTGTATTAAGAAGTTGACGGTAGAAGTCAATTTGATTAAGGATTGGGACATTAAGTTGGACGAGGTGTGTGTTGGTAACATGAAGAAATCGATGGGATTACCTTGTCACCGTATTATAGTGAAGTATGAACATGGTGTCATTCCTTTAGACGATATTGATCCATTTTGAAAACAATTTACAACCCTCCCACGGAAGAGCCCGGAGAAGAGTTTGGGGATACCGAATATGGAAGAACCATACTCGAGATATACCGCAAGATGAACAAAATCCAACGATAAATATTTTGGGATGACATGAGGACGATCATTTATCCACACATTATCGAGAATGTTTACGAATCGGAAAAGTGCAATCCCAAAGGTAGGCCAAACAATAAAGAAACAAGGAAACAAGAGAGGAAGCATGCCAAGATTTTGGCTAAGAAGCATGGTGACATACACGCTAATCATAGAGATCCTTTGGGTCACGAGTTCACTGCAACAATGTATGCCGAAGAATCAAAAAACAAGTTCGAAGTAGTGAGGAAAAAGACGAACCAAGTGAACGTGATATAAAGAAAAGAGGTCTGATGTTTCCATCGTCGTCAAGCAAACCACCTATTGGAGACGTGAATCTAAAGCGAACATTTGTTGATATGGCATACTTGGAAGAACTACCTCAAATCATTCATGAGTACGTCATATCCACCGACGACGTCCTTGGCGATGGCAATTGTGGTTTTCACGTTGCGATCGGACAACTAGGGACGTTTCAGTACCGTGCCAAGGAATACAATGGTTGTGAAATCACTTATATAAGGAAAAAATTGTGACGAAACTACGGGAGATACCCGTATTTTACAAGACAGTGATGAAAGGGTTGGATGGTGGGGTGAACTTTGAGTTTATAAATTATCAAAGTCGTCTACACGGGGGGCAATCCTATTACACGGGATCATTGGATGACTATGCCGATTTGTGGGCACTTGCTCGTTAACGCATTCAATTGTGTGGTTCATTATTTCTCAATAGGTTATAGTGCTACATTCACCCCAAAATCAAAGATAGGTGTCCAACTGGTTAAAACCTGAATGTCCAATTCCTCCATTGTTCATAATCTCCTATTGGAAAGGATTTAATATCGACGATATGAAGAGTCGGTGTAATTTGTATGAGTCAAATATGGATATGTGGATAGCTTTGAAAATATCTCAGGAAAAGATAATTCCCAACCATTTGTAATTGAGTGAATGAGACATGCAATTGAACCAAATGTGTTTCGGGGATCATATATTTTGAATGAAAAATAAAAATTTTTGTTGAAATTGTGTTATCTTTTTGTAAGAGGTTCGGCTTGCAGTGACAGTATCGACCTTACTGAACAAAATGTTCGGCTAGAAATAAGATATTCGGCTAGGATTTGCAGAATCCAGAATAATGTTCAGTAATATTAGTTTAAACTCTAGTCGAACTTTTAATAAATCCAGGCTCAGTTTTTTATCAGAAGTTCGGATAGGAATTATTTATTGCAGGAAGCCGAACATTTATGATTTTACCAGGGTTTTTTGGTGTCAGAAGTTCGGCTAGGAATTGTTTATTGCAGGAAGCCGAACATTTATGATTTTACCATAGTTTTTGGTATCCGAAGTTCGGTTAGGTTTGATATGAACTCTTAGCCGAACTGTGTACACCTAATCGAACATTACACAAGAGTTTGAAATTGTTTTTGTTAAATATACTACTAACACTGAATTACAAGGCTACATACCAATATTTCTATTAACACACAATTAAAAATATAGAAATCGATTACATTTTTAGCATTTTCAACACCCCATACGTGCTACGAAAAACCTATGAAGGATGTCATAATGAGCTTCGTTTTCGAAATTCTTTCCTTTCCATCTTCTCCATTCCTCTCGATCTCACACTACAACATCAACATTGGTTGCACCCATAAATCGATATCGATTGACAACCTGAATTAAAGCTATAAACTCTTCGACTTGTTTTCTTATAGTTTGAAATCTATAAAACAACGCCGTACAATACCTATAATTAGGATAAATCTTTTTCGGTGTGGAAAAAGCACATAGTTATGCAAAGAGATAAATCTTTATCTAGAGTAAAGCTAGCTTTAGTGACTGCCATTTTTAAGTGAATATGTGATTTTAAACGTGAACTAGTAGATGGATATATATAGAATGCTTGTTCCTAACGGCTATATTTTTTGAAAAGTGTTGAAACTAAAAATGTTCGGCTGAAACCATTAAAGTTCGGCTATCTTTACCTCCATTCACGTTCTAGTTGTCTAAGAAATCTCGGGGCATATATCTTCAAATACATATAACATAGCTCGTGCTCGAATGTTGTTCCACTATGACGTATTCCCCAAAGAGATTGAACTCTAGCACTCTAAAAATTAAAGAATTGACAAGTTAGTATTACAAACCAATAATACTTCATTCACAAGAATTGGCAAGTTAGTTTAAATACTCACTTTCTCTACAGGAGTAGCTCTGCGATGATATCGATTTACCCAACAGAATATTAAAATGTATTCTCGCAATGTATATTGTACCATTTCAAATCTTTCGGCTAATTCTAACCATTTACGGTTTTTAGGATTTCCATCTAATTCGAAATGAATTTCTTTTACTCTCTTCCTAAACATCGAATAACATTCATCAGGCCTTTCACGGTAAGACGAAATGAAAGCTTTAACAAGTATTACATCGTCCTCAATAGCGAATGGTTCCATTTGTGACTAGAAATGCTAAAATTTGGAGGAAGAGATAGAATTGGTGTCAAAAAATTGAAGTTAAGACGAGAAAAATTTGTGTAAAATGAGTTAGAGAGTGCAACATTTATATAGAGAGAGGCCCCAACGGATCTATTTAAAAAAAATGAGATAATATCTCTCTAACCTATATGTTCATCTAGATAGAAAATTGATATGACTAGCCGAACATTTATGATTTCACCAGGTTTTTTTGGTTTCAGAATTTCGACAAATAATTTTATTCCCCTTAGGAACCGAATATTTTTATGTTTTTACCAAAATTTAAACCATGCCAATCGAACATAGTGTTTCTTAACCGAACTGATTGTTCTTCTAGGTCGAAATTTGCTAACACTAGCCGAATTCTTTAATTCAAATGAAAAATAAAATTTCGGCTAACATTTCCTTTTCGTAAATTGTAAAATTTAAACCATGCTAACCAAATATTCACTTAACATCTAGCTTCATAAAATTTAAACCATGCTAACCAAATATACACTTAAAACCATACTGTTTGAACATAAAATAAAACAACCCAACAACACAATAACGTACCATGTTCATCACTTACTACATATTGTTCATAAAACGTGTTCAAAATAACTTAAAACATTCGAGAAAAACGAAAGAAAACACAACATAGATATGTAAAGTGATCAATCTCATTGATCTCATGAAATTCTTCCACTCCTTGTTACTCTCGACTTGGTCCTAGTCTCATCAACTTTTACTCGCTTTTTCTTTTTCTTCTCTTTCTCCTTAGGCTCATCAACAACTTCATCTTCCTCAACTGGACCAATGTACTCACCATCTTCGTTGTAGTATCGGTTGAAGGGGAAGTATTTTTCCTTAAAAAAGAGTCTCGGATCAAAATCTGGATCATCCTCCATCATCCGAATCACTTTTTCTTCGGATCCTTCATCCGAAGATGGAACTTCAACGTAGTTGAGGAGATATCAGTACTGTTCCACCAAGAATCAGGATTGTTCATCATTTGTGAAAAATCCGGATCATCTAGCATCATTTGATATATTTGTAATCATAAACTCCTTTTGGTAAATTGAAAAGAGGACGAGAAAAATTTCATCCTTTCGAGCCAGAGAAAAACCTTCATCCATCGCAGCCTTTTCCTTTTCCTTTTCCTTTTCCATTGTTTTTACCTTCTTTCGGAGCCTAATATGGATAAACAAATGGAAATATCCGGCTATGAATGGTATATATCGAATTAACCGAACAAAGTGTTCGGTCAACAATCACAAAGTTCGGCTAGGTTTGACACTAAAGTTACCAACAACAGAGTAATGTTCGGCAAATGGAAAAAAAATATCTCTAACCGAACTTTTTGATCCCAATTTGGGACAAAAAAGTTCGATTAGTAAAATATCTATCGATCTAACCGAACTACTGATTTCGATTGAAAATTCAATGTCAAAACAAAAGTTCGGATAACCCCTAAGCATAATTCTCAACCGAATTGTTCTTGTTTTCTTCCTAACAGAAAGTTCGGTTGGTAATCCTAACCGAACTTTTCTGTGGCACTACCTATTGAACACTAATTTTCATGATTTCAAGTCGAAATAACAATAAAAAAAACGTATAGAAATGAATGGGTTTGTCGGGTATTACCTTCTAACATTAGAACCAGAAGATTCAGCCTTTGATTCTTTCTTTTGGGTATCGATTTTGGCTCCACCATCAACAACCGGTTTTTGATGGTGTTGTGGTACAAGTTCTTGAACTACTTCATCAATCAGTTCTTTAGCAATCTTGGCAATATGGTTCGGTTTAACCATTTGAAACAAGTTTTTAGTGTGATTACTAAATTAGGTTAGAGATGAGCAGAAAAAGGAAAAAAAAGATGGAAAATTCTAATTTTGGCAATAAAATTAGTTTAGATTTTGATTTAGGTTTATATATCATTAGGGTTAGGGTTTAGGTTAGATTAATATTAGTTTAATAAAGGGTAACTTAGTCATTTCATTCTATTAGGACACCCCTTAGCTTTGTAGGATATATGGCCTAAGTAGATAAGGGTCCCCTCAAAAATGGGATGGTCCCCAAAAAATCGTTCTTTTCAAAATAAAAGCAAGGCCCGTGAATAAAAATTGAAATGAAGCTCTTGTTTGGACCTTTGGTATTTGGATCCATGATTAGATCCGGGCAGATCAAGACAATTTCAAAGGTGGCTTCCTATGTACACTAGCAATTTTTTTTAATTTGCCATGTCAGGTGGTCTGGTAAATGGCCAAAGCCACCATGAGAAATGAACTTTAAGCGACAAAAATTTTTATCGAGCGATTGAGATTTTATCATTCAGAATAGTGGATGTCTTTAATTATAGTTTCTGTCGTTGGTGATGTAATTTATGTCGTGAGTGTTTGAATTTGAATTGCCAATGACTCTTTGTCTCGCCTATAAGTACATGATTTTCAAACCTAAACCCTCAAAAAATTCTTTGGATCAAAAATTCCATATGACAGAAATTGCATCCCAAGTCGACAATCAACATCAACCTTATGATTTTTTTGAAGCCAAACTTGAAATTGTTGTTGACAAATACCTTTTTTTTATCGATGGAGAATTTGGTTCTCACAAGTTTCAAACTCAGGTCACTGGTATCGTCACCCAGTGACTTAAGCACTGTACAATAATGACATCGGTTGTTGTTGACAATATATGTGTGTTGGTTATTAAAAAAATTTAATGGTACTAACTTCAAATTTCGGAAAAGTTATTTTGATGATTACGTTTTTTATTTTGATATTGTGTTAATTACTTTTAAATTTTTCTTTTAATCTGCAGCTAAAAGGGAAAGAAGAGTTCAAGTTTGGAAGTTAACCAAGGGAAGCTAAAAGGTAAAGACGAGTTCATGTTTTGAAAGTTAACAACCAAAGTAGCCTTAGTACTGGTTACAAAAACCAAGGAAAATCTTCTTAAGAACGCATAGAACGGAAGTTACGTCAATTGAAGATAAACAAGAGGCTAAATTGAGATTTTCCGAGATTTCTACATTAAAGTCATTAAGGTTTATATCTTGTAAAAAATGACACAATACTATATAAATTTATTTGAAAATTAGAATTTAAACAAGAAAGTAAAGTTGAAAATTAAACTTCCATAAAAAACTATAGGTACTTAGACTTATAATTAGTTAAATAAAATTGAAAGTTAAAAAATTCAGACTAATATATTTTGAAAGCAAATTATACATACAGTAAAACCTCTTTAAAAGATTATCCTAGGAACTAGAAAAAATATTTTTATATTATTCTTATATGAAGGTCCTTTTTAAAAAAATTAAAAAATATAAATTATTATACATGCACCTAGGAAAAATACATATATGTACATAGAAAACACAAATATGAACCTAGGAAAAATACATCCATGTACATAAAAAACACAAATATGTACCTAGGAAATATACAATATAGATTAGTTTTTGTTTAATTTACATGTATAAATATATGAATTAGCACGTACTCGCAGGTTAAAAGATGTAGTAGCAATTCAAAAAAAATAAGTCATTGTCTCAAACAACTTTAGATAAGTATTTTTCTTCATCTTAAACTTTGATGTGGTATAACAACATCGATATTATTTATATTATAATATCAATTATTCTTATATGGAGGTAAGTTTATTAAGACGGGATCAGAAAAAAATATGACTTATTCCAATATGGGGTTTATTCTTAAATATAACTGGCCCAAATTGGGACCGGAAAATTTTATTCTTATATGGATTTTATTCCTATATAGAGTATTCTTATGGAGAGGCTTTACTGTATAACTAAGGCTTATAATTAAAACTAAAACATCTTAATATACTCCTTCATTAAGCTGCAGCTGGTGGATGATCAATGAGCAAAACTTGATTATATTTGTGCAACACTATAAGGATGCGGAAACAACTTACAAAACAGAAAGATTATCCGTTCATTGTTTGTCATTCCTCAAGTGATCTTCTTAACACATTCTCATTGACCAATCGATCTTACTTGATGGAATTGCATTGTTAAAGCCAAAAATCGCATCATCCCTTTGTTAATCGTTAAAAAAGATGACATGTTAACCCTGTTGCATCATGATTATTAAGTTTCATTGTTTCTTCATAAATTTATGAAATATTTTTTCCAACATGGTGTTGTCCTGTGGTTGTGCACCATTGAAATTATCTTTTGTAAAAAAAATAAAAAATTCCTCCAAATGAGTTCATCTTCGACTATTGTAAATTTACAACCCCGAATTAAATTTCCACGTTGAGATCGAGAAGCCATATTACAAAAATAACAAATGGTGAAGCGTAGAGAAGGTGTGAGTGAAAATTGTGAATTTTGTTTTCGATTAAAAGACATGTGACTGGGAGATCAAGAAGTGTAGAGAAGGTGTGATTTCAAATGAGGTTGAAATTGAGTATTTATAGAGGATGAATTTTTTATCGTTGGATGATATATCCTTAGAACGGCTGAGACACGAGCGACAGAATCCCTATCGTCAGTGATAAAAACTTGATCGTGTGATAGAGTCTTTGCAGCTCATTAGAAAATCAACCATAATTTTTCCATTGGGTTTGCCACTTTACTAGGTGCATAATGAGTGCATATATGGCGAATCTCCGTTTGCTCATTTCATAGGAATCGACCAAATTTTTTGGTTCCTATTAACTTATTAGTCATATATTATCTTTTACTATTTAAAAAAAATAAAAAAGTAAGAACGTTTGTTTTAGTTGCTTGTTTTATTTGAGAGTTATGTAATAAAATAGGATATGACTTAAATGTAGTTTCAAGTTGGTTAGGTTGTAGATTTCAACTTATCTAATTACGAAGAAGAAAAAATCAAAACTTCTTAAATCAAAATCAACTAGGTTTAACCTAGTCGATGGGGTCTTGGTTTAAAAGTCCCACATAAATTTAACTTAGCTTTGTTTCCTAGGCTTGCATAAAGATTGATTGAAACTCTAATCAGCTTTGGTCGTAATTATGAAACATAAAATATTTTTCCATAACCCAAGTTCTTTAATATAAATTTTTTTAATATAAAATCTTGTGTGTGGACCAGCATATGCAATGGCTTATATATCATTAAGGAAAACCATGGATGTGAAATTGGTAATAGGGAATCTTTTAAAATTTGGACTGACATCTGGTTGTTACACCTTTCTAAGCCCACACATAATCCTGTTTTATTAAGGGTTAATATCCTCTTTTTTATCAATATTATTATACTACTAGACTAATAACACTATCAGGTCACTAGGACTAACAAAAACTTATTATTTATTTGTTTTTAATACTCTCATTATGATTAATATGCTATATCTTTGTTTTATTGATGATAGTAAAGATCAAATCAAATAGAGAAAAAATTATGGTGGTGGTGTTATTGTAAAATCTGTTTATAATTCTTATGTGATAAAAACCATGTTAGAAGGAAAATTGAATGGGTTGAGTTGTTGAATCTTTAAGTGATCCCTAGAATAAAAATATTTATATGGAGAACTCTTGCAAATTGTTTAGCTGTTAAATGTAAGTTTAGTGCTTATGTCCGATTTTTGATCACTGTATGCTTTGTAATTGTAGTTATGATTAGATTAGCAATCATTTATTCTTCCAATGTATGTTTTCTAAAATTATTTGACGAGGTCTAGATATTATTATGTATTATGGTAATCAAACTGACTTCAAGGTATGGTGCATTCAATGGATAAATTATAAGCAAAACCATCATATATAGAAAGATTGCTACAGCTCTTTGGTACATTTGGAAACGTAGGAACTTCTATTTGAACTCTTGAAACCAGCCCATATCTCCCTCATAGGGCAGATTAAGTCTGATTTAAGGCAGAATTATGTAATAGAACCTCTTAAACTGCAGAAATCCGGTGACAAGCATCCGTGCAGATTCAACACCCTCTTTGTCCCATAAATTCTAATGCAAGTAGTAATTTTATTTTCTTTGATGTTGTTTTCTAAAGAAAACCTATGATTTATGTTACGGTATTATCAAAATTAACAGTCTTAATGTGGTGCATATTTTTGCAAAGGACTTCGGAAATTGCCGAATCAGTAAAAAAAAAGTCGAATAAAGAACCTGCAAAGAAGCTGTCAGATGGGATACTCAACTTGGATTGGGAGATGTAGTTTTCCTTAATGTTAATAAGGATGTCATGGACTTTTTTGGTAGCAGCAGAACTGCCATGGCATGGAGAAGCCAGACGGTCTTAGATGAAGTTCTGGTTAATAATAAAAACTTTAGTAGCATCAAGTTTGTAATAGTTGGATTATATTGCTCTTCAAGTTAATATAAGACTTTATGTTTATTAAAAAAAAACACACAGACACACTAGCTGATGGTAAAGACTTAAAAATCGGCTAGGTTGGACCTAAATGATTTGAATTGTAAAAAAACCTGTAAATTCCTGACAGACTAGGTCCTACTTAGGTGGTTGTAATATTTGTTTTTTCATTTTTGGAGAATAAAACTCGAAATCACCAAGGTCCAACTTTATCAACACAACCGATTTGATTATGTATTCTTGATAAGTGCATAATTTACATGTTTAAAGTGTAATATTCATACTCGTTTTAGATATAATTCTTGCATATTATCTTGTTATTACTCTTTTTTCTATTTTATTTTTTTCTTTAGGTGAATCGTCTAAAAATCAGTGGAAATGGTGTTGAAAAAAGCTAAGAAGAGAAAAAGGTTTACTCCAGAGTGAAACTGAGAAGTTAAAGTTGAAAAGAACAGTTTTGGAGTAGAAATCCAGAAGCATTTACGGCTAGGAAATTCTCCAAAGCTAGCCGTAAAACAAGACAAATAAAGGACCAAGTTTCATATTAGTTAGGCTAGGAAAACATCATAAGCTAGACGTAAAACTGGGAAATAATGAGAGATTCGTAAGATTTACGGCTGTGAAATCATTTCGATCCAGACGTAGAAAGAGTAATTTTCAAATAGAAGTGTAGGTACAGATTTACGCCTAGGATATCATTAAAACCTAGCCGTAGACAAGTTGAAATGTTGAAACGTGAATTCCAGATTCACTTACGGTTGGGTCTAGTCATCCAAGCTAGCCGTAAATTATAATGAATATATATGAAGATTTTTAAAGCACTACCTAATAGAGTACGAAGAGACGAAGCCAACGCAAAAATAATCAGGTCAATCGGACATCAGATGAGGGAGTTATGGCCAAAACAGTGAAGGAAGAAAGTGAGATCCAGGCTCAGTTTCCGCCAGGAAATCCAAAAACCCAGCTGTAAATGAGCCTGGATTTGCCCAAAAACTCAATTTTACTTACGACTAGGTAGTGGGAGAATTCCCAACCGTAGGTAAAGTCTTTTATGCGAATCTGAACTTTTAAAAAGTGATAAACCCGGCCTCGGAAGGAGTCTAAGCCCTAGATATCATGAGTACTATATAAGGAGAATCCCAAGACATTAAGAAGACACCTTTACTTTACTTTGTAAGTCTTGGAGGAGATCAACAACACAGGGGAAAAAAGCAAAGGTTTCGGAGCGGTTCTATTATCGTAACGATTTCTTCTCTATTTTCTTATATGTATAGCATGGATGCTTCTACATCCATGAGTAGCTAAACACCTAAGTGATTGAGGATGAATTCTATATTCTAATACATGATTCAACTTAGCATATAAATCTATTCTTCTAATTATCATATGATTATCGTTTGTTTTTACTAATATGAATGTTTATGCTTGATTGATAGATTGTTTAGGTGGCCAACTAATTCAGTTTGTTAATTAATCTAAAGTTATATAGAGAGTTGTGAGATACTGTAATAGTCGAACACCTCCTATATAAGTGGAGAACGTGAGATCTTACAGAGGGATTCTGTGGAGCAATTACGTGTAAAAAAAACACTAGTAAGAAGATCGAGCTTATGTGTTTGATGCTAGGATCAACCTAAATTCATAAAACCTAAAACATTTTATTAAGTTAAACCTTGAGAGTGTATTCTTGGTGGCTTAGAAAGATAGAATCTGGTAGTCGAGGCGCTTCCGTATCCAGTGATATAAGAAATTCGGAGGATAACAAAGCTTATTGTTATTCTACAGATGGTGATAATTGGTGATTAATAATGAATAAACGAATATACTACTTTGATGAATGTTTAGTAATGAAAAAGGATTCCTCGATCATATTTCTCTCCTTTGCTTGCATCTTAATAACTTTTGATTGCTTTATTAGTTATTTTCAACCTAAAACAAACCCCCCTTTATGACTTTTGACAACTTAAATACCTCGCTCCTCGTGGGAACATATTTGACTTCATTATGTTATTCTTTAATTGAGTGAAAATAAGATCACTAATTTGATTGCACGTATGACACGCATCAAATTTTGGCGCCGCTGCCGGGGAGCAGTCGGTTTTAGTTTTTATTTTCGTTTATTTTGTTGTTAGGTTTACTTTTAGCTTTTAACTTTGTTTTCTAGATATTTTTGGTTTCAGGAACATTCTCTCTGGTGAATGCTTACAGAGGGCAAACCAAGTCTCATTGGTATACGCCTTCGATCAGTCACTTTACTAAAAGACTTCGTTCGAGCAGTGAACACTCCGCTTCCTCATAGTTCTTCACTAAGTGAATTTTCAGACTCGGACAAAGAGGAAGATCACATAGAAGAGATGGGTGGTCCTCAACCTCCGGAGAAAAAGCTACGAGTGTTGACATCTCCATGCTTAGATTAGCAACCATTGTGTATTACTCTAACTGACACAGTAGAGCTGAAGTCGAATCTTATTCACCGTTTGCCGAAGTTCATGGGACTTCCAGGCAAAGATCTGAACCGTCATCTTCAAGTATTTTAGCACAAAATGACAAGTCTTAGGCAAGGTACCGAAGACAGTGATAAAGTTATGCTGCAATCTTTACCATTTTCTTTAATAGATCTAGTATAAGAGTGTTGTATTACCTTCCTCCTGGAAGTGTTACAACATGGACTGAGATGAAAAAGCTATTTCTAGATAAGTACTTTCCTTTTTCTAAGGCGGACGCTGCTCGTAAAGAGATTAGTAGCATTTTACAGATTACTGTGGAGTCTCTTTATGGACATTGGGAGAGGTACAAACGGTTACTGGCAAGCTTCTCACTACAACATATCCTCAACACTCATCATTCAATACTTCTATGAAGGATTACTTCCAGTGCAGAGGAATTTGATTGATGTAGCCGCTGGTTGTCCACTTACTAAAAATACAATCTCGCAGGTAACTAGTTTGATTGAGAGTATGACTTCATATGTACAATAATTTTATACAAGAAATGACTCAAAAGTCAGAAGAATTAGCGAGATAGGAGACTCTTCACATACGGAACAACAGTTGAGTACCATTGAAAAGGCAATTTTTCGTATAGCGTCTGCAGTTGCTCCTTCATATAAAGAAGAAGCCGAGGTTAATGCTTTATTCCAAGGACAAGGTATGATCCTTATTCTAATACTTACAATCCAGGTTAGAAGGATCATCCGAATTTCAGCTATGTGAATAAGCAAGCTGCGGCTCCTAATCCATATGGGCGATAAATTGATTTTCAACAACCATAATTCCAGCCTCAACCTCAATCTTAACAACAGACTCAGAGCTCAAGTTTAGAAGAGATGATGAAGCTAATGATGCAGAAACAAGACACGATAATGCATTAGAACTTACAATATCAACAGAAGAACGATTATGCGGTCAAGGACCTTCAGATACAAATGGGTCAGTTAGATACTACGGTAAGCAAATTGGAAGCAAAAACATCAAAAAAAGTTGCCATCACAACCTTTTGTGAACCTAAGAGAACATGTCAATGCTGTAACTCTAAGGAGAAGAAGGCAAGTTAAATAACCACAACAACAAGAGAAGGATAGTGGTGCTTAAAAAAGGAAGTAAAGGATGAAACCGTTCCAAAGGAAAATCCAATCTCAACTGGACAACCTAAGGACACGGTTCCTACTTTTACCACACCACCTCCTTTTCCTAGTCGTTTTGCCAAGTCCAAGAAAGAAGCTCAAGATAAGAAGATCATGGTTCAATAAGATGCAAATCAACAACCCATTTATTGAAGTCATCAAAATTATGCCTAGATATGCCAAGTTTTTAAAAGATTTATGTACAAAGAAGGATAGGTTGATTCCTAAAAAAGTCACTAAGGTGGGCGAGAGTGCGACGTCTATGTTGTTGAAGAAGATGCCTGTAAAGTGTACGGATCCTGAAGGATTTAAAGTTCCAATTAATATTGGTACTAAGAGGTTTGAGTGTGTTTTACTTGATTTGTGAGCATCCATAAGTGTTATGTCAACCGATATTTATGATTCTTTGAATCTTGGACCTTTAAAAGAGACATGGATTACTATTCAATTAGCAAACAAGTCCAATATATATCCTAAGGGACTCGTGGAGGACGTGTTAGTTCAAGTGAATGAGTTAATCTTTCCGATTGATTTCTATATTGTGGATATGCAGAATGGAAAAAACAGTTCATCTACTTCGTTATTACTTGGCAGACCGTTTATGAAAACTGCAAAGACAAAGATTGATATTGATAGTAGTACACTCACTATGGAATTTGATACGGAGATTATTCTCTTCAACATACTTGAAGCCATGCGTTATCCTAGTGATGTTCACTCCGCTTTCTCAATCGATGTTATTGGTTTGCTAGCACAACAAATGTTTGGTTTGAACAATGCAGATGAACTTGGAGTTGTGTTGCGTGATAGCATTGAATTGGACGTTCATGGGACGCCGAACTTGGACGTTGACTTATCCAAAGATATAGTGGAGATGCGTGGTGCCTTGAAGGAATTAAGAGAATCTAAAACGGGTAATATTTATTATATTTCCTTACCCGTAACTAATGAGGTTCCTTTACCTTCTATTGTGCAGACACCTAAACTAAAATTGAAGCCTCTTCCGATCACTTAAAGTATGCTTACTTGGATGATAAAGAAGAGATTCCGAGATCATTGCAAATAACCTCACTGCTATACAAGAAGAACATCTAATTAGGGTTCTGAAAGAGCAAAAGACGACCATTGATTGGACAATTGCTGACATCAAGGGCATTAGTCCATCCATGTGCATGCATAGAATCCTAATAGAAGACGACGCAAATCCAGTACGTGATGGTCAACGTAGGCTTAACCCCACAATGATAGAGGTCGTGAAGAAAGAGATCCTCAAATTGCTAAGTGTGGGGGTGCCCAATTTCTGACAGCAAATGGGTTAGTCCGGTACAAGTGGTAACAAAGAAGTCTGGTGTTACTGTTGTCAGAAATCAAGATGATGAATTTTTTCCTACAAGAGTTCAAACAGGATGGAGAGTATGCACAGACTACAGAAAGCTTAATTCTGCTACCCGAAAGGATCACTTTCCTTTCCCTTTCATTGATCAGATGTTAGAGAGGTTGTCGAGACATTCACATCATTGCTTTTTGGACGGTTATTCGGGTTACAATCAGATTGTTAATGCGCCTTCCACTTTTCAGAGATGTATGGTTAGTATATTTTTTGACTACGTGGAATGCATCATTGAGGTATTTATGGATGATTTTAGTGTTTATGGCGATTCATTTGATATTTGCTTCGAAAATCTTGAATTTGTTCTGAAAAGACGCACAGACACTTACGTTGTTATAAATTA
The DNA here is from genome assembly GCA_023531435.1 of Papaver californicum. Taxonomy (NCBI): domain Eukaryota; kingdom Viridiplantae; phylum Streptophyta; class Magnoliopsida; order Ranunculales; family Papaveraceae; genus Papaver; species Papaver californicum. The sequence goes on along the minus strand of JAJJMC010027712.1, from coordinate 3,987,980 downwards.
GGAGAAATATCACTTTATGGTAAACCATGGTATAGTGCTCGATCATATTGTTTCCTCTCGAGGGCTCGAATTAGACAAAGCAACGATATGCCTAATAAGAAACTTACAATGCCCCACTTCGGTGAGGGAGATTCACTCGTTTCTTGTTCATGCGGGTTTTTACAGGAGGTTTATTAAAGATTTCTCCAAAAACTCAATGCCAATATGCAAATTTTTGCATAAGGAGGCTACCAACTTTGACCAGGGATGCAAGGATGCTTTTGACAGATTGAAAGAATTGTTGACAATTGCACCTATTATTAAGTCACCTGATAGGAGTTTACCGTTCGAGTTAATATGTGATGCAAGTGACTATGCACTTGGAGCCGTTTTGAGTCAAAGGGTGGACAAATTTTCCCATGTGATTTACTATACATCTAGGACCCTATATGATGCACAAATCAACCATTCTACCACGGAGAAAGAGTTGTTGGCTATAGTTTTTGCACTAGAAAAATTCAGATCTTATTTGGTGGGTACCAAGGTTGTTGTTTAGTCTGATGACGCAGCACTTAGGTACCTACTCAAGAAGAAAGAAGCTAAGCCAAGACTTATATGTTGGATTCTGTTGTTGTAAGAATTTGACATAGAAATTAGAGATAAGAAAGGTGTTGAGAATACAGTTGCAGATCATCTTAGTAGACTTGTTATTTCTGAAGAAGAACTTCCCTTAGAAGATCGTTTTTTGGATGAACAACTTTTCTCAGTTGAAGATTCAACACCTTGGTATGTTGATATAGTGAACTACTTGGTTACGAGGCAAGTACCTAGTACAATGTCTAGTTCTCAAAAGCCGAAGCTTAAAAATATAGCCAAGCAGTATGTTTGGGATGATCCCTACTTGTGGAAATATTATGCTGATCAGATTACCGTAGGTGCGTACTTGACTCTGAATTTCAATCCATCCTATCTTTTTGTCATTCTTATGCATGAGGTAGTCACTTTGAGGATGCATATATTTTTTATAAATCTTGTGATAGATTCCAACGAACCGGAAATTTAGGTGCTCGAAATCAAATGCCACTCACACCAATTCTTGTCTTAGAGATTTTGATGTGTGGGGAATTGATTTTATGGGACATTTTATCAATTCAAATGGAAATTTTTATATACTTCTTGTTGTAGATTATGTTTTGAAATGGATGGAAGTTAAATCCACCCCTACTAATGATTCTCAAGTTGTTTATGAGTTTGTGAAGGAATATATTTTCACTAAACATGGAACGCCACGTGTAGTTATCAGTGATGGGGGCTCACACTTTCGAAAATCCTTTCATGCTCTCCTCAAGAAGTACAACATAACTCACAAGGTCGGTACACCTTACCACTCACAAACTAATGGGCAAGCTGAAATTTCAAATCGTGAGATTAAGTCCATTCTAGAGAAAACTATCAATACTACACGGAAAGATTGGAGCTTTAGGATTAACGATACATTATGGGCGTATAGAATGATGTACAAAACACCAATTGGTATGTCTCCATATCGGTCGGTTTATCGAAAAGATTGTCATCTTCCGGTTGAACTTGAGCATAAGGCTTTTTGGGCAATAAAGATAAGTTAAGGTCCCGATGGGTGGGACCGTTTGTTGTTACTAATATTTTTTCTCATGGTGCAGTTGAAGTTTCTAATCCAAAAACTGGGAAAATTTTCAAAATCAACGGCCATAGATTAAAGCCATACTATGAAGGTTTCATTATGGTGGATGTTAATGAGATTGAGATTTACAATTTGCTCCCTCTGGAGGAGTAATACATGCGAGCAGAGAGTCGGGATGATAACTTTAAACTAAGCGTTGAATGGGAGGCAAGCCATTGGTTTTGTATTTCTATCTTCATCTTTTAATTTTTATTAGTTTTGCATATCATATTAGTAATTTCCCATCTTGATTTTACATTGGAAGAGTCAATTTACATTGAGGAAAATGTAAAGTTTAAGTGTGAGGGAGTGGTTAAGCATATAGATATTTAGTATTTGCTTTTGTAGGTAGAATTTTTAATTTTTTTATATATATTTGCATGAAAACCTCCAACTTTTAGATGTTTTAGGATCACTTTATATAATTCTAGATAAGTTTACATAAAAAGTTCTTATCGAAATAACTGAACTTAGAAGTATTAGAGATCTACATTCGAGTTGCTTAGTTGTTGAGAGGCTAGAGCTGACAAAAAGGGACAAACCGTCGACAGCTGATCATTCAATACCCATGAGTGAGGCACCAAACCTTCAATTCTTTGTACCTGTCTAAATTATCTGTTTAGAGTATTTCAAATGCGTAACTCCGGGTAAAATGATGAGCTACCCAACTTTGCACCAATTTCAGCACTACTTTTTGATCTTTTGAGTGCTATTCCTATCAATCATGAGGGTTTCATCAGAATTGCTAACTCTATCTTGTAGTCTTGTTTGCATTTGGCATCATTCTCTTGATAATAAAAGGTCCATAGAAACACCTTTATCATCAACAAGCGAAGCATCAAAAATTTAAAGGAAAGTTAAAGAAGTTCCAGGTATACAAGCAATAGTACAAAAAATAGCAAATTTCATCTTCAAGTAAAGCAACAATACAATGGGGAGAATTATATATATAAGTTGAAGACTTATGTACAAAAGCGAAAGAAATCAAAAGATGTGAGTTAGTGAAGTTCCTGCTATCGAGGCAATACAAGTTGTGAAGAATCAAGTGGTAAAGTATTTATCCCACGACCATAGTAGTTTCATCATTTTATTTATTTTGAAGTTTATATTTTGAAGTCATAAAAAAAATAATGAAAAAAAAAAACGTTTTTATATTGTTTTAGTGTTTATTTCTTTTGTAATCATTCAATAAGGCCGCGGGGAAGAAGAAATCTATAAAGAAGTTCAAACAACAAGGAATTGAGAAAAATAGTTACAATTGTCAAGGTTCTACGATGTTCAAGAGTTCATCATCAACAGTTGAAGTCCGAAGACGTTTCTATTGGATGTTGTGAGAGTAATGCTGATTGTAGATCGGGTGAGAAGGTAAGTAAGTGTGCCCATCCTTACATAGTGGTTGATTTCCTTTCTTATAGGTCATCATAAATAAAAAAGAAAATGTTCTTTTTCGTCCCATGTTTCTATAGGATAACATCTTCATATAATTCGGAAGGTTACTTTTCCTTTCCACCATTCAACGTGTACATGATTCTATCTTCACTCCTTCCTGCATACATGAGAACCATAAAGTGCGTCTTTTGAGTGTCAATTTCATAAAACCCTATTGGTGAGGCATAACATTCGATTGCTCTTGAGGATGGATTCTTACATATGGTGGTATTCTCCTAACTCAAGAGTTAAGCATGAGAATAATGTTATTTATACTTCTAACTTCTTATTATTAGTGTGCAGAAACTTTATTTCTTCGTGTCTCTTTGGATGCATGTGGTCTGGAACGTTTGGAAGTTGGAATTTAGGTTTTGTGGGTATACCTCTTGTAAACCCTCACGAGACTATAACTCGTCCACTAAGGATACCTAGAGGTTTAAAGGCTTGTTACACATGCTAAGTGTAACCGTATCCTTAACGAAATGGTGTTGTTGTATTTAGTTTAGGTTAGTTTAGATAGTAGTTTGTTCGAGGACTAACAAAAGCTAAGTGTGGGGGAATATGATAAGTGCATAATTTACATGTTTATAATATCAATTCCATACTAGTTTTAATTAGCTATAATTCTTTCATATTATCTTGTTATTACTCTGTTTTCTATTTTATTTATTTATTTAGGTGAATCATCCGAAAATCAGTGGAAATGGTGTTGAAAAGAGATAAAGAGAAAAGGGTTTACTCCAGAGTGAAACTGAGAAGTTAGAGTTGAAAAGAAAACTTTTGGAGTGTAAATCCATAAGAATTTATAACTAGGAAATTCTCCAAAGCTAGCCTTACAACAATTCGAAGAAAGGACCAAGTTTTATATTTAGTTATGGCTAGGAAAACATCATAAGCTAGCCATAGAATTGGGAAATAATGAGAGATTTGTCAGATTTTACGGCTGAGAAATCATTTCGACCCAGCCGTAGAAGGATCAATTTTCAAAGAGAAGTGTCAGGTACATATTTACGGCTAGGATATCATCAAAACCTAGTCGTAAACAAGTTGAAATGTTGAAACGTGAATTCCAGATTCACTTATGATTGGGTCTATCCATCCAAGCTAGCCGTAAATTATAATAAAGAGATATGAATACTTTGAATACACTATCTTGTAGGGTACGAAGTGACGAAGCCAACTAAAAAGAATCAGGTCAATCGGACATCGGATAAGGGAGTTATGGCCAAAACAGTGAAGGAAGAAAGTAAGATCTAGGCTCAGTTACGGTCAGGAAATCCAAAAACCCAGCCGTAAGTGACATGGATTTGCCCAAAAACTCAATTTTACTTACGGCTATGTCGTGGGAGAATTCTCAGCCATAGGTAAAGTATTTTATGCGAATTTAGACTTCTAAAAAGTGAGAAACCCAGTCCCAGAAGGAGTCTAAGCCCTAGATATCATGAGTAATATAAGGAGACTCCCAAGACATTAAGATGACACCTTTTACTTTACTTTGTAAGTCTTGGAGGAGATCAACAACACAAGGAGAAAAAACAAAGGTTTCGGAGCGGTTCCATTATCGTAATAATTTCTTCTCTATTTTCTTATATGTATAACATGGATGCTTCTACATCTATGAGTATCTAAACACCTAAGCGATTGAGGATGAATCTAAGCTCTAATACATGATTCAACTTAACGTATAAATCTATTCTTCTAATTATCACATGATTATCGTTTTGTTTTTACTAAATACATGTTAATGCTTGATTGATAGATTGTTTAGGTGGCCAACTAATTCAGTTTGTTAATTAATCTAAAGATAAAGAGAGTTGTGAGATAGTGTAATAGTCGAACACCTCCTATATAAGTAGAGAACGCGAGACAGAGGGATTCTGTGGAGAAATTGCATGTAAAGACAACACTAATAAGAAGACCGAGCTTATGTGTTTGATGCTATGATCAACCTAAATTCATAAGACCTAAAGCATTCGATTAAGTTATACCTTGAGAGCTTATTCTTGGTGGCCTAGACGGACATAATCTGGTAGTCGAACGCTTCCGTGTCAAGTGATATAAGGAATTTGAAAGATAACATAGCTTATTGTTATTCTATGGTTGGTGATAATTGGTGATTAATAATGAATAAATGAATATACTACTTTGATGAATGTTTAGTAACGAAGAAGGATTCCTTGATCATATTTCTCTCCTTTGCTTGCATCTTAATAACTTTTAATTGCTTTGTTAGTTATTTTCAACCTATAACAAACCCCCCTTTGTGACATTTGACAACTTAAATACCTCACTCCTCGTGGGAACGAATTTGACTTCCATTATATTATTCTTTAATTGAGTGGAAATAAGATCACTAATTTGATTGCATCTACGACACGCATCAGTTCTTCATCTGATATGTACTGATTTGGCATGGGTGTTTCCCTAAACCCCTGCGACCTGACATGTCATGGATGATAGATAATGTGTTTTTCTTTCCCCTTTCCCGTCCACCCTTCGTGTTGGAAAAAAAATACATAAAACAAAAAGTAATTTAGTCATTTTGAAGTAAATTCTTATTTGTATAGTGCAATGAGTAGAAATGCCTAATTGATTCTACTTCACAATATTAATCAAAATCAAGTTTAAATGTTAATCTTGCGGAGCTACAAAGTCAGAAACAAAAAACTCCTTATAGTCTCTATCAATCTTATTCCTCAGTCTATAATTCTTGAATGGCCATGTAGAAGAAGAGACGGACTTTTAGAACAGAAAATAACTACGATGATCAAGATAAGATTTCAGATAACAAATATTTATCAGGTAAAAAAATAGTATGAACGGGCTTCACGAATACCAAGTGAAGTCTACAAAATTGTAACCTAATTATATTTCTGGAGGAAATTTATGTCTTTAGAGGACGACTCTAGCAACAACTAGGACACAACGTACCAATATTAAATTTCTTAGTTGCAGAAAGTATTTTATTTATAATGATGAAACGTGCCATGTTGCTTAAAGTTCAAGCAACGATACTTGCACCCAAAGCATGTTCGTGAACTAATTTCCATGTTTACGAATTACTTTGATACCAAGCAAACTTTAACTTCTCAATATAGATTGATTACAAAGAATGGAAACCATGAAAACATGTGAGAAGTTTGACTTATAATACAAAGAAGAATGTGTACCCGCATATTTTTCAATCAAGGACCATGCAAGAAAGTTGGCGAACGAATAACCAAGTAACTTTCATGAACCATCAAGCAATAATGGAGTTTAGGAACACCAAAAAAAAAATACCAGTTCACGAACTAAGAAAAGTGGTTCAAGAACTTAATATGTTTGGAGTATCCAAGAACATACCCAAAAGTGCATGGTTAGCGAACTGAAAAATAAGTTCGTGAATATAAGAGCAGTATTCAAGAGTGTCCAGGAACCGCATGAAGTTACATAGTTCATAAACTAGGAAAAGTGGTGTGCTAACTCATGCATATGCACCTTGGAGTTCACTAACATCAAATTTATACGCAGTTCGTGAACTAAAAATTCAATTTGTGATTCACATACATAGTTTTTTAACAATAATAATTGTTCTTAACTAAGTCCTATGAACATCCAATGCTTGAGTTCCCATTTCGAGATTAGTCAAGTACTAGCTTGAACTCAAAACTTCCTCTTTGTAATTTATCATATATATTAAAGCCATGTGATATTGTCTCAGAAGATATAATGGTAGAAATAATAATTAAATATGATAGTCAGTCTCCGTATAACTTTTGTTGTTGAAGTTCTCGTAGATATGTTCATTGTTCTTCACTCTTCAATCTTCGAGGGTATTCGTTGATTTCTGATACTCAACTACCTAAATCTAATCCTTGTCTGAGACTGACTATGGTAGACTATAAATTAAGAAATTATTTTGGTTAACTAACATTGACAAAAAGCTTGACATACCAATACTTGTAGGTTCAACCGAGTGATGCTCTAACAAATTATCTGGGCACTTAACTGGCTAGTCCACAGTAAGATGATATAGAAAATCTCATATATTTTAATATGCGACTATAACCCAAAATATGTCCATTGAAACAACATATATCATGTTATAATCAATACTGTGACACAATAATCTGAATTTTATTGTGTGACCATATATATGTGCCGAAAATTCAGAATTTGCATCATGATCGAAAATATCCTTCCTAGGTTGTAATCAACACCCTACTAAAATTGACTTTGAAATGCGAAATATGATTAGCTGCCTTTTTTTTATGTAACCCAATAAATGTCGTTTTTAACCCGTAAAATTATTTCATGACCCAAAATCTACATCATGCCTAAAGATCTTTCATGTGATCCAATATATGTTTAATGAGAAAAAAAATTCCCATAACCTAAAATTTACAATAATACACGAAATCTGTATAAATTTCACAAGACCCAAACGCTGTGTAAATTTCACAAGACCCAAACTCTTTGCAAATGGCACATGTTTAAAATCTACGCCGTCACCCAAAGTATGTCGCATGACCCAATTTAGTTTATTGATTCAGTACCAACCTCGTGATCTAAAATTTTCCTAATCACTAGAATTTTCTATGTGATACAAAGTATATAATTATGACCCATCATTTCCTAGCCTTTATGAGTCTGCTTAGTTATCTGCACCTACTGAACTTTGGGTTGATTATACACCTGCTTTAGCTGGGCTAGTAACTGAGTCTGGAAGTCCCTTACTTAGTTCATCTGGTTAGATTGGGTCAAAAGAGGAATAAAGTGAAACTGTATTAGGTACTTGTGCAACGATTACGTGAGGTGGTTCAGCTGCTGAAAGTAAAGAAAGTGGAGTCATATCAGCTAGTTAGGCTAGTCTTGGTAGACCGAGGTCAGGAAACTCCGTCGTCGGGTCAGCTTCAAAGTAGTGAATCTCGGGTTTCGGTATTGTCTCGATACCGAGACAACCTTATCTCGGGGAGATTCCCGTAATATATAGGCCAAATATTTTGCACACGTTATATATGTTAAGTTTGTATAAATATAAAGAAACAATACCAATTTTTAATAAAATAATAAAAAAAAGTTTTTTGGGTTGAATTTAATTTTTATTACTAGATTTTCATATATTAAGCTTGTCTCAGTGAGATCTGAGCCAAATCTTGATGGAATCTCAACCGTCTCAATGGATTTCTCGTCCAAATCTCGTCTAGCCGAGATTAAGAGATTCGTTTCGACCAAGGACCGTAACCGAGAATCTCAACCGAAATTAACTACACTAGACTAATATATATATTGTGACCCAAACTTTCTTAAAACCATGTTGTTTAGAATTACTATTTGGCCCAAAATTTGGCTTGTGATCCATAATCTTCCACGTGAACAAAGTATTTATACTCGTTGGCTGAATTCAAGCAACACGGGGTTGCGAGCTCGATTAAGGAACTCGATTGTCAACACTCTCTTAGACTCGTTATAGTCACTTTAACCACAAAAATAAGGGTTATTTAACCGATGGTACTCGAAAAATAACCAACACCTTAGTTTGGTATCCAACATTTCAAATATTAAGGGATGGTACTTGGACCTCTAGTTGACTGAACGACCCAGTTTCAACCTATCATTATATTATTTTCTCTAATTTTTAGGTGTTAGAAAACCTTATCTTCTTCCTCTCTCTCTTTATCATATCCTCCATTAAACTCAAAAAATAACTTTATCAATCCTTAAATATTTCCATGTTAACTCAACCATGGCTAGATTATCTCTCCAATCTCACACATCCTCTCTCAACTCCTCTAGTTAGATTTACAAAAATGGAATCAGTAAACTTATCCTACACACTACATCAACCCTTAAAAAATGTCAATGTCACTCAAATTTTTTTCCACTGTCTCCAACTCCAATCCTAACTAAAGATGACTTAAAAAAACCAGTAGCCGACACAATCATTGAATATGTTAGTAGTGGTAGGTTTTTGGTCTTGGTACTGGATTTACAACTGATATTTTTGTATCCTAAATCTCGAGGTATTCCATTATCATCTCTTGATTTTGTAATTGAATGTTCCGATGAAGTTGAAACTGAATTGAATTTAGTTAAAAAAGATATTAGAAAACAATGGCTAAAAAATGAGTTTTAAATATTTTATTAAAACTAATAAAATATTATGTTTATTTGGGTTCGAGATCTTGACCTATTGGTCACTTTACATGTTTTGGTTTTTCCTTTGTTTTCTTTTGTGAATGAACACTTTAGTCCCAAATTTGGGAGTTTCTACTTCTTAAGTTGTATTAAGAGATTATATAAACAATCTTTTCACAACCTATTTTGACATCCAAGGAAAAAAAATTCTTCATATTTTTGGAGAGACCAAAAGAATAATAATTTTTTATTATCTTTATCAAGTTTTTGAGATTTTCCTTAACTGTTTTTTCTAAGTTGTCAAGATCAAGTTGAGCATCTACTACGACTACTAATAGCAGATGTCGTAGGGTGTTTTATCCTGGAGGCATCCGTCCTGAGGGGATATAGCATCACTTTTTGAGTGTAGCCGGGCGCTAATGTCTTAAGGACAGCGTGTTGAACACATGACTTATTCTGTTTTTTCAAAGTTTTGTCATTGTTGTTGCGGAGATCTAGGGAGCTCATATGTTTTGACAAATCGATCACTTCCATTACAAAAGAGCTTAAGTATCAATAACTTTTGTTTATTTGATTTTTATTTATTTTTTATTATTATGCCCAACAATCTTAAGACATTAATTATACAGTAATAATCGAAAATGAATGATTGATTTGTGAATCGTTGATGTTGATTCTATATTGGAATACTAAGGATGTTAATTATGGAGTAAAAACAAAATTGAGTTTTTGGTCAGCTGTAGACTTTCGAGGCTATCTCTTAACTTAGAAGGAATTTTAGTAAATCTTTTTAACCAAATATAGTAGATATCCTGATAGTTAGCCACACCAAAATTTCAGAATTTTTGGAGTTGTAAAAGTATTTTGTATATATTTTACAAAACTGATAAACGTTACTGAAAAATTCTGATGGGAAGAAAATGTTGTTGACTAAATTAGTTTTTCTGGCGTAACTATGAGTTTGTTGAAATGGTGGTTCAAATGAAGTTTGTATATATAGATGTTATCTTCAAAACTCATATTTAATTTTTTAATTTGGAATTGTGGTTTGTGAAATATGGTGTTTGCAAAAACGTTACGCATGTATGTCCAGAATATCAAAAATTGTATCTGAGCTCTAGATTAGTATGGGATCTTACAACCATTTATAGTGGTACTTTATCACCTTGGATATAACATGAAAAACCAGTACTGGTGAGTGCTTTTATCCATAATGGACTTGAGATTTTAATTTAGTTGAAATATTTCTCATAAACAAATTAGAGCAAGAAACAAATTGAATTTTATGACTTAAAGTGGTAATCTCTTATATGTGTTAGATTAGAATCACATTGCTAATGAATAGTGAGATGTTGAATCAGTTGTGTATGAGTTATGCATTGTGTTATAAATCATTTTGATTACATGTGCTTTGTGTAGTAGTATCAATTGGAGTGAATCACATGATTAGTTAATAATTATGTATTAGCAATTTCTATGGTGATTTCTAAATCATTTCGAATATGTTACCTTTCATTAAAAATACGAGAACCATAATACAATAATATACCATAGTTATATGGATAATGAAGTATAAAGTATCTTTTATTAACTAGTGCAACAAGAAGGCTAAGTGGTGAAATGTGCTTGAATTGATATGTAACTGCACAAAATTGTTTGGGTGTTTTATTACCAATTTTTTTTGTCACTTACTGATGATTGTGATAGTCTAATATGAAGACAGACTGAAGTAACTTGATTATTATATGTTGGTAGTAAACATTTTGATAAGATGATGCTCTTATAATCTCTTTATAATTTGATATTACCTATGTCGAACGAGAGTATCAACCATTTTTTTTTTAATTCTAGTTGGTCAGAAGTTTTATCATCTCAATTAAATGATAGATTAAGTGTTAATCTGTGATAACTTCTGTTTTTTAGTTGTGCGCTTATCTCATCGGAATAGAGAATTGTTTATTCAAATTTGAATGGAACAATTGAAATTCTTATTGTGTTAAGTAATTTTACTTTTCAGTGGAGATGATTAAAAGAATTGGTTGGTAAATGCCGGAAGTGCTAGAACGTGTGCTCCAGAAAATACATGTTTTGTCTTCTACAAAGACAGGAAAAGATCAAAAGCATTTTCATAAAAAATTCAACTATCAAAACAGTTGAAGAATTAGGTAAATAATGTGCAAGGCTTGTCAGGTATGGACATTAATTAGATTATGATATCATTCTCAATATGTGCATTGCGAATTAAAACTAGTGTCAAATGGTTTCTACCTAAGTTATTATGAAATGTTATACTTAGAAATATGGTCTTGTGATGCTTTGAGTGTTAGCTTAATAGAAAAAGATAAAAGTATATAAAAGAGAAAATTGTCAATGAATTGAGAATAAATACATGAACATGTTAAATCATAATGTTGGTATAGAGGACCATTATATGGTGTGTCAAAATTAGATACAACCTAAAGGACACATAATTGTAGTTTCTTATGTTGAGAAATCCTGATAATTGTGTGTGTGTGTGTGGGGGGGGGGGGGGGGGGGGGCTTATGCCTCAAATGTGGGGGGTATAAGATGGAAACAAGTGTTTGTTTGATTTCTCAAACAGAATTATAAAATACCCTACACTTATATGTGTCCTACCCTGTAGACCTCAATTGTGGGGGTCCAAGGTGAGAATGAAGATTCGACTTCTTTAGCAAAGCATTGTATATGATCACCAGAACTGTAGTATGATAACTTATAAGTTATCAAGTTAACAACATTTGAATAGAATAAATTTTATTGTTGAGGATGTTGAGTTCTCGACAGTAGTTTTCTGAGGTCGGGTTCTCACACGAGATAGAATAAGTCAGACAGAGTCTTGACTTTGTTAAATTGTTGTTAGGGAATAAAGTAGTGATCTCTTGACCTATTGGTCACTTTACATGTTTTGATTTTTCCTTTGTTTTCTTTTGTGAATGAAACAGTTTAGTCCCACATCGGGGAGTTTCCACTTCTTAAGTTGTATTAAGAGATTATATATACAATCTTTTCACAACCTATTTTGACATCCAAGGAAAAAAGGTTTCTCCATATTTTTTGAGAGACCAAAAGAATAATAATTTTTATTATCTTTATCAAGTTTTTGAGATATTCCTTAACGGTTTTTTCTGAGTTTCCAAGCTCAAGTTGAGCATCTACTACGAGTGCTAGTAGTAGATGTAGTAAGGTGTTTTATCTTGGAGGCATCCGTCCTTTGGGGCTATAGCATCACTTTTTGAGTGTAGCCGGGAGATAATGTCTTAAGGACAACGTGTTGAACTCGTGACTCACTCTGTTTTTTCAAAGTTTTGTCATTGTTGTTGCGGAGAATTGGGGAGCTCATATGTTTCGACAAATCGATCACTTCCATTACAAAGGAGCTAAGTATCAATAACTTTTGTTTATTTGATTTTGTTTATTTTTGATTATTACGCCCAACAAAAGAAAGGTGCCACATTATTAAGAGTGAAAATGGTTGAAGAAACATTTAAGAAATTTGAAATTCGTTGTAGTGGTTGATGATTCAAAATTAGTTGACGGTCTTGGTAGTAGTGGATTAACAATTCCTAATAAGGTTGTACAATTTTATTGGAAATATACAATTTGGTTAGGCTACAATAATGGTTTAAATAAGAAGGGTGTGAAGCGAAATTGATAATCGATGGTGATGGAAACCTTGTGTTATTGATAATTCTAATTATATTGTTGATTTGTATTTTAATAGACCAATTGGAGATGGATTAGTAGTTGTTAAAGAGATTTATCGTTTGAAGGTGTTGTCGAACATGAATTGTTTCTTGATATTTCTGTTTTTTTATTATTGTCGATAAAGAATATGCCAGTGTTAAAATCAAGTAAGAAATTCAACGGTTAGGGGTGAGTGAAATTATTTCGTCGTTACATAACTTACGATCCTTTCTTGTTTGTTTATGTATGGTTAGAGTTTTTAAACCCTATGAATATTTTCAAGGAAGGAAATTATGGAAACAAATCTAATTTTTGTTAGGAAATTAAAAGTGAAGAAAACTAGAAGAAAAAATAGAGAGAATAAGAGGAGAGAATCCCTATTAATGTGCATAGAGTACAAGAGTTCAAGTATCTATCTCTATTTATATTGATAAAAGACTTGGTGTACAAGATATGTAAAACTCAATCTTTAGACACAAGGGCATCCTAGTAATTAAACTTTAGGTTAACACTCCGCCCGATGACCACTGTGACTAAGTCATTACAAACATACCAGGAAAACTCAAAAGATAAAAACTTGAAAATGCGTAAATATAAAAACTTAAAACAATGTTGGACACGCAAATGTTGCCTCGTTAAAACCTTGACAAGGAAAACCTAGTGAGACAAAACTTACTATTTTATACTGACTTGCTGGGACAAAACTTACTGATAAACAATATTAAGTTTTGTGTTGACTTAACTTATTTTGTTCGACCCTACTCCCTCTATTTCCTTGGTGGGTTTTGTGTTGACTTAGTTTTTCCATATCAAAATTTTATCCACGTATGATAATGTATTCGTATCTTGGCATTTTGTTGAAGAAACTACATCAACTACTTCTGCAAATCATCTCCGAGAAGCTAGCAATCCATGACACAAGTTCTTAATGTGTTTCACGAAGCATGAAAACTCAGAAACACTATTATTCAAAGACAATACCAATTGCATCACACAAAAGAAGACTTCATCAACTAGCAGATTTCCTCACAAAAATATTGCAATCATCTGCATTCAAAAAATCCATTTTTTTAAATGGAAAGTCTCGACTCAAAGATTTGCAAGCCAGGATTTGATTAAAGTATTCATCAAGGGAGCTTCATTATCAAAGGTGCATTTAATTGAATTATAGCGTTGTAATCTTTGTCATTGGTCAAAGTTTTTCCCCACTGGGCTTTCCTTGCCAAGATTTTAACGAGGCAACATATGCTTGTCCAACACTGTCTAAATTCTTTACATGGTTATTCAATTTCAAGTTTTTCTCTTTCGAGTTTTCCTGGTGTATTTGTAATGACTTAGACACATGCCCACAATGGTCATCATGGGGAGTGTTATAAACCAATGTTTATTTACTATGATGCCCTTGTGTCTAAGATTAGGGTTTCCATATACTTGGGTGCCAAGTTTTATATCTCTATAAATAGAGGTTTAAAACTATGTTTATCTACACACATCGAATAAGATTTCTCTCCTCTCATTCCCACTACTTTTGACTATTTTCTTGATTTATAACACGACTTTTTTCTGTCAGAAAAATGATATCTTTTTTTATACGTTCAGGGTAACAAACCTATGGTTTGTAAGTGGATGCCACCATTCCACAAATAAATGCGATACATTAGTCTTCTTCTATCTCATGATTGAAACGTAAAAACATCAATATAATTAAAACATAATTAGTAACATAGAAGGTAAAGATTAGAATATTCTTAACTATGAAGATAGAAATTATGGAATATTCTTAGGTAACTATGAAAAAAATTCATACAAGTAGCTAATGCAACTTTTTATATGTAATTTTTTAGTGTCAAGTCCATCAAATGATTATCGGTAGATACTTTCTTCCGTGATTTACTTATATACCATATTCTCGGATTCTTTCTCTGTGTGTTATATTCTATTTAAATTTTTTTTAAAAAGACACAAGGTCTAAATAAACCCCCATATACTTTACAAAATTATTTACTATTATTAATTTATTATCTAGAATTAAATTGTTACGAGCTAAATATATAATTTAAACAATTCATTTTAAAATAAAAGTTTATAAATATCAGTCAAAACTCATTAGAGTTCATACTTTTAGGGATCAAAAAGCATAGACAACTATCATTTCTATCATCAATTTGTTAGGAAGAAAATCTTTGATCTTATTTGAAGGGTATAACAAAAAGGTACGAGCAACTGTCAATTTTCATCATCATTATTTTCATTTCAAATGTACTTTTTATTTGAATGGGATGATATTAATCTTGAATCAATCTATGTCGAGACTCTGATTTTATCTCTTGTCGAATGTATATATTTATGTAAAGTTAGCTTCATATTTTGGTAATAGTGCGATACTCAAAGTCGGATACAAAAGCTTGGTAAAATGGTAGAATCCTCGTATTATGAAATTAACAGAACTTGGTTGAAAAGTATAATAAAAACATAAGTGCAATTTTCAAGAATAACACATTTAAAATGGTACGGATAACAACACCCGGTATGTAGCACGTAAAAATATCTAATATAAAACTTATGAGAATACCAATGAATCAATAAAATATAAGAAGTCATGTGAGTTCAAATAAGAATTAACACAAAATGCAAACCTTCACGGATGACGTAAGAAACCTATATGTTATCCCCGTTGAAGGAGAAACGAGATACGATTCTTTACTAGCTTAATTCATACCCAGTGTAGTTGATTTCAGCCGATATGGTCAAAATCTTGTCGGTATTATCGGTATTGGGACTCATCCGATACGAAACAACCTATATCGCCGACACTGTATTTGTCCGAAAATATCGGCCGAGATTGACCGGTATGGGTTGACCGAAATGACCGAGATGGACCGGCACGGCCGAAATTAGGGTTTTTAATTAAAAAAAATCAGAAAAAAAAACCAAAAAAAAGAAAGAAAAGAATTTCCTTATCCTTGTTCTAGGGTTTTCAATTGTTACTCATGTTTTTATGGTATTTTAGAAAAATGAGTACTAGTTTTATATCTTAATAGGTCTAATATGGAAAAAATGTTTGATATAATAATTATAAGTATAAAATGTGTGGACCGATATTTATCGATATTTGGAACCGAAATCTCCACGATATAAAAATGCACCAGTGTATCGCTCTCGACCGGTACAAAAATTCGATATTGACTACATTGTTCATACCTACTTTCAATTACCGATTTTCAGGTAGTACTGCCCAAATGCATCACATATTCATACCCCCGTGGTTCAGACGTTTTATCAAGCATTTACTATGCGACTTGCAAACTGACGATGGCGACAGACTGCTTACACTTTGGAGGCTACACATATCAATTTCTTCCCCGCACACCTTTTCCATGATTGTTGGAGGACGCGACGTATATGGGATTACTTTGTTGAAGGCTTGAGGGGACAATGGAACTATTCTTCAAATATCACTTGTAATGTAAAATCTTGGAACTACAATTGGGGAGATGAAAGGCTTAATAAAATTTGGAGAAATGTTCCGGTTTCAATTTGGTGGTGTATATGGAAGGAGCGGACGCAAGGGTTTTTCAAAACAAAAAGAAGTTATTAGGAAGTCTCATTAGAAGCACTAAACTTCAAGCGTTCTTTTGGGCCGAAGCAAAGACAAGAATGTTAGGAATTTCGGCAAATATGGTAATTGCTTTATGAGACTCTTTATTTCCCCAACATTAATCTTTTAACTTTTCGTTTTCGTTTTTGTTTTGTTTGGTTTGTTCTTTGAGTCTTTTTACCGGTCTTCGGCTCCCGGGCTCCCGATTGTTTTCATTGGGTTGAGATACCCCCCTTAAGTACCTTCTTTTAATGAATTTCCTTTTAATTGATCAAAAAAAAATTTCTTCCCCACAGACCACAAATTTAACACACAATCCATCAATTCTAAACCCTACAGAACTCAAAAACCTAATTTATTTAATCCCGTCGATTCAACTCCATATTTCGATTACATCAAGTTCCAACCTTTCCTATCTTTACGGTCTAAAAAAAATTCGAGATGTCTTAGTCCCATTAAAACTCTTAAAACTTCAATATCTCATTTCCTCAAAGTACGACAGTAAGATCAGTTACTCAACTGACTTTTCTTCATTTAAAACAATTCAAAACTCTAACCAATTTGTACCCAACTCATTCTTTGTCTTAACCTATGATATCTCTTTTAGTCCTTTGAAAACACCTCTTGAACTCATGGATAACCGAGGAAAAGTAGCCGAGAAAACTTAGGAGGTGAACCTGTACCGACGGGTTAAGACATTAAGGACCTAGTTGGTCGTTGTCAGCAAAGTTAAGGCTATTTTGATATTTTTAATATTTAATTAACTAAAAACTATCCATATCCAAGGCAGTTAATATTGGATTTCGGTGAGTATCAGTCGGGACCGAGACACTTGTACGACTCTATATTTTGATGAATATCGATGAAATATCAGTTAATATCGGCAATATCGGCATCTCGGATAAACATCGAAAACGATATTATCGGCGGTATCTCGGCCGAGATTGACTATATTATTGACATCACAATTTAACAAAGTCGACACGGATCAATGCTAAAATCCAAATACCAATTATTAGATTAATCATGATTCATGATAAGACTTAAACATCAGGCATAAATTAACCTTCGAACAAATTAAACTGACTTTTCAAGTAAGGGAAAGTTTTGGGAAAGTTCTTTTTGTTTGTTTTCTTATCCGAAGTAAGGGCATGACTGTATATAAACACTATTTTCTTGCCCTTGCGCCTTCCTTCCTCTGTGAACTAAAAATACTAAACAAATTTTGATTAGAGAGTCGAGATTAACTGGATACCCACAAAGGAAGGAAGGCGCAAGGGCATGACTATATATAATGTTCTTTACTTGCCCAAATCTTAGTGTTAATGACTCAAGATTTTGATGCTTCTTTTGTGGAAAGATTAATACGTACTTGATTAAGAAATGAAAAACAAATATCGTGTTTCTTGTTCCAATAAATATTAATCGTTCTTGATTAAATTATAAGCAATTATGATTAACATTAATACACCTTCTTTTTGTTGTTTATCTTTCTCTCTCATAGTAAAAAAGATGTTTAGTAGTTTCAATCATGAGCCAGGTACTTGTATAAGATTGCTATGCATGAATGCGCTATGCACCCACGTAAATGGTCCTAGACTCCTGGTTAATCTACCAAACGACGCATCATGAATATATAAGAAGCTTGCTTCACTGATTTTTCTTATAAAAAATGCTTCCTATGCCGAGAGTAAATCCCAAATAATAACCCGAGAGAGAGTGGGGGACTCATTTTCCCAGACTCCAGTACATATCCAATGACAGAGGGAGGAGCTTCCACAACTATCATTGGATTTCCTCTCGTGATAAATTTCGGGAATAAATGATGTCAATGTAGGATCATTCTTTTCCTATTCCTTCTGTTTGAAGACGTAACTATTGCTGATGCTGAAACATCAACGGCTAATATTAATTGATTTGATTGTCCTTGGCTAACAAGTCAATCACGTCAATCATCAATACATTGTTATCGTCACATGAGCACCTAATGATGCACCATGTGAAACCTCTTTGTTGCAACTTGATCCCGTTTTGCCAAGAAATGCAAAATCAACAGAAAAAAAATGCTAGGTTACTTAAGACGGACATTTGATGGTCCCGTCACTTATGAAGGAAGTGGACACTCTCTCCATGTACCGTACGTTATCGCTCAATCCTATTGGTATGTGTTTTGGGTGGATATACCATTGCGTTATCTCCATATACTTCTCAAGAGACTCTCTCCATCACTGGCGTCTAATCTATGGGGACATCAAAAAAGTTGGTGTCGTATTCAGTAGCTTAACGTATATACACTAAACTTTCCCCTTCAAATAATTTCACGTTTATCAGGAAAAGAAAAACAATTCAAGTTAGGTTTAATTATTAATGGGATTTACATTAAAGCTTGAACGAAGGTTCTGTATGGGGGGGTTTGACTGGTCGGTCAGAATTGCACAAAGAGTCAACACGAAGAAGCAATAAACTCGATTTCATCTTCAAGTGTCTGGTGGCCTGAGTCAATCGCCGATGCGTCCTAATCTGCTCCCACCATAAAGCCCGGGAAAAGGTGTATAGAGCCACTAGGATTGGATCAGGTTGGTGTGGTGAGGCTTTTTATTTGACTTTTTGTTTGCACGTGTAAAATTAAGTAATTGTGATGATAAGAAATGACACGTGAGAAATCTACAGGAGCCGACCATCCATCTGGAATAATATGATTTTTCAGCCGTTGATTTCTTACAAATTTTAAGATAGTAACAAACTCAGATGGATCCAAATTAGGGACGGAATGGAATTTACCATCTGACGCATAACACTTGGCCTTAATTCAATGGTGGGCCAGATCATCCGGCTTAGACAAGAACAAGGATTTTTCCCATTTTCTTACTACTATATTTAGAGATACCCCCTTGGGATATTATAAAAATATCAGTACAACCCTTAGCAGCTTCTATTCTTTCGTTGACAAAATCCCTTGACAGTTGACTTATCTCAAAAAGTTAATCCAAAAGTCAAATTATAGTACGAAAATCTTTATCCAGGATTAGAACCAAATATCTAAGATAAGGAGTAAGTAACTAAAAAAAGAATCCAATCAGAAATAACGACCTAATTTCCTCCTTAAAACATGTACGTACAAGCTGTAAAACTTTTGTATATATAACTAAACAATTTCATATTAGTTTTTTCTCATTCACTCCAATTTCTCCCATTCTTATATTAAGACTTTCTTCTTTAATTTCATATCTCTTAATTATCAATCTAAATTCTATTTTCTTCTGCAAATACTTTCTTTCTCCTCTATATACTAAAGATCAATCCGGTAATCTTTCATCATGGTTAGTTTAGCAACTCTGTTCATAAAACCTAAATATTCGTTAACTCTGTTTTATGATGTTCTTCTTATAGTTTTTTTTTTGTTCATGGTTATAGGCAGAAGAGATGGTTGGAACTATCAAATACGAAGAAGAGACAATACAGATACCTCGTGGATTAGAGCTATTTACATGTAGTTGGGTACCTGCAAACACAGAACCAAAAGCTTTAGTTTTTCTCTGTCATGGTTATGCCATGGAATGCAGCATTTCCATGAAAGGTAAGAATATTAATCTACCTTATATAAAGAGTATATTTTTGAATAAATTATATTGAAAAAGATAACATAATGAAGATGAAATGATTTTAATTTTGGAATTTACAATCGTGATCAGATACTGCAATTCGTCTTGCGAAAGCCGGTTACGGAGTTTATGGAATAGATTACGAAGGTCATGGAAAATCTTCAGGATTACAAGGTTTCGTCCCTAGTTTCGAAAGAGTTGTCGACGATTGTTCTGACCATTTCTCAAGCATTTGTGGTTAGTGTACATTACTTTTAACCTTAAGCTATTCATTAACTCTCTTCATGTAATCCTTGATTAATTGCTTTGTTTTAACCAATCTAATTATAATTTTGTTACAGAAAAGAAAGAAAATAAAAGAAAGTTAAGATATCTTTTAGGAGAATCCATGGGAGGTGCAGTTCTTCTTCTTTTACACAGGAAGAAACCACAATATTGGGATGGTGCTATCTTAGTTGCCCCCATGTGTAAGGTTAGTCAGCTAATTACTTTATCTTTTTAAATTCTTCAATATATTTGTTCTCAGAAAAGAAAATCATTAACAAATTTTTACTAGTTGGCTGATAATATACTCTAGTTTTTGTACTCATATAGTGAATTAAACAGCTTGCAGATGATATGAAACCACCTAAACTGGTTGTGAGTGTTTTAACAATGCTCACCCATGTCATACCCACATGGAAAATTGTCCCAACAACTGATATCATCGATATCGCTTTCAAACTACCTTCCAAAAGAGAAGAGGTAAACCCTTTTACTATTGTGGTACTTTTGTTTAACCATTCCAAATTTCTTCTTGTTTTTGAAATTTATTTAAACCAAAAGAAGCCAGGTATTCCGGTGGCTTAATTAGGTGTCGCACCATTGTCCCTAGTGTCAAATTAGGAAATATTAGACATAAATGTAAGCTTATTTTTCAGTACTTTGGTATTTTTTTAGGGCGGCGGCTCGTTATACAGACGGATTAGTTATTTTGACGACCTACTGCATCTTTTTGACATTTCTCTTTATAAGATTTATTCCTCTTACCGATAAAAAAAGAAGCAGAAAAGAATTATTCCTTTCTTATTAACCATGGTTTTGGTCTGTATTTGCGTAGGTTCGTTCAAACCCATTATGCTACAAAGGAAGACCACGTTTGAAGACTGCTCATGAACTTCTAAAAGTGAGCTTAGACATCGAAAATAGTCTTCAACAGGTCAGCTCTCTCACTATTACTTTATTTTTTTTAATCATTTACTGTATTTAATTTTTTTCGTAAAAAACTTTCAAAGATACCCATTGGCTGTTCTGCTGTTCACTTGTATATATATTCAACTCACTAAATCAAAAATTAAGAAGTTTTGAATTTCTTATCTACTTGTCACTTTATTTAATTAGCTGTTAAATGTACATCAAACATAATTCTTTTATTTGTCCGTGTTTACTGGGTCTTGAATCTTGATTGTGATTATTTTGATATTTATCTTTCTATTTACTAAAATGACATCCTATAATGGAGTACTTTATGTTTGTCAACATTGAAAAAGAGAAAAAGAAAAAAATCTCATCTCCGAAGTCGGCTTTGGGAACAAGTTGAGAACCGGCAAGCAATGATGTAGTATACAGAGACTTCGAGATAGATTTAACTGAAAGTCAAGATATTGAATTTCAAAGTCTAAAATCTTATATTATATCAGTATTAATGGCCGTTAGTCATCATTACGTCATCTCTTTATAGGGATCGGTATGAAATTTCAATGATTTTGCGATTTCGTTAGAGCCTTTTCGTGGGGTCGATCTGTACTCATAATTCTCCCATGATAATGTGTATTGAGATGAGTACGATCCGGATATATTGGCAATGCGCACGCATGAGCATTTTTTGGAATTTTCGGTGCACATGTCTCCATGGACCATGGCTTTAAATGAACATATAGTTTAGTTTGCAACTTGCATGCTTCAAGGCCTTTTCGGGTTTAGTTTCAGCATCCATTGAAATCTGTGTATATACAAGTTTTTAGCCAAAGTCTGTCATAATTGAATCCTTGTGTGGTTATTATTGAACTACCTAAGTTCCCAACTTCTTAAATACTTAAGTTGGTTCTGGGTTTCGTCGAATTTATTGAAATACCATGTGATTTTGTATCTTGTGCAATTTTGTTGCAATAACTGAAGAAGATCATAAAGCCATTCATGGTTGTGTTTGTATAGGTTTCACTGCCGTTTATAATCGTTCATGGAGGAGATGACAAAGTGACTGATCCATCAGTGAGTGAATTGTTATACAAAACAGCGGCCAGTTCGGATAAGTCATTCAAGTTATATCCTGGAATGTGGCATACATTAACATCGGGAGAACCGGTTGAGAACATTGACATCGTATTTGCTGATATAGTTTCATGGTTGAAAGAGAGAACTGAAGTCAGAAGTTCTTCAAGGCTGGAGGGAGAACAGAAAGGTGATAATGATACTCAATTTCGAATGGCACCCACAGGGAAGAAGTAGATGTTGACAAAAACATCAAGATGTGGATAAGTTGTGGATCACTAAGCTGTATATGTAAAATAATACTCTCCTATTTTTAAAAAAAAAAATTATAATTTTTTATTTTAATTTAAAAATAAATTATATTAAAAAAATAATAATATTTTTTTTTAAAACGGAAAGAGTATTATAAACCTTGTACCAAATGTGGTTTATATTTTGAATTTTTTAATTGACTGTTTTTGGAGTAATATTTTTGTAAATAAAATTGTAAAAATTATATTTACAGCTCAAACTTATTACTACCAGTCAATTTTTCTCCGATTGGAATAATTTTTTTTTGGACATCTCCCTACGATGATCAAAAATTCGATCTCCCAAATAAGGTCGTGCAACATTAATGTGCCAACCAACAAGGACCAGAATTGGCACAATGATTATTGAAAGAAAGACATCTTAGAAATGCCCCAACCACCCTCCTCCAGTGTCATGCAACTTACTGGCAGCAACGATCCAGAATCCAATGGTTACAATCTGGGGATCATAATACTACTTTCTTCCATACAAAAGCCACCATCCATCGAGGATACAATAATATTAAACAGCTCCAAGATGCTCAAAACAATTGGATCA
Organism: Papaver californicum; assembly: GCA_023531435.1. Taxonomy (NCBI): domain Eukaryota; kingdom Viridiplantae; phylum Streptophyta; class Magnoliopsida; order Ranunculales; family Papaveraceae; genus Papaver; species Papaver californicum. Next base: position 3,964,750 of record JAJJMC010027712.1, on the reverse strand, counting down.
GCAATAAAGAGGATGTCATACAACTTATTATGGATCATTTCTCGGAACAATACTCCAAAGCTCCCACAAGAATAAAGGAAAGTTTGTTCGTTGATATATCTCCCTGATTAACTCCCCGACAATGTGCCTCACTCACTCAGGTAGTTTCTACGGAAGAAATTAAAAATGCTCTTTTTTTCCATTGGCTCGGATCGAGCCCCAGGCCCAGATGGTTTTACAAGTAAGTTCTTCAAATACTTTTGGGAAACCACTCACTTACAAATTATTGCTATGGTCCGTAGTTTTTTAAACTCACTCAATATCCACCCACTCATGAACCGTACCAATTTTACCCTGATCCCCAAAACAAATCATCCATTAAAACCGTCGCAGTTCAGGCCTATAGAGCTCTATAATGTAACATACAAAATCATAGCCAAAACTCTAGTAAACAGAATTCACCATCTTCTCTCATTTCTAATAAGTCTATATCAGAGTGCCTTTGCACCCCATAGATCAATTCATGATAATATTATAATTTCCGGAGAATTATTCCATCACATCAGAACTTCGGCCCTATCTAAGCATCCAAAAATAACCCTAAAATTGGATATTCAAAAGGCTTATGACAACTTAGATTGGAGTTTTATTAAAACCGCTTTCATCAAACTAGGTTTTCCTCCAATTTTTGTGGACTACATAATATTGTGTGTCACTACATTCTTATATTCAATCAACATAAATGGTACGCCGCATGGATTTATTTCCCCCACCATAGGTATTAAACAAGGGGACCCACTCTCCTTTTATATATTCATCATCTGTGCAGAAATCTTATCCACAAACTTGGAAAATCTTGAATCCCAACAACTTATTGGAGGACTTTGCATATCTCAAAAGGCGTCACCCATACTCCATCTCATGTACGTTGATGACCTCCTCATTACGTACTCAGCTACCTCAGAAAGTAGCACTCATCTGAAAAACTTGCTTCATGCTTACAGTACGTCGGCGGGCCAGATAATCAATACTTCCAAATTCACACTCATACATCATCCATGATTGGATCCGAATCAGGTGGACATGTTAGCACAATTCTTCGGCATGCCAACCACTCTAAACTCACCTATGTACCTCAGAGTCTAATTGAAGCATGGAAGATCGTCTCGACACATATTCGAACCGCTGCTTCAGCGGCCAGCGAGAAAAGCAAAAAGGTGGATGATAAAATGCTTAACACCTGCTGGAAGGTTAGTTCTCATCAAAACTTCTTTTACACCCACGTCTAATCATCTTATGCAGTCGCAACTCCTTCCTACCCATGTCCACAACAAGATAGATCGTATTACTATAAACATTTTCCGGGCCATGATTCTTCAGTCAGGAAACTTCATCCTATATGATGGACTACTTTAACTAAACCAACTTCAGCAGGAGAATTAGATATCATAAAAATTAGTCAGCATAACAAAAACCTCTTCATGAAAAGGATTTGGAACCTTCATGCTCAACCCCATTCAATTTTGGCTAAAATGTGTACCAAAAAATATTTCAAGGGGAAACCGATTCTACAAGCCAACTATCCCATTCCTTTCTCTTCAAGTGCTCAGTGGAGACAATAAGCCTCCATCATGCCTCAATTCAAATCTCTTACCTTCCATCAAGTTGGCAATGGATTATCCACCCCTATCCAAACCAATTGGATCCCTCATTTCCCAAATCTAGACCCCAACCTATGTCATCCCATTCAATTGGTAGCAGATCTCATTGACCCTCATTCTCATTGTTGGTCACATGATAAGCTAAACTACCTTCCTCCCCTTGCAGTCCAAAAAATCATCGATATCCATCTCTCCCAAGATGCCCCGCCAGATATAATCTTTTGGCCTCATTCAAAATCTGGAAACTATATGACATTATCCACTTATACTTGTTTGACTATTGAAATGAACATTCCAACCCAAACCATCCAACCTCCAACCAAATTTCTATGGACCTTACCGTGTCAACTCAAAATTCGGTTTTTCTTGTGGAAAGCTATCAACAATGGATTACCTACCTTCTCAACCCTAAACCGCATAGGGGTCTCAAGTACAAACCGATGCCCCCAATGCAATTTAGAACCGGAATCTCCTGATCATCTTCTTATCCATTGTCCTATAGCGGAAACCGTTTGGAACATACTCCGAACTCGATTGTCTTATAACCAAACCATCTCATATCCCCACCCACCTATATTTCTCTACCCAAACATATATACCCCAAATCTTACAAGAACCAAACCCAACAATAACCATCATTGCTTTCTGCTTTATTTTCTGGTCATTATTGTTATCACGAAATGAGTTCGTTTATCAATAAAAACTGACAACACCAGATAGTATAATGATGAGATCGCTCAATCTCCATCAAGAGTATTTATGGGATGTGGAAAATCTTCCTCCGGTACTCCATAGCGATTCTCCACTCTCTAATCAGATCACTGGCATAAGGCGAACCACAATTGTTTCGGTAGGCTGGTCCAGCCCCACCTTGGATTGGATCAAGATCAACAAAGACGGAGCATCCAAGGGTCATCCAGAATTCGCAGGCGCGGGATTTATATGCAAGGATTCAGATTTGAAAGTGCTATTTTCATTAGCACAACCTCTAGAAGTTACCACTGCTTTATTGGTAGAATCATGGTCCATGCTGCTCGCCTCAAGAACGGCACTTGACAGACTATGGCCGAAGACTATCTTTGAAACAAATTATGAAAATCTCTACCGCTTTCTAGCTTCCCCAGAAACTCCTCCATGGTATATATCTGGAATTATCAAAGAAATTAAGAAAATTTCGCGCCAGATACCTCGATATGAAATCCAACACAACTACAGGGAAGGAAACCAAACGGCTGGCGGTCTAGCTAATCATGCAGTTTTTCGCTTCTCTCTGTCTTTCCTTTTAGGTTGTGTTTGATATGATTTAATTCCATGGAATTAGCCATCTTTCT